>JAJCXA010000067.1:0-173991 GCA_026770245.1 Clarireedia aff. paspali H2
GTGAGAGGGTGAGAGGGTGAGAGGGTGAGAGGGTGAGAGGGTGAGAGGGTGAGAGAGTATATGAGGGAAGGCAATGGAAAAAGAATCAAACAAGGACGTGGTAAGTATACGGGAGTACGAAAAGTGGAAAAAGACTAACCATTAGTCCACCTCATTAACAAATCTCCTACATTAACCAGCACTGCACCTTCCTTCGGCTCCACACTTACAAACTCCCCTTCCTTATCTGGTCTCTCTACCTCTAGACCCCCACACTCATCCTGCCATACCATTGTAATACTCCCCCAGTCGGTATGCGCCGGTAATCTTACCTTCTCTCCATCCTCAATCTCCCTCGCCAACACAGGCGGATAATGCAATAATCTCAGCTGATTATTTATACCCGAGTGAAAATCTCTCAGAAAAGCAGGATCTTTCAGTTCCAGCCCGGTTCCTATTGCGAGGAGGATTTCCCGCGCGGTGAGGAAGAGTCGGTCGTAAAGGGTGAGCATGAAGGGCTGGAAGTCTGGGAGGAGGGAGGAGGGAAGCCAGATGTTGGGCTGATCGGGGTTGTGGGGGGAGCCAATTTCATAGGACTCCTTTGGGTAAAAGAGAATTAATGGCTGCTGAGATATGGAGCCAGGGAAAGCAAGTCGAGCAAAGAAGAAGAACAAACCTTCCAGTCCACCACCTCTCTCAATTTGTCTACCGTTTCCTTGTCCGCTCCAAAGCCCTGATGGATCTTTTCCAACCCCGGATGCGAATATCCTCTATGGACCGTCGGACCAGGTGGATGTGGGGCAAGTGCCTTTTCCTCGGGAGAGAGATCGAAGAGCTTTTTGGTTATAGAGAAGGCTTCGGCGAGGAGCGAGGAGGGTACATGGTGGTTGATAATTTGCGCAAATCCCACGGTGCGAAAAGCGGAGACGAGGGATTTTGCGACGGCGAGGCGTTCGGATGGGGTGGATGTGGGTGCGAACCATGGCGCGAAGTCGATTGTGGGGACTGGGGTGGACATATCTGGGGAGGAGGTGGAGGGGAGGTGGAGGAAAGGTTGGTGGGGGAAAGTTCAAGTTTGGTGGGTGGAAGTTTGGTGGTGGAAGTTTGGTGGTAGATGGGGTGATATCGCAAATGTGCATATGCAGTGATACCCCACGTGCCTACGCGCTTATATGCTGATGTACCACATAACTTCAACTGTTTCTATTGGAAACACTGGAGTGACACGCAAGGGCAAAGAAAATTGGAAGAAAATCACCGCTGGTAGACGCAATCATTCGATGTGATGTTGTGATATCTTTTGGGTGTGGCCGAACCAACTACCAACTACCCATCGAGGTGGTCCGGTGCATGCGCCATCGAGGCATTCACTCTCCCTTTTCCACTCTTATTTACGAATCGCAAATCTTCCTCGTCCTTCCCTCGGCCGAATCTAAAGAATTCTTCTACCTCAGTCAGATCCAGCAATGAAATCTCTGCAGGGTCATAGGAAGGCCCAGATACACATACCCTTCATGTGGGTGAGGGAGGGAGTATAAAGTAACTTACATTTGGTGGCTAGCTGAGTGCTTCATCCACAGCATCATTCACAGCATCATTAACCTTCTCAACCATTATCCGTTCATCATTGCCTAAATAACTCCCGGAGAACCAGCCAAACAGAACTTACTTCTTCAGGATACTCCAAATCGTCGTTCCAAGACCGCTCAGCCGCTCCCAATACTCTGATATCTGCCTTTCCGTACATTGCCCCGGGTAAAGTATCGTATTCTCTTTTGCCGTTCCACGGCATCTCGCAGACATGGCTCACCAGCAGGAGACCCCGAAGCATGCATCTGGAAAGCATCGTGGGCGTGGCAGGACCCAATATACCAACGCAGTTGCGTCGGGCTCGAAAACCGCAAGTCTTCCTAGAATCTCGGAAGAAGGTGATAGCAATTACATGTCGGATGGTAACGGCAGTAGATCCTCTTCGAAAAGTCGTCATACCAGTGTCAAATGGTCTGCATCCAAGGGCAAAAAAAGCAGCTGGGAACACAAAAGTGACCAATAAAGACTCAGAATTGCACCATCAGTACAAGGAAGCTCGTGATGCAGTCCTTGCCACTCTAGCAGACCGCGCAAAGACGCGTGTGCCAACTTCTCAGACCAGGCTTGGAGAATCACTTTCCTTGCCTAAATTTGCTGACCGCAAGAATGGATCAAATGTGCCATTAATGACGGACGAATGGGTATGGAATGAACACGTTCTTGCGCATCTCATCTCAGAAGCTCAAGCAGAATGGGCTAAATTCGACACCTTAGAAGCTCAATTCAAAGCTCATTACAGGGGAACTTCGGCTGAACAGCGTGCTATGAATGTTGATCGAGGAATTAGAAAGCAATATGAGAATTACGTGACCTGTAATGATTGCGCCATACCGGATAAAAGAGCTCGTCAATACCTGATGCAACAATTATACGCTAAACAATACGGCAAGGAAGAAATAGGCGGTCAGCTGCTGCAAGTTATGGAAGATCTGGTGGAGATTGACAGCTGGATGAAGAGGTTCGAAAAGGATAAGCAGCGGATGGCGAAAAACGATGATGCTATCCCGAATCATGCCGTGGCCAGGTATAAGAAACTGCTTAGACTGGCGGGAGCAAAATGTAACCATCAGCATGAGAAGCTAAAGAGCCAAGCGAAAGCAAAGAAAGGGGCGAAATTGGAGGATTCCGGTCCAAGTGACATCGAAATGGACGTTTTGGGAAACCTCCAAGACTTGTTTAGTTGACGTATTCGATATGAATGGCCAGAATAGAAAGACGGATAGGCATGGAAGACCATTTAGCCTAAGATTGACAATGAGTTCCGACCAAGCATCTTCTTTTTCCTTACGACGAAGCGTTCTAGATCTCTTTTCATTGGCCTAGCCACCTCCTCCTGTCTGGCATTGATTAACCTTATTTGCTTTTGACGTTTCATTTAACTAACCTCTTCCTCCTAACTTTTACCAACTTTATCCCGAGAACAGGAGGGCCACGCTGTCGGCAGTTCATCCGCCAAGGAAACATATCCACCTTCTACCGGGGATGACTCGTCTAGGCACAAGATTCACCTCCTTATTGCTTCATCTGGTTCGTATCTTACTCGGGAAACCTGGTGTTACCGAAATTGCAGATGTTTCAAGCCACGAATGCGGGGTAGCTCCTGGTTCATTTTGCTTATGCTTAAATTCCTTTGGCTACGAAGTACAAAGTACAAAGTACAAAAGACCAAGATATGGTCAAGGATGTAAATTAATGTGGATCGTTCCACCGTCTGAAGTAAACATGTTTTCTCCACCGCAAGGCGGTAGCTGACCTAGTCGCCGCAGATTATGGACGGATCTGCGGGTTTTTTGTCGAAGGAGTTTATCCTAAATAGAATGGATAGAAGGAATTCGAAAGGATATAAAAGCAGACGTTTGCCCTGGAATTTGTATCCATCAACCCACTTCACATTCACACTCATTCCTTTACGACTTCTTCACGAAACAACCCTTCACCAAACAACCCTCTAACATTCATCATGGTTTCTGCATCTTCTCTTCTCTTTGCGGCCTCTGCCATCGCAGGTGTCTTTGCCGCACCCGCAAGTGCACCAACAAGCCCGAACGAGAACATCTTCGAGCGAAGCTTGACTTCCAGCGCCACTGGTACCAACAACGGTTACTACTACTCCTTCTGGACTGACGGCAGCGGTGGCGTAAGCTACGACAACGGACCAGCCGGTCAATACAGCGTCACCTGGACCGGCAACAGGGGCAACTTCGTTGCAGGCAAGGGATGGAACCCAGGAGCTGCTCGGTAAGTTAAAATCACACTACCCTCACTCTTCTAGAACCACAGCTAACCACCTTTCTCCAGCAACATCAACTACTCCGGTAGCTACAACCCCAACGGAAACTCCTACCTCTCCGTCTACGGCTGGACCACCAACCCCCTCGTCGAATACTACATCGTCGAAGACTTCGGTACCTACAACCCCTCCAGCGCCGCGCAGAAGATCGGCAGCGTCACCAGCGACGGCTCCACCTACGACATTCTCCAGACCACCCGTACCAACCAGCCTTCTATCCTTGGTACTTCGACCTTCAAGCAATACTGGTCCGTGCGTACCAGCAAGAGGACTTCTGGAACGGTTACTACCGCCAACCACTTCAATGCTTGGAAGCAGTTGGGCTTGAACTTGGGTACCCACAACTACCAGATTGTTGCTACTGAGGGCTACCAATCCAGCGGATCTGCTACTATCACCGTCTCTTAAATGGGACACGATCGCAGTAAGCCGTTTGCATCTTGATGTGAGGGCTGAAATGGCGGTGGAGTGGTGATGGGGAGGGTGTGATGGAGCTTTCAAGCAAGCTTTGAATGGAAGTGCAGTGTAGTTCGGCGATGGAGTCGCTCTCTAAGATTATTCTTTTTCGATTTGTATATATGTAACCTGTCTTTGGAAGTCAGGCGATTCTGTAAATATCTCTTAGCAGAAATTACAAGAGTCACCAGTTCACACTGGTGATGAATTTCTCTTAACAAAAATTCTCAATTGACTAACTTGTGAGTTTTGCCATTCTGTTGTAAGAATATAATCTCATAATCTGATACTCTTACCGACCTTCTAGATCGACCCACCAGCACCACCACCAGCACCGCCACATTCCCGTCTGTTCCACCCCAGCAAATAAATGTCTCGGGGAAATAAACCACTCTCTTATTCATTTACTTCTTACTGTAATGCATTACATTCTTTCCCTTAACTTAAGTTAACTACCTCATGCCAACCAAAGAGTAAAGAGTAATGTGCTGTGGATGTGATTTTAATGAATGATATGATATGATTTATCTGCTGATTCATTCACTGGATCTAGACTTTTCCAATCTTAGCCTTAACCTCTACTAGACAGTGTGTATATAGTATAGTATAATATATATCCCTCTCTGTCGTCTGTCTATCTACCCCCAGGGAACTATCTCCAAGATGATCGAAAAACGAAGAGAGAGAGAAAGAGAGAGAAGTATATGAAAAGAATCAGTTAGCAACTTGATGACTTATAATATAGTAGAAGATCTAGTATAGTATACAGTTAAGATATATATATATGGATTATACATAGCCAACAACCTAACCTAACCTAATCCAACCTACCTACTTGGGCAAAAAGTCGAAAATATAAATAAATATCTTTTTCACCCCAACCAATCCCGCCCAGGTCTGTCTGGTAGGTCGGATGTAGAAACTCGACTAAACTGACCTGACCTCACCTGACCTGACTTATCTTGTTTACGTCACTAGTATGCCTTGTGCCATCCATCATTCGGATCAAGAAAATCAAATCAAATCAAATCCGGACTAACAAGGTGCCAGGGTCTCGACTTTCACTTTCACTTCATGGAAGCCCAGTGCAGCAGAATAGATACGATACCAAAAGCAATGTGATTCATAATATACATCTGAACCGCCACACTGAATATGGTGATGGTAATGGTAACGGTAATGGCAAGGATGCGTCTATTTGACATTGGATACCTAGACTGAGAAGGATATTTCAGCATATATTTCCACCGAGTCAGAGACCGTTCCTGAAGCTTGCCTAATATAAGTTCATGATGGCTTTCTTCCCATACTCATTCACTCATTCATCATCCTCACTATCATCACCAAAAATTGCCTTAAAGACCGCTTCTCCAGCCCTTTGCCCCTCTAATGCCTCGTTCCTTTCTGCATCTACAATCACTACATCCTTCTTCTCTTGCTCACGCTTCTCTTCGTTATTTTCATTATCAACAAGCATTCCCTCCTCTCTTACCACCCCACTCCCAGCCTCCAACATCATCCTCTCAATCTCCCTTTTCGCAACCAAATCCGGCGGAGCGTTTCTTCCCCCGCCGAACTCATCATCGCCGTCACCGCCCGGCTGCACATTTGCCGGCGGCTTAACATTAAACCTCTTACAGAGTAACCTCGTCGGAAACCAAGCCTTCGTCTCCCTCGTCAACGGCCCATACATACCCATCCTCGCAGCTTGTTCCGCAGGGTCTTCGACTTTCGGCTCTGGTTTACTCAACAGCTCTGCCCCGTCACCAGTCGACGACTTGGGGGCACTAGACGACGTAAACCGCGTAGCCATCAACCCCGTCATCGGTTTAAATATCTTTGCACAATTCGCGAATTCGTTTAATTCTTTCAACCAATCTTCTCTACTAACAAGCGGACCTCGTTCGGGCAGAACAGGTGAAAGACCCGCTTGTTGCTCAAGATAAGCCCGGTAACGGGAACGTTTCGCTTCGTCTTCACCGTATGGCATGAAGCCACTGGCGCCGCGACTTAGCGCTGCGTCGGCTGTGGCGCGGTCGATTTTGGGGATCTGGGAAAGAAGTTCTCGGTGACGTTCTTGGGGCGTCATGCTATAGCCTGAGGGGATTTCGCCGAGGGCGGCGGGGAGATTGGTTTTTCCGGATGCGGTGACGAGGCGATCGCGCGCGGAGGTGGAGAGGAAATCGAATACGGATTTGCCTGGGATGGCAGCTTCGCCGAGAATGGCGGCGCGGGATTTAGGATCTAGTTTGGATGCTTTAGCGGCCTCTGCTGTTGATTGATATTGACCTTGTGTGGAAGTAGAAGTTGGTTGTTTGGCCGACTTCCAGCCTTCAGGGATTGTTGGTGGAGGATATTTTGCAAGTGTTTCGGACATTGATGACATGGTCGAATCTTTACTGAGAATGAACCCATCCAGCGGCAAGCGGCCATCGTGGCATTTCCGTAATCCTGCAGCCGCTTTTGCCATTACTGACTTTTTTGAAATAAAGACGGGCTTGGACATTAATAAGGAGTTGGCTGCCGGTGCTAAAGGTTTCTTCTTCTTCTTTTCACCACCTATTACTCGATTATAGGATATCCGTGGTCCAATCTCGTAAGGATCTTCATCATCTGAACCCGTGTCATTGAGAATGCCGATGCCGATGCCACCTCTTGCAGGTTTCTTTTTCTTTTTCGAAACTTTGGGCCCCAGAGAGAACGATTGGGTGTCATCCTCGTCTTCAGATTTCTCCTTGTCATTCTCTAATCTGTCTATTGGAGTCAACTTTGTCTCTCCCTCAAAGCCTAAACCTTTGTGATCATCCTTTCGGTTAAATGTAACCATACGAGTATTTTCAGGAGCAAACAGATAAGTCGCATCAGCGTCTCCACCTGAGTTCTCCATGCCATCTAGACGTGCTTTGCGCCGGACCTTGGGACCAACGCCTTGTCCATCTTTCCATCCCATCTTCTTCAGCAGTTTTACACCCATAGTCTCGCCTTCATTTCTGAACAGGTCCATAAATCCTCCTCGGCGAACTGCATCATTTTGAGTAGAACCGAGCCCCGCAAACCCGTCGGCTGTGTGAACTCTTTGCGCATCTGCTGCATCTGCGATATCTTCATCATCCATAAAATCTTCTGGTCGTTGCTGGGGAGCCTTCGCAGCATCTTTGTTGCGATTGGAACGAGAAGAGACAAAGGTTGATGGTGTCCATCCTTCTTTTGATCCAACGGTATTAAAGTATCTTAGAGATAAGAATGTTAGCAAGGAGTTGAATCTTGGATTTAGAATATATGGATGTTCCTCACCCTGCGCTGAAACCACCAGTAAAAGCACCATGTAACCTCTTCAATCCCCGCTCATCTCTAACCTCCTGCTTCCAAACTGGCACATAAGATCCATCATCTCGCACATCGGGGTCTCGTGGTGGAAGTGGCGTTCCAAAAACTACAAAGGGCGATTGTTGAGCTTGCAAATCTGCTTCATAGGTTGCCCGCGATCGCTTGCCAGACATTGTAAAGACACGGGAGTTTCGGCGAGGTCTAGAGTGACGGAAGCCCCAGAAGCGGTGATATGGTAGGGCCGAGTCAGGAAGGCTACAATTAATTTCAAGGGAGTTCAGCCTTGTCAAAACCAGAATTCTGGAGACAAGTCAGTTGGGAGCATTCAATTGGGGGAACAGACGCAAGCGACGCTAAGACTCAAATCTGGACTAGCGCATTATCTGCTAGCCTATAATTAGATCTAATTATTGGGTAATGGGTAAATACTTCGTATTGCAAACAGTTCTTCCCAATTCAGATACGACTCCGGAGTAATTGTAGGTTAACTGCCAGCCGGCGATTAAGGGGGCCCCCGATCTACTGTCTTCGTTACGCTTGAATACGTTTGCAATTTTAAACTCGAGTTGAGACTCTGGAGTATTGACCGTTTACCGTTGGAGGAGGGGAGACAGACCAGAATTCCGGACAAGGCTTGCACTGAACATTTCTTGGCTCATTCACCTGCGCCAGATAGCGGGCGACCAACCAACAGGTGGGGATCCAATACATCGACTTTCGAACATCCAGATGATATGTGCATACGGAACGTATGCTTGGGTTGGACGAGTACTGTGGCAGGTTGGCCGACTCAATGTCCTCGAGAATCCTACAGGCGAACCAATGATGAGTCAGAAGCTGACATGATTTATGATAGATGATTCACGATTCATGATTCAGCTGAATGAACCCCTCCCCCTCTTCTGTAGATGTAGGAGTCTTCCGTCCTGCCCGATGGTGCAATTCATCGTTGGCTTCTAGAGGTCGAGAAACTAGTTCCAAGTAAACTGTGCCGCGGGTTGTAAATTGATGATCTTGGTACCCAATGACGCCCATCCCGTCACTCCTTATGCCTGTAGGGTCGTCGTATAGTAGGGCTCAAAGCAGCTCTGGAACAGATCCGATTGGGGTGGTGGTAGGAGGAGCATGAGCATCGACGATAGCATGTGGCTAACCAGGCAAGAAGTCAGTGTGAAAGCTTTCAGATGTTGTTTTCAGTCGATGTATCCAAGAAGATAGAGCGAAGAGGACGAGGAAGTCTAGCTACCTCGTAGCTACCTCCTAGCTACCAGCACTAGCACCAGCATCGGTTTGTATCGGATTGTATTGTGTGGCCAGCTAGCCAGTCTACTTGATTGTCTACTTGATTGTCTACTTGATTGTCTAGCAGCGCGGTCTAGTCGTATGTTTACATTCCCTCGTCCTTCTCCTTCTAGTTCCAGCTATCAAGACAACAAGCAGCTGCCATTCCTATTTCTGAGGTTTCGCCAGAAGTTGCACAACAATCCAGCCACGTCTAACCCAATTGAATCATATCTTACATGCCTTTTCTTTTTCCCCCAATTCTTCCGATTCTTCCAGTTCTGCCCGCATTTCATTTCTCTCATCCCCCACATACATACGAGGTGCTGTTTGCGCATTATCCCTCCTCTCACTTCGCATGCCGCACCCTCGCATCCACCCCCAAAATTAAATAAACACAAACAGACACAGGCACAGACACAGACACAGACACAGACGCAAACACGAACAATCAATCAATCAATCCATCCATCCATCCATCCTCTTCTGGCTGTCGTCACCAAGATCATCAAGCTTACCTTCTTGAATTCTCCTCGCCCGTCCTTTTTCGTATTCGTGAATTCATTCAATTCAATAATACCACGCAAAACAATCCCCCAAAGCGCACCACAATTATACATTCACATTCAATAACAAATTTACCCCCCCATACACCTAAAGTGACGTTGCCTAGGCATAATTAACCAGGGTTCGTGGGTTGGCCTCTGCAGCTGGCTCCCTGTTCTCCGGTTGATTTAATTCACCACATGGCGACAACAACTTCTGTCTCGCCAACAACAGTTGAGCGAAATTCTTCACGTCGAGGTCAATCACACACGTTACCCACTCGGTCGCAGTCCACTAGAACGAGAAGTGCTGTTCCAGAATCCCCACATCGCGCACATTCTCATCACCACCACCACAGAGATTCGTCGCGACATGCAGCGATAGAGGAATCACTACCGCAGGCTAATTATGAGACTACGAACGTCGCGCAACAATCACGAAGAAGTTCAAGTAAAGACGGCCCACCACCACCATCACGACAAGAGTCAACAAGAAGCTCTCATCGATCAAATCATCACAGTCGATACTCTAACGATATGTCGACAGCTGCAGCAAATGGCGGAGGCCCAGCTCCCATCGTAACACCGGCCGAGTCGAGACATGCTGCAAGCAGAGGAAAGTCGAGGACTACTATCCCAGCACAGACAGGAAATTGGATTCTAGGCAAGACTATCGGAGCTGGTAGTATGGGTAAAGTAAAGCTAGCAAGGAGAGCAGAAGGCGGCGAACAGGTAATCATTCCGCGCGCCATGAATGCCTATATCAGAATTATGTCAGCCTAACCTCTTTCCTAGGTTGCCGTAAAGATAGTGCCACGAGGGTCTACCGACGACAACCATAACCAGAGTCGAGCCGACCGAGAGCGAGCCGATCATTCCAAAGAAGTTCGCACAGCACGAGAAGCTGCCATCGTGACGCTTCTAGATCACCCGTATATCTGTGGCATGCGAGATGTTGTACGCACGACGTACCATTGGTATATGCTGTTTGAGTATGTCAACGGAGGCCAAATGCTGGACTACATTATCTCTCACGGCAGATTGAAGGAAAAGCAAGCCAGGAAATTCAGCAGACAGATCGCTAGTGCCTTGGATTACTGCCATCGAAATAGCATCGTCCACCGAGATTTAAAGATTGAGAACATCTTGATCAGTAAGACGGGAGACATCAAGATCATCGATTTCGGCCTGAGCAATCTTTTTGCACCCAGAAATCACCTGAAGACATTTTGCGGAAGTTTGTATTTTGCTGCCCCGGAGCTTTTGCAGGCGAAGGCTTATACTGGACCTGAGGTGGATGTGTGGAGTTTCGGTATCGTACTGTACGTGCTAGTGTGTGGTAAAGTACCTTTCGATGACCAGAGTATGCCGGCTTTGCATGCGAAGATCAAGAAAGGTGTGGTGGATTATCCCAACTGGCTGTCACCGGGTAGGCTTTCTCCATTCCATTATTTCATACGTGTACTAATAAAGAACAGAATGCAAGCATCTCATCTCCAGAATGCTTGTTACGGATCCAAAGCAGCGTGCAAGCCTCCAAGAGATCATGGCACACCAGTGGATGATTAAAGGATACGGAGCCCCTCCCGAGAACTACCTACCTATTCGAGAACCTCTTACCCTACCACTTGATCAAGAAATCATCAACGATATGACAGGTTTTGACTTTGGCCCACCTGAAGTCATTGAAGCTCAATTGACTGAAGTCCTCAAGTCTCCAGAATATGCTCATGCAGTTCGCTTGGCAATGCACGAGCGCGAGAACGCAGGCCCTCCTCGAGACGCCGAGAAAAAGAGGGGGGTATTCGACTTCTACAAGAGAAGAAATTCTACAACCAGCCGAGATACCTTGACAGCACCAAGTACGGAGCTTCTACAGCTCGGCAATGATCCTTGCAACGCGTTCCATCCCTTGATTTCAGTATACTATCTGGTGAAAGAAAAGCGAGAGCGCGATGCACTTGCAGCAAACCCAGGCGCAACATCGATGCCACGAACTCCAAACGAAGCACCTCTCCAAGTGCAAGAAATAGCACCACCAAAGCCAGCATACACAAATGCGGCAGCCTATGAAATGCCTGGTGAAAAGGCAACTGGCGGTCGATCACGTCCTCGCGCAAGGACTCATGGCGAAGATGAAGTTACGGATAGTATGAAGAATATAAGGATTGCAGGGCCCAGTGGTCCGACTTCACCCGCGATCGTGGAGCCCGCAGAACAATCCGCACGTAAAGAGAGCACTGCTGCTGGACTCTTGCGAAGATTTAGCACAAGGCGGCGCAAAGATCCTCCTTCGTCTGACAGAAACCAAAGTAATCATTTGACAGTCCAGTCGACCAATGAGTCTTCAACTCTTCGGAAAAGTTTCAGTGTCCGCCGTCACCGTGATCGCGATGGTGATGGGCTGCGTTCAGGTGGTAGTCAGTCACAGCATAGTGATCTTCTAGCTCCAAAGACTGCGAACACTTCGGGATCTACGAAACTGGGCAGATCCACAAGTGTCAACTCGGCTGAATTTAGAAGGCGGGAGACTCGACGAGGAACAACATCGGAGGCAATGCCACCTCGTGTGACCTACAAAGAGCCACCACCAACCAGTGGCTCTGACCAGTCTACAATGAATGAGAAACCGCCTCGCGAGGGAGAGAATGCTACAGTCAATCCTAGAAATGCAACCATGAGAGCCAAATCTTTAGGCCATGCGAGAAGGGAGAGCATACAAGCACGAAGGGCTCGCCGAGAAGAGGCTCGTGAAGCCAACGTACCTGAGGAAACTGATCTTGAGGTGGGTGACGCAAGTGGCATCTCTACGGAGAGGGTAGATAATGCCGAAAACGTTAAACCAGTCTTTTTGAAGGGTCTATTTAGTGTGTCTACCACTTCGACAAAACCTGTGGCAGCAATTCGGGCGGACATCATTAGAGTGTTGAAGCTTCTGGGAGTTGAATATACTGAAATCAGAGGCGGTTTTAGTTGTCGACACGTCCCTAGCATTGACTTGAACAAAGTCGTTGATATTCCCCCAAGCAGTCAGGGAAACCACACTCCAGGACACCGAAGGAAGATCAGTTTCGGAGGCTTCATGGGCGGCAATGCAGAGAGAGATCGAGAAGATTTCAGAGATGCCGAAAAGTCGCCAAATCCTCCACGAACACCCCGCAGAACGCGTGCTCAGCCCGCCGACAACAGCTACTCGAACTCGGATGCATCTGACGAGAGCATAGGCAATCGCGGGGGTTCATCTGCTCGAGCTGTAGGAGAGACTAGTACACATGTTCAGAGCGAACTTGGTGGTAGCATGATCCTCGAGTTCGAAATATTCATCGTCAAGGTTCCTCTCCTCTCACTACACGGCATCCAATTCAAGAAACTTCGCTCTGGGGGAACCTGGCAGTTCAAGAACATGGCAGACCATATTCTTCGCGAGCTCCGCCTCTAAGCAATCTGCTAAGCATACTTGGTCATGAACAGGTTCTCTATACATGGCTATCTTTACTCCATCTAATAACGCACAAGACATTTCGAGCAAACGACGGGGCGACGGGGCGACGGGGCGAAGGGAAGAAAAATACGTGTGTTTTTATGAGATGAATTTCCTTTTGTTAGCGTAACCCATGAAGAAATGCCATCAGTTTCGCGCTTGTTAGGCTATTCTTCACACCTCATATTCCTTTTGTCTTGTGACTTTGTATCCACGCTTCTCTTAGGAAATTATGGATGGCGAGAGTTGGACGGTTCGGGAAGAGGCTTTAATTTTCATTTATGTAGTAATTATGGAAAGATTTTTTTCCTCGATTGAAGGGATACACTCATGGCATCTCATATTTTGTGTTTCTGATTGGATTGGGGTTGGGTTATGCTGCCTGAGCACAGGTCGACGTGTCGAGAAATAGATGACTGAATTGGTTTGATATTTTGGCTCAGGAAACAGGTGACAGCCGTGGAGGAGGGAAAGCATAAATTAGTTTCGATACTGTATTCTTCTAATTAATCTCATGGATAGTCGAATGCCCGTCGATGCATTGGTCAAGCCTTCCACTCTCTTTGGCTTTGAATGACTTTAACTTGCTCTTTCCAAATCACCACACACGAAGGAGCATGTCCCTTTTCATGATTTCATCCCGAATCCTCTCCGTCTCACTTTCTTCACTAAACTTCGATAGCAACGATGGATACACCTGAGAATATACCCCACCGCACTTTCGGCTCTCTCAACAATCGTTCATTTCCCTACACACCAACACGCACCGTCTCTGCATCAAGCAAATGGTCTGATTCCTTCCAATCTTCATCTATCGCCTCAAGCAGCACCGACTCAACAACCTTCTGGCGCACACCGCCAAAGGCATGGAAGTCAAGAATGCGGTTCAAGATCTCTAGCTCGCAGGATCTCCGTCGACAGTAAGTTCAGTTCGGTTGCACCTTCTCCTCCCCCATCCACAAACCTGACTCTGCTAACTCCCGCCTTCCAGCATGACCCTCCGCGCCCTCGCCTTCTCCGCGCTCCTCTTCGTCGTCCTCGCACTGAGCGCTTCCTCGCTCTTGCTCCTGCGTGCAGGCGTTTCATCGGCGGAAGTCGTAGATGTTCATCAGCTGGGCTCATACAAGCCGATTCTGCCGGAGCTTCCGCCGTCGCAAACGAAAGTCCCGGATCCGGTGGCGTGGTTGAGGGAGAATTCGAATGATAAGTATGCGGTTTCGAAGGGGAGGTGGAGGGGAATGTTGCAGTGGGATACGAGGCCCAAGGCGGCGCTGATTAGTTTGGTGAGGAACTCGGAGTTGGAGGGCATCAGGCAGAGTATGATGCAGTTGGAGTTGAGGTGGAATCGGAAGTATCAGGTTGGTCTTTTTTCTTCTTGTTTTGATATTTTTTGGGATTTGACGAGAAAGAGGGCTTGCTCGTGGTGGATGGCAGATGGTGGCTGATTGGAATATGGCGCATGGCAGTATCCGTGGATTTTTTTCAACGATGAACCGTTTTCGGAGGAGTTTATGGCGGGTACGCGGAATTTGACGGCGGCGAAATGCTATTATGAGGTGGTTCCAAAGGAGCATTGGTCACTGCCTGAGTGGATTGATGAGGCGAGATTTATGAATAGTCTGGAGTATCTGGGGACCATTGGTGTAGGCAAGGGCTGGATGGTCAGCTACCATCATATGTGTCGCTGGAACAGCGGGTTCTTCTACCGCCACCCAGCTCTCGCCGAGTATGAATGGTACTGGCGAGTCGAACCCGACGTGCGTATATTTATTTTCAAACTTCTTCACCTCCCTTCCACTCTAGCCAACTTATATATATCTAACCCTCCCCTCTCACCAAAATAGGTCCACTATTTCTGCGACATAAACTACGACATCTTCCGCTTCATGCGCGACAACCGTCTCAAATACGGCTTCAACATGAACATCCTCGACGACGCGCGCTCCTTCCCCTCCCTCTGGCCCCGCACCCTCTCCTTCATGCGCACACACCCCCAACTCCTACACCCTTCCTTCAACCTCAGCTGGCTGCTCGATCCCCGCCTCGCCCACTCCTACAACAACTGCCAATACTTCTCCAACTTCGAGATCGGCTCCCTCGCCTTCTGGCGCAGCCCCGGTCCCTCAGCATATTTCGACTGGCTAGACCGTGCCGGGGGTTTTTACTATGAACGATTTGGCGATGCGCCGGTGCATACGCTGAGTGTGGGACTGTTTGCGGAGAGGAGGGAGGTCTGGTATTTTGCGGATGTGGGCTATATGCATGGGATTAATCGGTTCTGCCCGAGGGGGAGGGAGGGGTCGTGTGCGTGTGAAGCGACGGGGGTGGATGAGGGGTTTTATAAGTTGGTGCCGGTGGAGAGTCCGCAGAGAAAACCGGAGGATACGTGTTTGAGGGGGTGGCTGGGCGGAGAGTGGACGAGGAAGAGGGTGGGGTGGAGCAGGGAGGGGGAGGTGGCGTTGGGGGGAGATGGGTATGGTGGGTATGAGGTTTGGGGTGATGAGTAGGAGGGGGTTGAGTGTATTGGTAGTCTTGGAGAGTTAGTAAGGTTATATCGGGGTTTTAAGGTTGACTCGAGAAAGATCTCGAAAGTGTTTTGTATTTATTGGGGATATCACTACTTCGGGATAGAGCATATGCTCAAGCGCTCAAGTTTATTTTTTACTCAGATTAATGGCACATTGTTTGCGAAAAGGTTCGGTTGCCAGCCAATTAGTCATGAATATTGCGTTCGCGGTCCAAGTGATATCCTGCTTCAGCTCATCACCCCCTTGATCAAATATTTGAACTTTCTTCTAACTATTTCCACTAGATGCTGCACATAATTCCAAGATATTACATTAGAATGGTAAATCTTAAAGAGAAGCTGTCCATTCATGACGTTTTCCCCAGAAAACCACTTCACATCAACGCCTAGCTGACCTTTCTAACCATCGAACAGAAACACTTCTCGGATTCGCCATCTGCAAAAGTTGCTATCCTTAAAATGTCCAAAGTCCGTTTCCTCGCCGCCTGCATCGATTCGTTTCTAAGCGGCACAGGCTCGGCAACATGGTGCTTGAAGAGTGCCGTTAGTGTCGCCACGAATTCTACTTGGGCAAATTTTTGACCAGGGCAATTCCGTATTCCTTCTGCCCACGAAAAGTAAGTACCTTTCGGTGGATTGAAGATGGTTTCCTTCTCAGGGTCTCCAGGATTCTCGATCCATCTTCCTGGCCGCCACACCAATGAGTCGCTGCCCCAATGCCGTGGCTGCGTATGCAATGCTTGGAGATGAGGAACCACCAGATACCCAGCAGGAATGTGGTAACTGTGGCTATCAATTACCAGGTCGGCAGATTTGGAACCCGTATATTTGGGGACCCCCCCGGAAGTGGATTGTAAAGGCGCAGTTTCAAGCTAGAGTAGCTATTTAGCCTAATATACTCAGGAACTTACTATAAGGAGTGAGACCTACCAAAACTGCGAGGCAACGCTTGAGCTTTGGAAATGTTTCATTGTACGCCGGTTGCTTGTGGTCTTGATTACGTGTATAGAGCTCAATCTCTTCGTGAAGCCAATCCTGAACCTCCGGATGTGCGACCAAGAGAAGCATGCCATATGCGAGTGATATAGCGGTTGTATCGTGGCCGGCAAAATTGAAGACGAAGATATTACCTGACTTGTGCAGTCATATAGTCTCGGAAGAACTTCATGGCCCAACCAACCTGTCGAAAGCTTCTTGGAATGAATGGCAGGGTGAAAATCCTCTCAGGTAGAACCATGATGACGAGAACATTCTCTAAAATGATCGAAATCGAATCCCGATGGGTTAGACTGTGCTTACAGCCAAGGACAACTCCAGCGAGAAACCAAATGAAAGAAACTTGACTGGTAAACATATTGTGACTTCAATACGTGAGGGTGTGTTGGTATCAAACTCAGTCACGTTTATAGACCAAGTTATGCCGGGTTGAATTGGGTTAATTATTCTTGATCCAAGTGAGAGTGAGAGTCGAACTATATAGCTCATATAGCTCATATAGCTCATATAGCTCATATAGCTCATACTCCCGTACTAATTTCTATGCTACAGCGAGTATTCTTTGTTCTGTAGCCTCTCTCCATAGATCATTGTCCCGTACTGGTTTCCTGTAGCCAGTGAATATTGGACCGACAGAGTGCCAATTGGACCGACAGAGTGCCAATTGGACCGACAGAGTGCCAATGGAGAGTGAATGTCTGATATCCATCTACACTTTCCGCCTCTCGAAATCCGACCAATCAGCATTAAGCTAAATGTAAGCAGCGGCCACCTAACTACGAGCCTAGTATGGTAACAGAAAGTACATAAACGTCGTTGTCCTACCTCAAATCAAACGAATCAACTACTTCGATATCACATTCAAAGCTTTAGACAACTCGAGTCAAAGATCCTACATTTTCTACCTCAAACTCATCCTCCGAACAACAAATCCATATTCACAATGTCACCATCAACATGCTGCGGAAAGAGCGACCAAGGTTGCGTTTGTGGTATGTTCTCTTCCTACTCTCACTCTCCTTGTTCTTGAACAGAAATTATTGTAGTATCTCATATTCAATATTCTTGCACCACTATCTTTATCACCTGTCCTCTTTCGTTCATTTCCTATCAAGCACCCATCCACCGCAAGCTCCAAAGAACCAACAAGACTAACAATCCATCAAAATCCAGCCTCCCAAGCCAAATGCTCCTGTGGCGAGAAGAAAGCTCTTGAGTGCACTTGCGGAAAAGCCGCTACTGAGAACGCCATCACTGGTCCTCGGTGTTCATGCCGTATGTATCTCCCTCATCCTCTAGACGTATTAATGCCGAGCATACTAACATCCCATAGGCGCACGTGCTGCTGGAGAATGTACATGTGAGAGAGCCGCCGAAGAGAACAAGGCACCAAGTGGCGATAAGTGTTCCTGTGGTGTTCGTCCTGCCAGTATGCTCCTCCCAGTTTTGCATTCTCAAAGTCCAAACACACTGACGTTGACTCAGACGCATGCACCTGCGAAAAAGCAGCAGACGGTGGTCTCCTCCCCACTGAGACTGATTTCACCACTACCAAGTAGACGCGAGCGAGTCTCATTTTCGTATTGCATGGTTCTTGCATTCGGTGTACATAGCTGGCATCATGGCGTTTCTGGACCTTAGATCGCTATTCGCGATATTCTTTGCTTGTTCATTTTCAATATTTATTCTCTCAACCTCATTCGTGCAATCATGGCTCGCTGCGTGTATTATTTTGCATCAAGTTCTAGGTCTTATCGACCTTTTCTCTCAACCTCGGATACCGCATACTTTTTCCTATTTCATGTCCCATCTCTTCGCCCTCGGTCCACTTCTCATTCATTTCTTTCCTTGCTTCATCCAAATCCTCGGAACCACCCCCGAAATCCAATTTCTTCTCGAATCCTCACCCATTCTCCTCCTCAACCTCTTCATCAAATTCCTCACTCCACAAACCCACGAGCCCCACGAATCCGCAATCGACAATCTCTCCCTCCCCCTAGCCCTCCTCTCACCTATCCTCTTCCTCACCCACCTCAACCACAACATCCATCTC
The DNA here is from genome assembly GCA_026770245.1 of Clarireedia aff. paspali H2. NCBI lineage: Eukaryota > Fungi > Ascomycota > Leotiomycetes > Helotiales > Rutstroemiaceae > Clarireedia > Clarireedia aff. paspali H2. The sequence continues at coordinate 18,526 of JAJCXA010000067.1, forward strand.
CATCCCGCCGCCCACCTCGGCACCGAAACCTGGCAGGCCATCAACCAGCGCGTCCCGTTCCTCGGTACATGCATCTGGAATCCGTTTTCTTCTCTCCTCCAGAAGAAGAAGAAATCTAAAACACGCTATCGCATATACCAATGCGGCGACCGCGTTGTGAAAGTTAAGAGGGATGATGATGACGCGCATCGGCAGGACGAGAGCAAGAATGAGAATGAGAATGAGAAAGAGAAAGAGGGAGAAGTGAAGAAAAGCGGGAAAACGAAAAAGGCCAGGCGGAGGAAGAAGAAGAATAGGACGGAGGAGGATGATAGAAAGGGAATGGAGAAGGAGAAGAGAGAAGGGTCTTGGTTTGGGGGGTTGGGGTTGAGATTTGAGAGAGGGTTTGTAAGGAGTAAGAGGAATTTGGTGGAGGGATCGATGGCTTGAGAGCTGATTGGGGGAAGGTCTCTAGCTAGGAGCTTGTTGGAGAATTTTTTGAGGGAGGTGGGGGATTTGTTATGGGAAACAAACTTGGGCGGGGATGTAGAGCGGCTTATTTGTATAACTGTGCTTGAGAGCGAGTACAGCGAACAAGAAAACAAAATACAGCGTATATCACAGGCACCAGTAATCTACCTAGTTAGTCGTTGCTATTCTCAAGGGACTGAAGGGTGCCACACTGTCCAAGTCCACCACCATTATTGGAGTCGAACGATATACAGCCGATGATCCATCAACGTAGCACAGCATACATACAAGCTAGCAGGATAGGCGTAGCTTGGTAAAACGACAAGTATTACGGCTACTTTACCGTCTCTATTCATAATAAGACCTGAATTCAATCTTCCTCATACCCTGAATCCTTTCTGTTCACACAAACAATGTATTAACTAGAATTTCATTCAGCCACCCTAACCTTAGAAGCATCTTCCCTCCCTATAGCTAAATCTATTGGCCCAAGCTAAGAAATAATGTAATAATAGAATGCTCCGGTCTAAGCAAGCTATAAAGTATGCGCCCGGTACCGGTCCATTCTCGCTGAAAGCTCAATTTCATATCCATTATATCTACCATTTTCTTCGCCTTCCGCATCCTCCCAATATTCATTATTTTCATCATTCTCATCCCACCCATGTTGCCCATCGTCTTGCTCCATACCGAGCTCGATCCCATAATCACTCAAATCATCACAGCCGCCAGTTGCGTTCCATTTCTGTGCATTCTCGGAAACTTCACTCCATTCCTCCTTCATTGTGAGCAAATCGCTTTTCTCGTCTGCTCCAACTCCTCCACCAAATTGTTCTCCTCCGCCGGTATTCTCGTCTAGCTTCGGACTATCCCAGGGCTCTAACACAGTGGAATTGCCAGTCCTATCAATATCATCGTTATCACTATTATCAGCCTTCTCCAACCAAGCATAGAATTCCCCTCGTCTCGGGATACAGGCTATCATAAAGTCCTGACACTCATGCGGAAGCTCCTCGAATAATAGCGGCAAACTTGGTAGAATAGAGTTTTGAGGTGTAGCCGAAATCAAGGCCGGCTTCCGTTCAGCCCACCAGAGTGTGCCTGGCTGTGCGGGGCCTGAATGCAGCACCATTTTCCGAATCAGTCTGCTGTTGATCCAAAATTTTGAATGAATTAAATGATGAACCTTTGAGAGGATATCGCCTTTTGAGGCATCTATTTTCTGACCCAGGGCCCCTGCATTTCTAAGATTGACATCCTCGGAATCCATTTCTTCGGCCTCACAAGCAAGAGAGCCCTTGTTAACGACGCGTGCTTTTTCTATAGTGTGAGACCAGAAGTCCGATTTCAGATGACCGTAGAGTTGTATTAGCACATCTTCTCGAGGCAGGTCCGTAATGAGCCTGCAGCCTAAGCCCATGGACTTTGCCTGCAAAGATTGAAGTAATGGGTTTGTTGCAAACCACCTCGAGATGATATCGATCACTTGTAGTCCAAAGGAACGCCAGTACAGCTGTATAATATTTCTCCAGAGGTGAATTTCATGTGTGAGCCAGAAGAGAATAGCGTGTATAAATGTTTTGAATTGGTTAGCTTGAACGAAGGCGCGATTGAATGAATATTTTCGTCCAATAACTTCGCTTCGGAGCAACTCGAACACTTGGTGAAATCCGACTTTCTCAGAACACCACGCATTCAACGCAACTATGCGCTCATATTCCACGTTAGATTCAGATAACCATAATTGTACAGTGATCATGACGTAAATACTGACCTAGATTTCCGTCGTAGTCAGTCTTCATCCCTGGATTGATTCTCTCCCATGAGATCATATCCTGACTATCCTCTTGTGCGAACGCTACTAATGGAGGTGAAGCTGGAAAATGCTCGTTGATCAATATATCGAAGCTAGGTTCATTAAGCAAGTCGCAATCTCAGATCCTATTACTTCTCGACTTACATGACTAAATTATAGCGTCAGTAACCACTTGTGGTTTAATTTTGAGTAACACATGGTGAAAGTTTTACCAGAAGGTATAGATAACAACAAGTGCCATAGGGGGGTGAATCGGAACCAAAGAGAACAAAAACTTACACAATCCTCCGGCAAAGGGAGATTCTGGGTCGCCGACCATCAGTGCCTTTATCAATCCAAGACTAGATACCATCGAGGTTAGTCAAAGTGCTGGGCTCCTGTTCGGCCTATACCACCAGGTGCTTACCGTTCCGACGATGCTTTTACAAAGATACCTGGAGGTAAGCCGGCGCAAATACCACAAAGACTGTTCAGGAGCATGGCTGTACGCTCTTGGCTGCTGTTCTTGATATTTGGACAGTTCTCCGAGCGCTTACGATATCTATGGCCTCGAATGATATTATCATCACTACTCCAGGAGAACTGATGACCCCAGGGCCATTCGCCTACAGGGATCCTGGAGTCTTGAATAACCAAAGGCATTTCTAAAGTCGAAATTTTTTCGTACAAATTAGCCATGAGTCGCACTGGAAGTGGAATGTCCCAGCGAAGTCGTGAAACACACTGGCGATGTGTGGAACAGAACAGAAGTTCCCTATATAGCCTTTCGACATTAGTGACTAGAAAGTTTGTTAAGTATCCTTCGAACGAGTCCAGATGTATTGTAAAAGTCACCGGTGATAGTAAACCGCCTCTGTATGATGTTCTAAGTCGAGGCTCAAAGATGAGTTCTCCCAGAAGCGAATCATCCACCACTGCTGTTAAAAATTTAATAATTGAAGAGCAGTAAGTTTTGGATATCTCGAACTTCGCTGCGCAAGCACTTTCCAAAACTCCCTCCATGTAGGAGAGGACAGAACTCAAACGCAGCAGGGAGATCTCCACAGTATTCTCTTGACGACATAGTGGCCTAGCTTTAATCAAGTTTACTAAGAGCTGAAGAAGCATTCTTAACTTGTGACCGTGTGAACCCGTTACTAAGAAGTCCCAGTCGACCTCAAATTTCTTCTTAAAAAATGATTCTCCGTGTGAAATCTGCCTGAAGTGAAGCTCTATCCTTAGTAGAACGCACCACAAAGCAAAAAGTCTTGGAATGTCTCCTTCATAGGGATCATCGGAAGGGAAGATGGGGCGGCAGAAACCAAATTTACCCCTTGGTATGACGGGGCAGCTGCGTTGTATTAATACCGCTGTACAAAAGCAAGCTCCCGTTGATACTCCACAACGCTGACAACATATTTTCAACATTGATCGGGCCTCGTCAGTGGTAGAGAACCTATCGTTAGCAACCCATAGGTCAACGTCATCTCCCGCGGCGGGCAAAATGAGACGCCCATTACAATGCTGACACTTGTATTGAGAAAACTGAGCATGGAGATCAGTGAAAGCCTTGAAATCAATAACAATGTTTTCCCTGTACTTCTGACAAGCTCGGTGAATTGGGGTATCCATGTCTCTTGATTCCAGAGGAGTTGCGTATATTATGTTTGGCCGACCTGGGAATGATCGTGAGGATGAATACGTGAAGTTCAAAAGTTGAAGCCAGTCGATAGCATTTAAGAAATGCTTAGGTTTGATGATGTTGCAATTGAGAGGTAAAAGTAATTGAACTATGCTTGCATACCAAGCAAGAATTACCGCATGGTAAATAGATCAAGTCGAAAGAAGGAAGGCACGACGCACTTCAATTATGTCTTCGAGACAAACACTTGCATGTTTTGGAGCAGAATGGAAGCAGCTAGTATGCCTCCCTCAGTACAATGTCTGTTATTCTCATGCCATTCTATCTGCAAACGCCAGACATTGGCTTCGAACTCAGACTTCAAAGTTTCCATCCTCAATCCTTGGAGAGAAATATTTTGCAGCATTATGAGACGCAACACGTGAGGTTGCCATCATCAACAATTATATCGTGGAGTAGCCAATGAAGAAGTGGCCATTTCCAAGCACTTCTGGTGCGCCTCAAAGACGGTGAACTTCAATCTTGTGGAGGTTGTGTGGTGCATGATTCGGATCATTTGCTGGTGAAGCACAAGGAATAGCACCGCGGCTTATCCTCGGAAAGGGGTATTGTCCATCGCATGAAGATGAAACCCATGAGGGGAACAGAGGGAGCTTGATGTCATATGATTTGCAAAGATTTGAGGCCGCACAAAACCCAAGGAGCAATTGGGCGGAGTTGGGTGAGTTGGGTGCATTGGATGAGTGAGGGGGTATGAGGGGCTTCTGAGGCGGAATATGAGTCGACGATGAACTTGTCGGGGCATGTTGGTGGTGGGTCATGCAAGGAACAAGCAACAAGAACGCAACGAAACGGAGAGAAACGAGGGAAATTGGTCCGAGCGCCGACACATCTTCACCGCCAACAAATTAAGTCGGAGCCTTTAGATCTAAGGCACTCAATCAATCGAGGGGAATCGGGAAGATAAACCAGAAACAACCCACCTTTCTTTCGTACATACATAACTTACTCTGCACCGTGCATTGCCCTACCTGCTTCGTACATAATTCCGTTCTGACTGTACCCCACGATCGTCATCATCATCACCGTCGACCGAAAAAAAAAACACAGTCAAAATGCCTTTCATGTCGAAGTCCTCTTCTTCTGCTTCCTCCTTTGGGGCCTTCTCTCCTTTGAACGATGTTAAGCTTCCAATCAGAGTGGCGCAATGCGTTGGAATCACTGCGGCATCCGCACTTGCAGGAGCCAACCTATCATTATCCTTTCTTACCGTTCCTCGACTTCTCGAATCACCCCCTCACCTGCTCCTCAAGCAATGGGCCAACCTTTACCACCAAGGGAAGACATTTTTCCCGGTCGCCTCGCTCATTCCCGCCGGCTCATTCTTCTTCCTCGCATACAAGGAGACAGACAAGCTCAAATTGAAGAGCTGGGCCGCCGCAGGTGCGTTAACTGTCGGATTTATTCCATACACCTTCCTGACGATGATGTACACCAATCGCAAGCTGTTGAGTAAACTCGACGAGGCGCAGGGAATGGTATATTCTGACCGCGAGTGGGACGACGAAGCATCTGGTGGATCAGGAAGAAAGCACAAGAGTTCGCGCTCTAAGACCGAGCGCAGTTCGAAGAAGAGCTCTTCTTCAAGGAAGCGCAGCAGCAAGGAAGAAGAGGAAGAAGAGGATCACAGAACGGCCCACGAGTTGGTTGACCGATGGGCCGTCCTTAACTTGGGACGGGGTTTGATGCTTCTCGCCGCATCTGCTATCGGCGCATACACTGTTGTCAGGTAGACGGATGTTTTGCGCACTCGACCTCGACTCATTCACACGATGATTTCAGACTTTACGACAATTATTTCACGACTTCTACGACGGAACCGAGACGCACGAGTATCTACGAGCACATTTTTGGGGCGCGATATTATACACAGTGGCATGTTGCGTATGACCTTGGATATGAGAAGCTGAATAACGCTACTTGAAGGATTCTAGAACAATCGCTACTCAATCGATGACTTGGGAGGATGAAGAACAATGATTTATGACTGCAGAGAAAATGAAGAAGAAAAAAGAATACAAATCCCATTAGGCTCATTTCAATCCTTAGGCCGTTGTGGCTGGCTCGACTGAGATCACGATGCCAAGTTTGAGTCATGCTATTCTAGAAGTGACCTATTTGCACTACATATATGAAGATTACACGTATATTCGCCATGCATGCGTGTATCATCAAACATATTCGCAGACCAGTAGACACCAAATTCCAGGTTTTGTTGGTCAGAGAAATCGAAAGGATCACAAATCCCATTGAAATTTACCCCATGTCTTTGATCCGAATTTCCATGTGTAAAAGATCCGAGGCTCGCACCCGCCACGTTCAGGGCACGATCCAGCGATCCTCGTTCTGGGCGTATGACATAGTTTTGTTTACCCTCCGCTGCGGGTATGACGACACTCCTCCTAAAACAACTTCCCCAAATCCATTGAAGCTCTGCCACCCAATGAAATACTCGTGACCACGGGGAATGTGGTCTTTTCCCTTGAGATCCTCGATTGAAGATCGAGGGTAAGTGGAGGTAGACCTACGTAGGTAAGGGTTAAACACAGAATCATGGAAAATCTGAGGTGTAATATATAGCTAGCTTCCCCTCTCCCTTTACACGTCTTGCTCTTGGTTCTATCTTGACCATCTATCTATCTATTTTCTCCCTCGTCATACTACCAGATACCCCCTCCTTCCTCATAATTGCCATCATGATCGCTTCAAGAACAGCAGCAACAAGAGCAGCGGCACGCACGCTTCGTGCTCCAGTCCGTGCTCCTAGACAAACACGGTTTGCGTCTACCACGCAAGGTGAAGCCGCCAAGGCTGGAGGTGCCTCGGGATTCGCAGCAGGTGTTGCTGGTGGAGCTACAGTTTTCCTTGTACGTTCATCGACATTTCCAAGCTCTCATTCCTGTGGAATTGCTTCCTATATTCTCCCAATTCGTCTCACAACTTCTAACAAAACCCACAGGCAGGATACACATACTACTATTTCTCCGGGGCCAAGACCCTCGTAAATTCCTACTCCGCCACCAAATCACAATTCAAGAAAGCTACGCAATCCATACAAGAAAAAGCTCCCGAACCCAATCAAGCTATTGCATGGCTCCGCAATGCCGCCTCATCCTACGCCGCCTTCATCCCTGGCGCACAATCATATATCGACACAGCATTTGACGACATTGAGAAAGTACAAAAGAAGCATGGCCCAGAAGTCGAGAAGATCGTCAACCGCACCTATGCCGAACTGAAAGATGTCAGCAAGAGTGGCGGCATGGACATGCAAACTGCGGCGCAGTCGTACAACATTCTCCAGAAAGCGCTGAGGGATATTGGCGAGTTGGCTAAAGATAGCGCTGGAGATTTGTTGGACAATCACCCCCAGATCAAGGAGAAGTTCGGTGGGAACTTGGACCAGTTGAAGCAGATGGCGGATAACTATGGACCAGAGGCGAAGAAGGAGGTTGAGGACACTCTGAGGCAGATTCAGGACATTTTCAAGGGAGGTATGGGAGCTGGTGCAGTAAACCAAGCCAGGAAACTCATCCAGGAGAAGAGTGATAAGGTTAAGGGAATGGGAGAACAGGCCTGGAAGAAGGGCCTAGAGGAGTGGAAGCCATATTTGGAAAAGAGCCCCAAGGTCAAGGAGATCGTGGAGAAGAATGCCGATTCGCTGAAGTCTGGAAATGTCAAGGAGATCTTTGATCAAGTCCGGACAGCAATCGAGTCAGGCAACACGGACAATTTGGAGAAGTACATCAAGGAGGCTAGCGAGAAGGCGAAGAACTCTGGCATGGGACAGAACATCCAGCAGTACGCCCAGATGGTACCGGGCGGTGATCAGGTGTGGGAAAAACTGCAGCAACTGCAACAAGTGGCACAAGATCACGGTGATGAGTTCCAGGGCTTGGTAAAGGGTGCTTATGATGATATCTCCCAGGTATTGCAGAAGAGGATCGCGGAGGCAGAGAAGTTGAAGAATAAGGCGGAGAAGGATGCGAAGAAATAAATGCACTATATAGTAACTTAATTGTTTAATTAAAAAGCGATTTTTCACGCAATTGTTCACGTTTCTTACTTTGTGATCTTGTTGCTGGTTCTAACAGACAAGCTTAACCCAAAAGCTGTTCATCGCCTATCAACCCCACATACCTTTCATTACGTCAGCCACTTTACACCAGGCGCGTCTCCCCGTCGCGTCTCCCAAACACGATCTCAAATTATATTTGAGTAAACCGACTGACCTAGCGTTCGCTACCAACGCCGAAGCAACGAAGTCAAATGCCAACATGGTCAAACCTCAGCCAACGCCTGCGAAAACACAGCAGTCAATTTCAAGCTTCTTTACAAAGAAGCCCGCTCAACCAAAACCATCAAATCCGCCACCTGCATCGAGCACACCAGAAAACCTCTACGATGCCGAAAGCGACCAAGAGACGAGTGCGAGTGTGAATGCTGATACTGTATCGAATGGAGTGAAACGTGCGTTAGTTGAAGATAAACAAGCTGGAAACACGGAGAGGCTAGCGAAGCGATCAAAAGTAGTTGATAACGAGGTGGAAGGTGGAAGCAGTTCCTTTCCTGCACCTGGAGCTCGAAAGTCTTCATTGACAGCTGGGGCCAAGTCTAAGATATCTCCTAGAACTGAACGGTACATGTTCTCGAGTCAACCTTCGGCTATGGAGTCTACGATTGAAGAGGAGGAGGAAGAAACCGAGTCTGAGAAAGCGCGGAAGGCCGAATTGCACAAGAAGTTTGTGAAGAAGTTAGGGCATCCGGATAGTATCAGACGAAGCAATTGGCAGATGCCTGATGACGCAGGAGTTCTTGAAGAAGGTGATGAAGAGGAGGGGGAAGAGGAAGGGGACGAAACACCACCGCCAGCTAAGACCAGAAAGAAGGGAGCGAAGACAGGGAAGTTAACCCCCTTGGAATTGCAGGTCCTTGATATTAAGCGGAAACATATGGATACGCTACTGATTGTGGAAGTGGGCTATAAGTTCAAGTTTTTCGGTGAAGATGCTAGAACTGCAGCGAAAGCACTCAGTATTGTTTGTATCCCGGGTAAATTTAGGTACGATGAACGTAAGTGTTCCAGGTGCCGCATTACTTTTGCACGTTCTAACACGAATTAGATCCATCAGAAGCACATCTTGATCGATTTGCATCTGCCAGTATTCCCGTTCATCGACTCTCCGTTCATGCAAAAAGACTAGTTGCTGCTGGACACAAAATTGGAGTGGTTCGGCAAACGGAGACAGCAGCATTGAAAAAAGCTGGAGATAACCGAAACACACCTTTCGTCCGGAAGCTCACAAATGTCTACACAAAAGGAACATACATTGATGATGTTGAGGGATTAGGCCACCCTGTCGATGCACCATCCGGAGGTGCGCCTGCAACAGGTTATCTGCTTTGCATAACTGAGAACAAGGCAAAAGGATTGGGAACTGATGAGAAGGTTGAGATTGGAATACTAGCCGTTCAGCCAGCGACTGGAGATGTCATTTATGACAATTTCGAGGATGGGTTTATGAGGAGTGAGATGGAGACGAGATTGCTACATATTGCACCTTGTGAATTTCTGATTGTTGGCGACCTTACAAAAGCCACTGATAAACTCGTTCAACATCTATCTGGAAGTACGACGAATGTCTTTGGTGACCGGATCCGAGTCGAGCGTGTGGGTAAACCAAAGAATATGGCTACTGAAGCATATTCGCACGTGGCTCAATTCTACGCCGATAAACTGAAAGCTCATCAAAGCAGCAACAACGATCGAGAGCAGCAACTTTTGGAGAAAGTCTTGAAACTTACGGAACCGGTGACTATCTGCTTATCTGCCATGATCACTCATATGACTGAGTATGGACTTGAGCATGTATTCGATTTGACCAAGTACTTCGAGTCATTCAGTGCTCGGTCTCATATGCTGTTGAATGGAAATACTCTGACCAGCCTCGAGATCTATACCAATCAGACCGACCATACAGAAAAAGGAAGTCTATTCTGGACTCTCGACAAAACACAAACCAAATTCGGACAGCGACTACTGCGAAAGTGGGTTGGCAGACCTCTGCTAGATAAAGAACGTCTAGAAGAAAGAGTCGCTGCGGTAGAAGAGTTAAAAGAAAATTCACAAACCACCAAAGTTGACCGAATCCGCGCTGTCCTCCGCAACACCAAATCCGACCTCGAACGAAGTCTAATCCGCATCTACTACGGTAAATGCACACGACCCGAGCTCCTCACCGTCCTTCAAACCCTTCAACGCATCGCCAACGAATTCGCCCACGTCCATACCCCCTCCGACGCCGGCTTCGACTCCTCCCTCATCAACTCCGCCATCGCCTCCCTCCCCACTATCAGCGACACCGTAATCAATATCCTTGAAAAAATCAACCCCGAAGCCGCCCGCAAAGACGACAAATACGCCTTCTTCCGCGAAGCCGAAGAAACCGAAGCCATCGGCAACCACAAACTCGGCATCGCCGCCGTCGAGCACGACCTCGACGCGCACCGCTCCGTCGCCGCCGACAAACTCTCCAAGAAATCCCCCATCACATACGTCACCGTCTCTGGCATCGAATACCTGATCGAAGTGCCCAATACCGAGCTCAAGCACGTGCCCGCCAGCTGGACCAAGATTAGCGGCACGAAAAAGCTGTCTCGCTTCCACACCCCCGAAGTCGTGCGCATGCTGCGCGAACGCGACCAGCATAAGGAATCGCTGAGCGCCGCATGCGACGAGGCGTTCGCCGCGCTGCTCGCCCTCATCAGCACGCACTATGCGCTATTGCGCGACAGCATCGCCCAGCTCGCGGTGCTGGACTGTCTCCTATCGCTCGCGGCCGTGGCGTCGCTACCGGGGTATTGCAAGCCGACTTTCACAACAAGCACGGAGATTTCGGTCATTGGGGGAAGACACCCTATGGTAGAACAACTCCTCCCATCCGCGTATATCCCCAACGATACAGCTCTCTCCACGGATCCCGACCACACCCGCGCGCTTCTTATCACCGGTCCGAATATGGGCGGTAAATCGTCCTATGTCCGGCACGTAGCGCTGATCTCGATCCTCGCGCAAATCGGCTCGTACGTGCCCGCAGAATCGGCGCGGCTGGGTCTGCTCGATGGGATATACACGCGTATGGGCGCATACGATTCATTGTTCACGGCGCAATCGACATTTATGGTGGAGTTGTCCGAGACGGCATCGATTTTGAAAGCGGCGTCACCGCGATCGCTGGTCATCTTAGACGAGTTGGGACGCGGGACCAGCACGCATGATGGAGTGGCTATTGCAGAGGCTGTGTTGGATTGGGTGGTGAGAGAAACGAGGTGTTTGTGTCTGTTTATTACGCATTATCAGACCTTGGCTGGTATGGCGAAGGCGTTTGAGCAGGGAAAGGAGTTGAGGAATGTGCATATGAAGTTCACTGCCGAGAAAGATGGGAGGAGGATTGAGAATACTGATGGTGATGATGACAACAGTGGAGATGTAGATGAAAAGATTACCTTCTTGTATGAGGTTGGCGAAGGAGTTGCTCATAGGTCATATGGTCTTAACGTTGCTCGTCTGGCACGAGTACCAAAGCCTGTGCTTGACACTGCTGCAGCCAAGTCACGAGAATTGGAGATGGAGGTGAAACAAAAAAAGCTATTAGGGCTATCTAAGATAATGTCCGATGTACTAGAGAACGGCACTGATCAACTTGACCAACTCATCGTCGGCATAGAGCAGCTGTAATGATAGTATAATATAACTCAAGAAAGCATATTGCAACAATGCAATAGCAGCATAACAGACCACCCCCTGCTCTTCAACGCCTGATTTTCAGTTGTAAATATGTATCGCATCCGAGGCAATAAAAGTAGAATCCCGTCAAAAGCCTTTTTCGATTAGGTCGGGCACAAAATTAACCTGCAATAAAACGACTTTCTAAAATCAAAACGTCCCAATTGATAATGTATCGAAGGCCCACCGTTGACCCCAGGCTGATTGAAGTACCGCAAATTTGTGAAGACAAAATCACATACCGAAATGAGGCATGTTAACTGTTGTACTGTGGTTCATACCATTGGCGTTCGAATGGAGTAGATGGCTGCTCGAGAGGTGAGGGGGAGAACCGATTGAGTTGAAGTTTCCATGAAAGGACGATGCAAAACTAGTCATTTGCTTGGAGTCCTGCTCCATTTGCGCCATCCCAGTCTGATCACCATTATAGGTGAAAGATCGAGGGTGGTGACTATAGAGAGGGTTGTACATAGAAGCACTGTCATAAAACATGCTTGAAGACATACCATGAGAAGTGGTCATGTTTCGTCGCATGTGCGTATCGGTCTTATTGTTTTCTTTACCAAACATACGCATCGCCGTAGGCTTTACCACAGGAGTAGGTGAGATGTTGTCAAGAGTTGCGTCAGCAAAGCCGTTAGTGGTGTTGTCCGAGAAATCAAATGGATGATCATCTAATGGGCTTTCGGTTCGACCAGGACTAACTTCGGGCGCATCTTGAAAAACACCGAAAGAGCGCTTCTTCCTTCCAATATCATCTAATGTCATTCGAAACTCTTCGTCCTCCTCGTTGCTTGGCGTAAATCGAGAACCAAAAGCTAATGGATTGAGAGTTGGTGGTGGATGAAGGCTGAGTTGACCGGCAGGTTCACGTTGTTTGGCGGGTCTCTGCCTCTTTTCTGGGCTAGCCATGGAATTATTCCTTTGAGAACGTGGCGCACGTAGTAGAGGTACATTGACACTAAGGTCAGCCAATACCGCCTTGCGTGATTTGCGCCTCTTCGGGGTCGGGTCTCTCACCTATAAAGTTAAAGTTAGCTTATATATCTGCCTCTTTCTACTAGAGGAACTGGGGGTCTGAACACTTACTGGGCTATTTTCAGTTGAAAGTGGTCCAAAGATATTCCTAGCAGTACGAAAGGCTCCATCTGCATGGTAGGAAACTTCGGTAGGTTCAACCTCTGCAGATGCAGCCATCATCGACTCGAGAATTGACCCGTTCTTCCGTTGGTTTCTCATCCTTTTCATCTCGGCCGTAGCAGAGTCAAAAAGATCCATGCCAGGCCAAAGAACACCCTTCAGTTTTGTGCTGTCCGAAAGCTTCTCTTCGACTACATCACCTTCTTCTTCAAATCTGAATGGAGTCACGAGTCTGCAGTAGAGTCGTCAGCTTATTAACATGAATCTCAAAACCATGCGACTCACTTAGCTGCAATGGAGGCGTTTCCTCCTGGAGGCGTCCCTCGAAGAGAATAACCAGGTACCTGGCGTCTGGTAGTCGGTGTCGTGTAGATGGCACTCTGTTCCCATTCACTACTTATCTCAGAAGTGGATGTGTTTGTATTTATGTTTGTACTTGTGACCATGTTTGAATTGGTTGTGGTTGGCCATAGATGCATGCGCGGGATGGGAGCTCGAAACATGGGTGCCAAGTTTGATTCATCATCAAGGATATGTTCGTTCTCTTTCTTGATTTTGGAAGACTGAAGATATTAGCAAAAGTGGATGGTCGAGAGCTGGGCATGACTTCTACCATGGCCTTGGGCTTAAGTTTCCTGTCCTTGGCAGCCTTTTTCTGGTCTTTCGAAGCAAGCCTTTCTGCTAACAGTCTCTCTAAATTATGGTTTGCATACCAGTCTTCGAAATTGTCAAGTTGCACTTTTGCTGAAAGTTCAGACGCGGCTCTGATCTTGAGCTTGAAGTAATTGGATAAATGAGCCTTCGAGGAGGTATGTGTGAGTAAATGAGATACATCGGAAAATCGAGGGTTCTTTGGGCAAATACTGCAATGCAGTGGTATGTTGTGGTTTTTCGACATCTGGGCTATATCTGCAGATCCATAAAGTTAGCATAATGGCTAAAGAAGTTGGACCCCGCGTCACAATTGATCTTGTAATGGGATGGAATTAACGGAGGAACAAAGTTACATAGAGCTTCCTCTCGACCGTTCCAATTGCAAAGAGGAAGCGAGAGTTGTGTTGAAAGACACGGCAACATAGTCGTATGCACTTTTAAAAATGCTCATGAACTCTGAAAGCAATGGGAGAATGTATGGTAAAGCTGTATAGAGCAATTGGAAACTTACGAGATGGTCGTAAAAAAATGCTACAGCTCAGAGTTGTCGGCCGGGAATGAGCAAATGTAGCAAGTCGTCAATTACTTCTCCGGAATTATTGAAGGGAATGGTTTCCTCGTAACAATCGGAAAATTGAAGAAGAAAGAGCTTGCATACGGGTATATGGTATGCCTGACGGAAGGAAGAAGATATGAGAAAGATTAAAAGATCGAAGGAGAAGAACAGAAGGAGCTGCGCGCTGCGGCCAATGAGGCTCTAGCGTGTAAAGTATCCAGAAAGGGGAGTGGTGATGGGAAGTTCCTTTTGAAGAGTCTCTGTGAAGAAGGCATGTGAACTTGTACAAAAGGTAAAAAGAATCGAACTCCCTTGTTGCCGACTTGACCAGAATCAAGTGTCCGTCGATGGACAGACTTAATAGTCAATTGAAAGTCCCAATCCTCAAAAAGGTCTCATATACGAGGACTGACGTTTGGTGGGTAAACAATACACAATGAAAATCGGAAGTGAGTTATCGTTCATCACCACCCACAGCTTGTCCTTCCAGATAGCACAACAACACGATGCCTTTGGCATGAAGAAACGGTGCGAAAGAATGCACATGGAGTTATATACTTATCGACATGAAATCTAATATCATAGATGTAGCATACTCGATTCTGGCCTCGCAGCGAGATTGCCTCTGTTCAATTCTACCTACCATGGCGGACCACAAACTCATCTGTCACTCCCTTTGATACGGTAGATTAGCCACCAAACCGCAGGTGTTATGCTAACAAAGTATGGAGGTCTAACACAGACGCCAGACTGTGTAAAAGTTACCCATTCCTATGTTGTCTCCCGGGAATCGAGGAGATGTATCCTTCTACGTCCGTAATATATACCACTGACATTTGAGTATTCAAGCTACCAAGAAGCATGACTACATCTCATGGTCAGCGGGTAGCTCTGCTCCTGCCTTGTGTCCTGACACCATATTCATATCGGTGGAAGGGTATTAGATTGCAGGAGTGCGACAGATATTCAGTGTTCTGTGAAATAGGGGACTTGAAACTAGTAACATGATTCGCACGAACGGCATACTTAAGCAGTTCTCATACTCCTGGTTACGAGTGCTAACAGCATTTTAATAGTGTATCATGAACTCATTACTTCGTCTTAACGTTTAATTGCATAGCCTACGATCGCTCTCCTAGCACTTGCTCTGTGATTCTTTTAGGCATACAGCTAGTAGAAGTTAGCAAACAAGGAATGTGAGCTGCAAATGGCGGAAACACTTACTAGATGGGGTCTACCTCCTCGACTCCAGGATAACCTTGGAGAGAAAGACCTGTCAGAGCGAAGCAGGTATGAAAGACATCCACCATATCACCCGGTCTATCAGCAAATCCACCATTTTCAGTATCCTAAAGAACATCAGTCCAGGCCCACCGTATCATCGGAGCAAACAGTCACAAACCTGACACTTCAAAATGAAATTGGTGAGCTTCTCTCCATCGATCCAATGTAATTTCCCGATCATAGCCAAGCTAGTCGCTACCCACCAACTATAGCACACATCCTCCATCTTTTCGGGTCTACCATTTAGCCCTCCACATTCGACCTGCCTCTCGCTCAGCCATCGACCCAGTTTATCGATATTGACCACATCGATTCGTTTTGCTATTGAAAGGGCGCCTAAGCATGCAAAAATCTGCCCCGAGTGTGATTCCGCTCCTGGCCTAACTCCATATCCACCATCGAAATTCGCGCAAGATACGATGTAGTCCACTGCCTTATTCACGTCTACCAGATGTAGAAGATGTAAAAGGGATAGCGCATTGAGAGCTGCATAGAGAAATCTGGTGTCTTCTTCGCCCCATTCATCGCCCGCAAATGTGCCTGTTTCCCGGTTCTGTAGATCTGCCAGGTCTGTAGGATAAAAAAATCAGTATGCGCGCCCTCTAACATAGTATAGACGGAGAGTTCTTACATTTCCCCACCAGTTCCTTTCCCTTCCCGTTGAGGTTCTTCTCTAACTCCTCAACTCCATCCACCATAACCAGAATTTGCACTGCACTAACTGAGTACAACAGATGCGCATCATGACCCGGCGCAGCCCCAAACCCTCCATTCTCATGCTGGCAGCTGAGCACAAAATCGATCGTTTCGCGGCGAGGTAGCGCATCTGGTCGCCCGAGTAGATGCAATGCTGTAAGGCCCCAATAAAGTCCGTTCAGCCGAAGGTGTTCTGTATACCAGTATTCGAGCTCATCCTTGCGCTACGAGAAGCTGTCAACAGAGGTTTGGCAGATCAAGGTGGGGTGCCTACGGAATCGAGACTTTGTATATATTTCACATGAGGCTCGATGGCTAGCTGGAGTTCGTCAGGGAGAGTATTCGAGCCTGCGCGGCCGGGACCAGATACGAGAGACATGGGTATGAATTAACGGTGTAACTGTTGAACCGCCATCGTGAGGTGGAAGGAAGAACATTCCACGGCTCGGGCGTACAATACTTTTAGTAGGGCCGATCCCGAGAGATCATTCACCGCCTACGTAACCGTAGAATTACATCGCAAAATGGCAATCAAATGGCAGAATATCTAAGTATATATAAACTAGTTATATATTTGATTATTTCAAGATATTTTATATGCAACAATTGATTCATTATCTTTGCTTTGAAAGCTTGAAGGGAATTCTTGCAATTGCAGTCTATTCAGAACAATGATTGTGCTCACCCTATTATCTACAAGAGGTAGCGGCTTGTTGCAGCTCGAGAATTGCCGCCTTAATCTCCTCTAGCTTTCTTTTCAAAGCAGCATGAAATTACTTTCCGAGCTTCATCATCGCTTTCGTCGGAGCTGGGACTTATTGAAAGTCCGAGGAGCCATAACTTCGTAATCAACAATGATCGCAGAGAGCTTGAATAGGAGCTGTGATCAAGAGCTTTACCATTCATTCTCATAAAGTAGGATAGTTCTCCAATTGACAAGTACTTATACTTCCCCATACAAATATAAAAAGATCCATATATCTCCGATCTAATTGCTGCATTTGTCAACAAACCAATCATCTCCTCCCATTTCCCTTCGTAATACCATCCTTATATTCCGTCATACCTTCCCTGCGTATCGCAATGCCAGGCAAAGCGACCGTTTGTCCTGCCGTGCAGAAGATCTGGGACTTGTATTCCCCTCCAACGCCAACATCTGCAATCACAAGACTATCCACTGCAGAAGCGAAGCTACCTCGCATATCAACTGCGCGACTCGCCGCCGCATCTTCGGAAGAGAAGAACAGCGGAGCCAAAACCTTTCTCTACCTAGCCTATGGATCGAATCTCTCCGCCGAGACATTCAAGGGCAGACGAGGCATCAAGCCTCTCAGCGCAGTTAATGTCCACGTCCCTAGTCTAGACCTGACATTCGACCTCCCCGGCATCCCCTACACCGAGCCCTGTTTCGCAAATACCCAATATCGACGAACGAAACCCGCAGTTTCGCGTCCCCACCCTACCGACTACCACAAGACGCGATGGCATAAGGGACTCGTCGGCGTCGTCTACGAAGTGACGCCCGAAGATTACCGAACCATAATCGCGACCGAAGGCGGGGGAGCTTCGTATCAGGATGTCATCGTACAATGCTACGTACTCCCGGATGGATCGAAGACCGTCAACCCCGTGCCTAGCGGTGTTCCTTTCCTCGCGCACACACTGCTCTGTCCACTCGATGGCAATGACACGAACCGCATAGCGCGCCCCGACCCTAACTATGCGCAAGCGTCGGCGCGATATTTGAAGCTGATTACAGATGGAGCGGAAGAGCATGATTTGCCGGCTGATTACATGGCGTACTTACATGATCTGAGAGCATATACGGTTACGACTGCGAAGCAGCGGATGGGAAAGCTTTTCGTGATGACGCTGTTGATCCCAATTATGATGACAATTTTTGGTTTGGGGAAGATATTTGCCGATAAGGATGGGAAGATCCCGGCGTGGTTGGCACAGTTGATGGGGGATTTGGTTAGAATCACTTGGAAGGCGTATGATGGTGTATTGAAAGATACATTCGGTGATGGGGAGAGGACGGTGAAGGAGAAGGATGGCGGTGAAGATAGTGGGTTGGAGAGGAAGAGGGACGAGAAGAAGATGATACAGTTGGCATGAAATCAAGAGTGGCTTTGGGTAGTTTTGAGAATTTAGAATGTTATTCATGTCGGTTTCTGGGCAAGTATCGAGATTAATCATAAATCATTTCTTCATTTATATCGTGTCTTTACTGAGATTAGTCTAGTTTACATAAAACATCTAAATGGTATATATGAAGTCTGGCCTTTCGTCCCCTAGAGCGATCTTCTCCTGCTCAGTCAAGCCTTGCACCAAGTGATCTCTCTCGCCCGCTCTTCTCTTCGCGTTTTCCCTTCTCAAAAGTATGTGCATTAAGATACTTCCACCAAGCAGGCATACAGTCATATATGCCATGCCCGTCGCGTGGCCAACAGTGTACTTGGGCTTCTGGAAGTAGACATTGGAGCTCACAATGCCGTTCAAATTACCCCATCCAATCATAAAACCTAGGACAATACCTCGTTTGTATGATCCTTCGATGTTGTTCGAAATCCAGGAGATAGTATTGGGAATACATGGATAGATACCGAGGGCGGCCAAGAAGGTCCCAGCATATTTGACACCTGCTACCTCACTGCCAAGGAGCATAGCAAAGCCTGCGATACCAAGGAAGGAAGTCGCGATGTTGCAGAGACCACGCTGGCGAGTGCGATCAGCAACGAATCCGATCACTATCGTAAAGATAGCTGCTACTGCATATGGTGGAACCGATAGTAGCTGGGCTCTGGTAGTTGTGTAACCCATTTGGGAGATGATAGTAGGGAGGAAAAGCGAAAACGCATAGAGTGGCATATCAGTACCCATAAAGATGATCATACTGAGCCACATCTTGTAGTCCTTCAAAGCCATCCAGAAATATCTCATGCTGAATTCTTCGTGCTCGGCAGAAGCTTGCTTATCAGCTTTAAGACGGCGAATCACGCGGATTCTATCAGCTTCCGACAGGAAAGTGGCCTGATCAGGAAAATCGTGGACGGCCCAAAAAGAGATAAATCCAGCAAGAACTGTAACAATTCCCTCAAGAATGAAGATCCAAGCCCATCCATGGATTCCACGGATGCCGTCCATCTTCGCGATCGCGACAGCCAGGAGCCCACCAAAACTTCCCGAAACCGCAGCAGCGGAGAAGAATATTGCAGCTCTGATACCGAACTCGGATCGCTTATACCAGCAAGATAGGTAGTAGTTGATACCCGGAAACAAGCCAGCTTCTGCGAGACCTAGAAACCATCTCGCTGCCATTAGCCCAGACCAGTTTTTCACGAATCCCATGAATGTCATGCATAGGCCCCAAATGATGCTATAAATTGGTTAGCCGTATTGAACAGCATTGTAGCGAGACGAAAGAACGAATTAAGAACAGATAATAGAACGTACATAATGACTGGCACAAAGATCGATGGGCGAAAGCGTTTGAGCATGACATTTGTGATTGGTTCAAAGACCGCGTATGAGACGAAGAAGATGGACAAAGTTACGTTGTATTTTCCGGTTGACATATTATGGAGATCTGCCTGTAGCCCATCGATTTTGGCATTACCGATATTCGTTCGGTCCAGGAAAGCCAGTAGATAGAGAACGCAGAGCTGGAGGAGGTTAGAAAGCGTAGTTGGATGCAGTATAAGAGAGGTCAAATACCCATGGGATCAAAGTCAAGTCAAGCTTCCATAACAGTTTGCGATCCTGGACATGAATATTAGTTCCAAACGGTTCCGGACAGGGTGATAGAAACTATGAGGCGGCCCATCTTACAATTGCTGCCCTTTCCTCCTCACTCAGATGCGCGTCTGGATCTGGGGGCGAATCGGAGACATTGGAATCTTCATAGAAACCTAACGTTGACTTCTCTTCATCGCTGCTCTTGTCACGTATGGCATTGGAAGTCATCGTGGGCGAAGTCGATTAGACAGTGAAGTTCTTTGAAGGAAGTCAGATATGCGCAAAAGGAAAAACAGTGGAAAAGGGAGCTTTTTAATAGATTTCTCCCGCCAGTCCAGTTTCCTCTTTTGGATAATGCTGTGTCTTAAAATCCTAGATCGGTATACATTAGTGAGACTCGCCACAATGCAAAACTAAAACAAGATCTGCAATCAGTAAAGCGCAGGCTGTCTGCGGCCCCGCGCTCCGCAAAACCCCTATCACCAGCGGTCCAATAGACATCTTCTGGTGAGGACGATGACGGCTGCTGGCGGGAAAAGAGCTGAAAAGTATTGGATTTGAGGTTGTCCGCCATTGTAGATATCATTGTGCAGTCCATACTTCATCCCGTGCTCTGTCTCGTCTGTTTGCATCCCGCATTTGGAAACTCCGTCGATGGAGGTGTGTTCGAGGGCGGGCAGGTCGAGTCTCGACCATGCCGGTGACGTTGCTTTTCTCCAGATTCATCGATCATTCCCCACTTCCCCCACGTTGGAGAAGACTGGGATACTGTCGATGGCCAAGAATACTGTAGATGGCCAAGAAAAGGGCCGTGGATATGGATACTGTGCATGGATGGCTAGCACGCGATGTTACTGTGCAGAGGTGGAAAAAGACGATGCACCAAAGCTGCAATTATCAAGCCCCATCGAAAAGACTCGGATTTCAATTATACATTGGAGATGGCGCTAAAAGTTTCCAACAAGTGGGAGTAATACCTTTTAAATATTTGAACATCTCAGCTATTTCATAGTATAGAAATTTATTAATGTCGCAGGTTTACAATTTAATATACGAAGTACTTGGTGTATTTACGAGTGAGTTAGCTACTATCTTTCTGGTGTGTGGGTGGATTACGACTTCGTAGATACATACTGTAGGATGTGTTGGGACGGGAGTGCATGCTTAGCGCCGGTAAAACATCGGGGCAGTTGCTCAGACGATCGATTATGTAAGAGAACGTGATTTCACCCGCACACGCACTGCATGTCAGCATATGAATCGTTTGTAAGCTTGTGTTACCGAAATGCTTGTGTGTTTTATATTGAGAGCAGGAATGCATCAATCAGCCTCTCCTTCTAGTAAATGGGTGTGAGCTCCAAGCTTTTGAAAATGGCAGCTCAAGCAAAAACAGTGTGTGTTGTCGGTGAGAGCACCAAGCTCACGATAAAGACACCGACAAGCTAATCTTCGTAGGCGCCGGACCAGCGGGGCTTGTAGCAGCCAAGACTCTCGTTCATGATAGTCCCAAAGGAATGTTCAATGTTACCGTGTATGAGCAATCCCAGAGGATAGGAGGTCTGTGGCCCTCGTCAGAACAGGACGATGGTATGGTGAACCCAGATATGTGCACCAACCAAAGCCGTCATACGGTTAGCTTTAGTGACTTAGCATGGCCTGCTTCTTCTCCCGCTTGTCCAAAGGCTTGGCAAGTAGGACGATATCTCGAGGATTACCAGAAGAAGTATCCCGGGTACTCCCTGAAGACTGGTACCAGAGTTGCCAAAGTTGAGCCACCACCAAACTGGCAAGCTGCTCAACCGGGGAAATGGAAGGTCCACATTCAAGCAGCTGCGAACAGTGAATCTGAAGCATCAACGGAAGTCCATGACTTTGATCATGTCATTATAGCAACGGGTTTCTTCGGCAAGCCAAAGCTTCCTACCGTACTTGATGCCCTGGAGGCTCCTGTCTGGCATAGCTCAAAACTTCGTGATGTGAACAGTCTGATCACCGACAATGGCAAACGCTCTCTGCCAGCAGGCAAGAACATCGTCGTTGTAGGAGGGCAAATGTCAGGTATTGAAACGGCCGCAGCAGTCGCATACCAGCTGTCATCTATTGTCAATTCCCCCGAAAGCCATATCCCAAATGCAAGCGATTACAGAGTATACAGCGTGGTTCAGCAACCCTTTTGGGTGATGACTCTTACCTGGCCAAACAACCCGATGCTCGATGGTGAGACAGCGGATGCTCCAAAGGTGCGTCTCTCATTTTCTATATAACAGGGACTATCTTACTTATGTCAATCCTAGGTTCCAAACCCAGCACCGAACTTCTTACCACTTGATCTTGTCACCTATAACTTAGGATGGCGACCACCGGGACCAGTAGAAAATACATCTGGTCATATATCACCAGAAGCTGCTAAAATAAATAACAATTTTACGTACACCTATCTTGGTAGTGATCAGAGCGACATCGGGACCGATCACCTCGCAATGAAAGGGGAAATTCTATCTGAACCCCCACGACTTACAATCAGTGAGAGCTACGTTGAGTTCGTCCGATCTGGGGACATCAAGACGGTGCGAGGAAAAGTAACTGGGCCAGCTCCCGGCCATTCTAATGCTATCGTAGTCGAGGATGAGGGGCAGAAACAGATAATCGAGGACATAGGAGCTGTCATATTTGCGAGCGGCTTTGATGCCGCTCCATCGATCAGTTTCCTACCAGAGCAAGTACTGCAACACCTATCATTCGACGAAACAAGCGATGAATTTCCCCTAGCACTCAACGTGCACTCCACCGTCAATGCGTCCATCCCCTCTCTTGGATTCGTCGGATTCTATCGAAGTCCCTACTGGGGCGTAATTGAGATGCAATCGCGATTCCTTGGCAAACTCTGGTCCGGCGATGAACGAGCGATAAAGACATTAGCCGAAGACGACACACTCGACCAAATGGTCGCACTGCGCAAAGACCCACAAAAAGCACAGTT
Organism: Clarireedia aff. paspali H2; assembly: GCA_026770245.1. Taxonomy (NCBI): domain Eukaryota; kingdom Fungi; phylum Ascomycota; class Leotiomycetes; order Helotiales; family Rutstroemiaceae; genus Clarireedia; species Clarireedia aff. paspali H2. The sequence continues at coordinate 41,307 of JAJCXA010000067.1, forward strand.
CCCAATGGGTGACTATACATATCTAATGGAATCATTCAGTTCCGCCGTAGGAATCCAACGTCAAGAACCAGAGTCACCCGACAAGCGGACAGGAATTGTGCTCCCATCCCGCTATCTCTACGCTGACGCGAGTCCTGCGCAGAAAGAACAAGCCGCCCTGGCTCTCTCAATCATCGATTCCACGTTCCATGCATCCGAGACCAAAGGCGCGTTCGTCGCCAAAGCGATCTTCCGCTCCCTCCAAGGCAACTGGAAACTGTCCCGCACGCTCATTAGCTCACTGTCTACCTTCCCATCAGGCACATTCACTGGCATAGCCAAGTTTCTACCGCGAGCTCCGACTGATCCTAAATTCGACAACGAGTACTTGTACATCGAAGAGGGTGATTTTGTCACGGATCAAGGGATGACGTTCCGCGCCAATAGACGCTATGCGTATCGTTACCGTGAAGACCAAGATACACTCAGCGCATGGTTCATCAAGCCGGATAACAACAAAGTCGTTGATTACTTGTTTCATGATCTGGAGATAATCCCGCCAGTGGATAAGGGAAGGGGTTGGAGAGCAAAAGCTAGTCATCTTTGCATTGCTGATACGTATGATGTTGAGTATGAGTTTGTGTTCAAGGGTGTTAATATTGTGAAATGGCGATTGGAATATGGTGTAAAGGGACCGAATAAGGATTATAGGATTAGTGGCACCTATACACGATAAATGTGGATGATAGACATGAGGAAAGTTGTTCCCGTACGGATACTTGGTACACAAGGTGGAAACCCCATGATGATGCGGTAGCAGTTATTTAATTGACGCTCTCTACGGTATCTCAAAAATTGGAATAGTATAACGCCGTGTGAATAGCATCCCTATGCCATCCTGATAAACGCCCCAACTACATGTACGCAACACATATCTCATCTCAGCGCATTCCATCTGTTTATTTCAAATCAGATATTACTCCATATCATACTCGGCATCTCTCGCCATATACGCCGCTTCACTCATAACAAACAACAACCTGGTCCCATTACCCGCCGTTTGCCAGATCTATTCAGTGCGATTAGTAGATGGTCCGTAACAATGAACAGGAATGTGAAGACAAGACTTACATCAAGATTAGTGTATTCCAAAACAGCGTTCTGCCATTGATCCTCTGTGAATCCCTTTCCAAGAACACGGTCCTTGACTTTTTTCATGCTCAGCTCCATTCCCAAGGTGTCGTCATCATCCTCATCATCCGCTCCATCTGGTCTACACTGACCTGCCTCAGCCAACGCTCGCACCATGTTATAGATCCTACTGCTAGGGCTCTGATCCTTTTTGTATCCATCTTGATCCGCGTACAGACTTTCCTTCGAGGCCTCGATCAATCTGAGCGCCTCATCAACGTCATCTTGGACAACTTCCTCACTAAAGCGTAAGCGAGCAAGAGCTTGCGAAAGACGAAGAACACCCAGGAGGGTACGGGGTGTGGTATGGGTGAATTGCTTCTTATTCTTCTCGTCGCGGGTTTGTTGATCACGCATCTTGACATATGCCTTAACCATGTATTCCGAGACGTTGGTAGGAACGGTTGGACGGAACGCGCGAGCTTGAGCGACGTATTGACGGACTTCGTGTGGACTGAAGACTACGCCTTCGGTGTCTGGGTGCTTATTGTTCATGTGAACATATGTAACGTGTCGCGCAAGGAGGGCGTCGTTATCTCTAGTAGGTGTGTCCAGAATGAGGAACAGGACATCAAAACGGGAGAGGAGGGCTGCTGGAAGGTTGATGTTTTCAACAGGTGATATCCTGGGGTTGTATCGACCGTAAAGAGGGTTGGCAGCTGCAAGAATGGACGTTCTTGCATTTAGTGTTGTTGAAATTCCAGCCTTAGAAATGGAAATTGTTTGCTGTTCCATAACTTCGTGAATAGCGGTTCGATCGCTGTCATCCATTTTGTCGAACTCATCGATACAGCAGATACCATTATCAGCAAGCACCAATGCACCACCTTCCAGGATCATTTCATCGGTCACTGGATCCTTCATGACGGCTGCGGTAAGACCAACACCACTGCTTCCTCGTCCAGTAGTGTACACACCACGTGGAGCTACTTTTGTGATATATTTCAACAGCTGAGATTTGGCCACACCAGGATCACCCATGAGACAAATGTTGATGTCACCTCTGATGCGCATACCATCTCCCATTTCCTTTGTCACACCACCAACCAATAACAAGAGTAATGCCTTCTTCACATCGAGATGACCGTAGATCTCAGGAGCGATAGATTTGGCGAGGTACTCATACACGTGACCGGAAGTTCTGTACTGTTCAATCCGTCTAAATACGCGGCTATCAATGGTAAGATCTTCATATGCCTTCTTGTGCTGGGTGACATGTTGTGCTTCCAGATATGTGTCGGTAAGAAGGCCAGCTCTTATCGCCTTGAAACCAGTGTAGGGGGTAGGTAAGAATATGCCGGCGACATCAACGACATCCCCCGGGTTGATACGACGAACAAGCGCTCCATGGCAGAGAACAGTTAACATTCTCGGAATATGACCAACTGGTACTTGTTCGGCCATCTCTTGAATCTTGACTTCCTGGAATGGCTGGAATTTCGATGCCCTAGTGGAATGATGTAATTGTCCCTTGGTTTGGTTGACCTTGCAGTCTGGCGACGGGCATTCTACCAAAGGTCCGAACGTTTTGGATCCAACAGGTTGGAAGATTTCGCAACCGCATCGATCACAAGTGTACGCATTAACTTCAACGGTCGGCTTCACGTCCGAGACCCTAGTAGTGATACCTCGGACAGTGATGAGATGGCCTAAATGTTCACCACGTACTTGTCGCACAGCCAGAGCTTTCTTGGAGCCATCTCCCACCGTCAGCGGTTTGAAGTTGAGAGTATATCTTCTTGTCAGTTCGGCCGGGAAAAGCTCAGGCTCAACTGTAGGGTCGTTCTGTTCTGCTGCTGCTCGTCTCAGCGCATTATTTCGTGCTGTCCGTTGTGACATGAGGACATCGAGGACATCGTCTTTATAGTTGATTTCTCTGGTAGGCTCTGGCATGACCTTGTCTACGGCTCTGGAAAATATGTCCAGATAGTGCTTCGCATTCGTTTCAATCGACGCAACTAGGTTCAGAGGAGTTCCAGCTTCATCGAGTAGGTCATCGTACTAATATGAGCGTCAGTGTATTGAGCGGATCTGAAAGTGGGCCTATTCTACTTTTGCTAGATCATCAAGCTCAATTGTGATCTCGTCCTCATATCTATCGGCGACCCTCTGCAGAAGGTCAAGGTATTTGAGCTTTGGTAATTTCGCCTGTGATTTTGCTTGTCTCCTAGCTCCCCGTCCTTGATCGTCATCATCATCCATAAAGTCATAGTCGTCACTGAGATCGTCTTCGTCGATGTTCATGTCGCCGAGCGCATGGGTGATATTTGCGGTAGGAGAGGTCTTGAAGGTGGACAAAAAATCCTCGAATGCCTCTGGGATGAGTTTAGTACAGCGATAGGTACCAAGAGAAAATCATCATACCTTGGTGAGCTTCATAGTTAACCGGCGCCCTATACTGAAGAAGCGCCATCTTGTAGTCCCTGAGTGTTCGCTTTGCGCAATTGAGTGTATAGATTTTCGCAGAAGAATACTTCAAGCTACAGAATCAAAAGAAATATAGCGACGGTCCCAAAAAAAAATTGAGGTAAAGGTACGATGGGCAGGTCGTAGAGGGGCTGAGGCTGCAATTGTGTGGTTGAGTCGGGGGAACTCAAATCTCTAACTGAATTTTGGTACGCGTTTCTCCGAACTACCCCTGTCAAATATTTTCTGGGGCGCGACTTTTCGTGTTGTGGCAGTGCATCCCCAGAATGCAAGAGCACTAGCCACAGCCGGTCAAACTCACATACCGAGGTCTTCTTGACCGGTGGAAGAAAGTCAGATGCCAAAGAACATCTTTGTATCATACAATATTTTACTCTGCTTATTTACCTTTTGCTTTATTTCCATGAAGTTTTTATTGAATCATGGCGCCGGATATGAAAAGGCGTGGTAATCAGGCTTCATCTGCGGAGATCTCCTTAATACATCTGAAGAATTGCTTGGTGAACTTGCCCTCCTCGCTGTCTTCATTGCTAATAAATGCGAATACCGTAAGTTGCATCACACCCTTCAGATGTTCACTTGCTCATATTCTGCTCGGTAGCTTGCGCAAAATGTTATCATAGAATTGGCCTATCGACTACCACCGCAACAAAATTCTGGTCCCGAACAAGCAAATGGCACGCCGACACAGCGATCCATCTTCGTAGGATGGACAGGAATGCAGAGCAAGCGCAAGCTTGCACCGATCGTCAGCAGAGATGGAATTAGTGGAGTCAGGGGGAGTGCTGGCAGAGAGCAAGAAGTGCAGCTGGTCGAAATAGATGCGACCTTTGCGCGAAGTCTAGGTATATCGGACGGTCAGAAAGTTACAGCAAGCATTCATGTCGACCCTCCTGTCGCCCATACTATCAACATCGAACCCCTGACACCCGAAGATTGGGAAATCATTGAGCTGCATGCCAACTTCCTTGAGCTCAATTTCATAAATCAAATCCGCGCATTGCCTAATCCGAGTCATACCCCGTCTAATGGGCAAGCAGCTCCACCACATCCTCTCACATTACATCTCTCGCCAACTTCGACTGCAAATATAGTTGTTACATCTCTTCTACCTAACCCAGCCTCTAACATCGCTTTCGCCAAACTAGCACCCGATGCGGAGGTTATTGTGGCTCCCAAGTCAAGGTCGAAGCCTTCACGGATACCCGGTGAGAATCACAGTGTAACTTCGAAGAAAAGTGTTGGTGGGAGGAGTGTTTCGAGCACATTACGTCGAAAGAGTGGGCGAACTGAAGAACCAAGACCCGCTATGTTCTTTAGGGGGCTTGACAAGGCAATTTGCGGGGAGTGGTTTGAAGAAGAGAATAATACTGATAACGGAGGGTTAAAGGTCTGGGTAGATCGAGATGTATTACTTTCAAAGTCATTGAAAGGAATTTCTTGGGTTTGCGTCACTGTCGTAAAGCCTGCTAGCTTGCAAGAGCCAATCGATCCTCAACGACAGCAGCAGGAAAACGAAAATGTTGCAGCTACCGGAAAGCCTGCCCCAAGAGTGATAGCTCGATTAGAGGCTTGGAATGACCCACCAGATCGTAATCATGTTGCTCTATCAAGCCTGTTGTGTGCCTCGATGGGCTGCGAGAACATGGTTGGAGGAGTTGTGAAACTAGAAGCAGCTCCCCCCCAGACAAGCAAAGGTAGCGGTGTGCAGCAGGTCAAAATATTCCCATTTTCATCAATGTCTGGGAAGGCAAATGAGGGACTCAAGTTCGGTGGGGAGTCAAAGGCTGAACGGGCAGAATCTGCAAAGGCAATTACCAAAATGTTTAGCAAGATTGATTCCACTGACGGACTGTTTGAGGGGCCAATAACCGACGGACTCATCCTTGGTATGCCAACATCTTCTGAAGACTTCTCAGGTTGGGAAGGGGGCATGCTTCGTTTCGACCAACAATCTTCAGATTCTGCTAAACAATCATGTAACTGGTTCATTGGAGCAGAACGCAAATTCAGCATAGACGTTCAGCCCGCTGTTCCGCGACCCTTAACTCTTACATTCAACAGCAATGACATTCCTAGTGCAAAACCTCCTACTCTCGTTGGTATTGACACCCTTATCGAACAACTACAGTCACACCTTTCCCACCTATCATCAGTATTGCTAACAGGAGCTTTGGGAGCTGGTAAGACCTCGGTGGCACAATACTTAGGACACTTTTTACGCCGCGAACATTTCTTTCATACCACTTATTTCTCATGTCGCAAGCTTGTTACAGATGAGGCTAGGGTCTCAGCCATTAGAGAGACATTTCATCGCATTTTCATGGGTGCGTCATGGGGGGCAAGGTTAGGCGGAAAGTCAATTGTAATACTTGACGATCTCGACAAACTATGCCCAGTCGAAACAGAGCTGGAGGTCGGAAATGAGAATGGTCGGAGTAGGCAGATCAGTGAAGCAATTTGCAGCATTGTTAAACAATACTGTGCTCGGGACAGTGGCGTCGTACTGCTGGCGACTGCTCAAGCAAAGGAATCTCTTCACAGCGTCATTGTAGGTGGACATGTAGTTAGAGAGATTGTGGGATTAAAGGCACCGAACAAGGAAGGACGAAGAAGAGTTATGGAAATGGTTGCTACGCAAAGTGCCCAACCAGAGAAACCCACAAAAGGCTCAAAACCAATTAGTCGGCCGGGCACTGCAAGTGACAGTGGAAAGGAGAAGGATGGTGGCTGGATGGATGGTCCGGTTTTGGAGAATTCTCAAAGACCGGTAACTGACAGTTACATTATTGACCAAGATCTGGACTTCCTAGACTTGGCGGGTGAAACAGATGGATATATGCCTGGTGATCTTGTTCTTCTGGTCGCACGAGCCAGAAGCGAAGCAATGATCCGTACCGTCTCCGAATCCTTGAAGAATGCCGAGAACGGTTCTATCCAACTCACCAGAGAAGATTTCGACAGTGCTTTGAAAGGATTCACGCCCGCATCGTTGAGAAACGTTACCCTGCAGAGCTCTACAACAACCTTCGACTCCATCGGAGGTCTCCAAGAGACGCGGAAGATTTTGCTTGAAACATTGCAATATCCTACAACCTATGCACCTATTTTCGCACAATGTCCACTACGACTTCGTTCTGGACTTCTCCTGTACGGGTTTCCTGGTTGTGGCAAGACACTTTTGGCCAGTGCAGTAGCAGGAGAGTGTGGACTCAACTTCATCAGTGTTAAGGGTCCGGAAATTCTTAACAAGTATATCGGTGCTTCAGAAAAGTCCGTCCGCGATCTTTTCGAGAGAGCCGAAGCCGCAAGGCCATGTGTTTTGTTTTTTGATGAATTCGATTCCATTGCGCCTAAACGTGGCCACGACTCTACGGGGGTTACAGATCGAGTCGTAAATCAACTGTTGACACAAATGGATGGTGCTGAAGGTCTTTCAGGAGTCTACGTTTTGGCCGCTACATCAAGACCCGACTTAATCGACCCTGCGTTACTGCGTCCTGGACGTCTCGATAAGTCCTTAATATGTGATCTTCCAAATCTCGATGACAGAGTCGATATTCTCAAAGCGTTAGGAAAGAAACTCAAACTGTCAGAAGAAATCAGGGAGGGTTCTGAAGGAGGACTGCTTGAGATTGCTCGCCGCACCGAGGGGTTCTCAGGTGCTGATTTACAAGCACTTATTTCTAACGCTCAACTCGAAGCCATCCACGACGTACTAGGCGATCAAGAACCCGCCGAAATTGGCACAAAGCGCAATGGTACAAAGGCAAATGGCACATCGGGTGGAACTCGAAACTTTGTACAATTCCGCTATGGCGAGGAGGAAGATCGTGCCGAAGCCGAAAGCCGTGCAACTGCCGGAAACAACCGCTCGAAGCAACTCGCCGAACGAGCTAGCATATCTGCAAAGCTGGAGGAGATCAAGAAGGCGAAGAAACGAGCTAAATTGAGGGCAAAAGGACTTGATGTGATGGGTGAGGACAGGGAAGAGCAGAAAGAAGTGAAAGAGCAAAAAGAAGTCACTATTTCTTGGAAGCATTTGGTAAAAAGTCTGGAGGGAACGAGACCCAGTATTAGTGCGGATGAGAGGAGAAGGTTGCAGGGTATTTATAGGGAATTTGTTGTGGGCAGGAGTGGGGATATGCCGAATGGACAAGGTGGGACGGAGGTTGGTGGGAGGACGAGCTTAATGTAAATCGGGGAAGTGGTGCGGTTTGAGTTTAATATGTATATGTGAATGAGCGAGCATGCATTTATCCACAGCGAAGCATTCAATAAACGGGATGGAAAAAGCAAATAGCATTTAAAGAATTGGGTTTTTTGGTTTTTGTCGAGGTGGTTTAACCCCTAATTTTCAGCGCCCAGATAGTAAGTAGTCTCGTTTGCTCCCCACAGCTAAACTCCAAACCCCGATGGCGCTCTTATTTCCGCAGGAGCTTGGCGCACTGCCACCAAATGCAAGATAAAACAGCGTAATAAGCAGATATATAAACTGCAGTGCCTCGCTCTATATACTCTAGTTCGAATTCTCTATGTTATTTCCAAAGCTTCCTATATATACAATCATCGTCTCTTTTTAAAATCCTCATCAGTTGTCTGATCTTACTTGTAACAACAAACAATCATGAGCCCAGCCAGAGAGAGCACAATTCTCCTGCTAGGAGGTACTGGCAAAGTAGCAAGTCGAATCGCCGCGCTTCTCCACGCTTCGTCTTACCCTACTTTACTGGCCCATCGTTCCGGTGCCCCTCTATCGAGTTTGCCAGATGTGCCTGCTTGCAAATTCGACTGAACGGATGCATCCACGTATTCCAATCCTTTTCAGCAAGTTCAAGATATCCAAGCAGTCTTTTTAGTTGCTCCTCCAATTGTGGATATGTTCCCACCGATGAAAGATTTCGTAGATCTCGCGGTCGAAAGAGGGGTGAAGCGATTCGTCCTGTTGAGTGCGAGCTCACTGCCAGCTGGTGGCCCTGCAATGGGTATGGTGCATGAGTACTTGTCGTCCTTGAAGCTTGATTATGTCGTCTTGAGACCAACTTGGTTCATGGGTAAGATCTCACTCTAAACATTTATGTGAATTTACTGCTAACTGGGTGCAGAAAACTTCTCTGAGCAGCACCACCGTGCAACAATCAGAGACACAAGTAGCATCACATCTGCCACAGGGAATGGCAAGGTGCTATTTGTGTCAGCGGACGATATTGCAGTCGTTGGTTTCCATGCCCTGACTGATGAGAATCTCCAGAAGAGAGATCTTGTTATTTTAGGACCTGAGTTGCTTTCATATGATGATATATGCTCATATTCTCACTCTTTCTATCATCTCTCAATAAACATGATCTCTTGCTTACATTTATCTGGAGGTTGCCGAAACTATCAGCAGAGCTGTTGGTAGAAAGATCACTCATAACAAGGTATCGGCAGAAGAGCTGTCCAGAATGATGATGAGCGGTGGAATGCCCAAAGACTACGCCAATATGTTAGCAGCGATGGATGATGCTATCAGTAAGGGTGCAGAGGAGAAACTAAGCAATACTATCCAAGAAGTCACTGGAAAGCAAGCCAAGAGGTTCGCGGATTTTGTAGAAGCTGCTAAAACGGCATGGGAGAAGGAATGAGATACTGGCGTCGAGCAAGTGATGCTTCGAAATGAAGAAAGTCCTTATGTAAGGAAACTGGCAACGCGAGAATTTCCGAGATATAGGAGTTGGAAGGAGAGACCGTAATATATATCCATCGTTTTGCTCAACTTGCTTTTTAATAGATGTCCTAGACTCCTAGTACCGTGCAGATTTAAAAGCAGAAATGTAGTTATTCGAAGTAGGATATCCCTCAAGAGTCAAGCTGGGCGTGAGTCGAACTCTGTTTGTTCACAGTCGTCATTTGTTAGGTTTGTCTGCAGGAAAGAAGCACCTAACGAAGTTTGCGGATTTGAGCACTCTTGCTGACCTCGGGTCTTTTGATGCCGCATCACGGACTATTCGTCCATAATAAGATGTAAGATGGCACTAGTCCTTCCTTCCTCCTTGGACTGGCAACTGTCACCGAAAACTCGAATAAGCGACAACAAACCTTCACTTTCTTCACTTTCTTCACTTTCCACCGGCAAAACAAAAATCTTGAAGTTCCGAATATAACTTGTTTACCACATCTGAAATATTCATTCGAAATCGTATCGTATCAAGGTCTCTCATATCTGACGAAGTGGAAGTTGCTATTTTGTCATTGTTTTACCCAATCTCACTTGCTCCGATAAAACTTTCTGTTCGTACTGCATAAACTCTTCAAAGGTGAGCGAACCACGACTTTGCTGAAAGTTATTGATTGGAGCTGCAATCACTTCGATTACGGCAAATAGGATGTCTTTCAAACTTTGGACGAGGAAGCTGAGTGGATCATAATTCCAATCCTGCTGAGATTTGCTGGCTCAGTGCTGACGCCTCTGCTCAAAGTAGGGATTTCGAGTTTCCGCATATCATTTAGATGTTCTTCAAACAGTACGACCATATCCACACATCAAGACTCAGACCTGTTTCACCGGCGATGTTGCCAACAACGTTTCATTACAGATCAGACTTCTGAAAAAAAGCGATAGATCTTCTGTGCCAAGTGGACAAAAGGACTGGAACCCTTGTGTTGGCTGTGAATCATCTTGAACATGCCTTCAAAACGAGCGCCGAAGAAGGCATCACAGGGAACAGACATTGATCAACCTGTGAAGGAGTTATGTGAACAAATCACCCAGGCGCATTCCAATAAGAGAGGCAGGATACAGTAGGTCAGACATTTGATCTCATACGAAGTACTAACAGCAAGAAGTATACCTAAAGAAATAATTGAGTCTCTATCAGAGGCTCTTCATTCGGTGAAAGCAAATCATGAGCTCAAATCAGCACTAGTACTCGAAATTTATGCCGTCCTCGAGAAGAACAACACCAATATCTGCGATCAACTCGATACGGAAACATTCTGTATCATTCTGGACCTTGTGTTGAAGGCCGAGTATTGTCGAGAGAGTGAGCGTATTCTGGCACTTTTCGCGGTTAGTCCTCAAATCTGACAAGTATTCATCTCCGATTAACATTGCTAGGGCACAATTCACAAAGGTCTACGGGATCTAGTCTCCTTTCATCGAGGATCTTTTGACGATAGGCTCATCAAGATTGCAAAAACTCTGGAGTTAGGAGAGCTTATCAGCTATTTCACTGACACAACTAAAGCAACCGGTACAAGGAGATGGGTGAGTACATGTTGAATTCAGAATCTTTGGTTCAGAAATGCTAACGTGGGAGTAAGATTGGAATTTTCTTACTCCAGCTGTTGAGGGGTCCAGAGAAAATCTATGGAGAATTTCAACATACACCTGAAGATAAAAGGCAAGTAACAATTCTTGGAGAAATGGAAAGCTCAAGCTGACTCTTGCGCGCAGACGTAGTATAGGCCCTTTAATCATAAATGAAGAAGATGAAATACTCAGAATGATCTGCGGCCAGCTCGTGAAAGGGCTCTTGGCGTGCGATATTGCAATCGATGAGCTCTGGCCCGATGATGCTGTTGAAGTGGATTACGATAAATTTCCGGTAGATTCACAAAGCCAGAAAGGATGGAAAGTCGATTTTCAAAGCTGGGTCGATAAGGCCTGGCCTCCGAATCAACAGTAAGTGCCACCCGGCCTTTTAGATACCTTAGACTTAGAGATCTCTAGAACCGTCCAAACTCTCTTCTATAATCATTCAGTCACCACAATTCCACCACTAAAGGTAGGAACTCCGGGTCTCAACATAGAGATGGTCTTTGACGAAGGATATATCGTCTTATACGCATCGTTCACCGAAGAAAATTTCAACCAAATTCTTGAGCTTCCATGCAGCATCATAAACCATATTCTACTGCAACCGTCTTCCAAAACGACAGTTGTACAGAAGATCTTCGATGTTGCTATCGAGATGGAGGAAGACCCCGCGCGACCTTGTCTTCTCAATAGCAAAGTTGTCGTCATAACAACGTTGTGTATGACTCTCACCCAAGACTTAGAGATCTTTATCGATGAAGTCCGCAGGCAGTGCCCAAAAGCAACATTCGTAGACAACAGACCACGGGCATCTACATCTCAAGATTTCGTGGTAGTACAGGCTCCGCTTGATCCATGGGACTCTGAAGGTGAAGGTGAAGGATACTTCAGTTCCGATGAACGACCACGCGCAACAGTCCAATTGGAGCGCCAACATGCTAATACGAAGACCTTGGGCATTGGTAGTGAAGATAGAAGTGAACCTGTGCAAGATAGCAGCGATGATTCCAGCGAAACCCGGGTTTCAGATCTAGCATCTTGCGCACCAGATCAAAGAGATGAACCGCATTCGGTGAAACACGATCTGCAGCATACAGATATTGATGGAGGGCGCGATCTCGAAAGCCCACCTGTTGTGCTGACCCACGAGGATAAGGACGTGATAAGAGAAGTCCAAATCTCAGATAGCTTGTCTAGGAGTGTAGAGTCTGCAATTTCGAGAGGCGGGGATATGCTTGAAGCCGCCTCTGACGGTAGTGCTTTTGACAATCCTCGTGATTCGGCGACATTTGAGTGTTACAAAAATACTAGCGAGGATGGTGGCAATTCACCACTGGATGAATCAGGTATGAAAAAGATTAGCAGCCTTGAGGAGCATTCAACGTCCAAGTCTCAACCGAAGAGATTTCTAGTGCGCGAAGAAGCCAGCATTCCCGAGCAGAAGCTAAAGCAATATTATGTGAAAGCAAAGCCAGCGATAGGATCGGCGGTACATATGGCTGTTTCAAAGCCGAATAAGCGCAGAATCCCACCGAATGCTTCCAAGCAGAAAGGAGACATATACGATTTGTCTGACGACGAAGAAAGTGAGGCGGGCCTAGTGAAGAATGGAAAACCCACAAAGAAAACAAAACCTAGGGTTAGTGGGCGACAGACAAAAAGTAAGACGAATGTCAAGAATGGCAGCGGTAAGCCTAAGGTCGATCACGGTAAATCAGCGACTGTCGAACAAGTCATCCCTACCAGGACCAGTCAACGTGCGGCAGCTACTAAAGCCAAGCTAAATATGCGCAAGCTGAATAGTGCTGATGAAGAGGAGCTTTCAGACGAAAGGGAAAGCGGACCTTCACAGCCCAATGTTTCTCGAAAACGAAAAGCTGTAGCAGAAGCAACCCTCACTGGTGAGCAGGACGTGGACGTATCTGCAGCAATACCCAACTCAATCGCCGTCGAGCAGGACGAGCAGCTATTCAGTGTCGAACAGAATGATGAAGAGGGGTTAGGATCAGTATACAATGATTCCGCTCCAGTCGTAGACATAGATCAGAGCGACATCTATAATGTTAAGCCAGCTGTAAGTCAACCGGAACCGGAACCAGAGTCCCAACTTCGACCAAGTGGAAGTCAAGAGTGTTACACAAACAAGCGATCTCGCAAGGATGCTGCTTCCAATTTCGCAGATAAGATGGCATATATCCTTGACAGCGAGGGAGATGGGTTCCAGATGCTTGAAACAAATAAAGCACTTTCGAAGGACTCAGCACCTTCTAGACCTCAAAAGATCAAAGTGAAAGGAACTTTAGAAGATCTAACCCAGATCGAAAGGCCGTCGTTAGTTATGGATACGAAGAAATTGAGTAGTCTCACTGAAATTGATGCAGATGGAGCGATCTCAGAGGCAGAAACGCAAGAAGCGCTAGGATTTGGCATCCAAGAAAATGTCGAGCAGTTCAAGGCACCTAGTAAGGAAACTGCATATCTGATAAATAAGATGACTCAAGAGGGAGAAGAATTTGTACCTCCATCAACAAAAGTAAATGAAGAAGGCAGAGCGAATCGCGATCGGTCCATGGAAGCAATCGGCAAAGACACAGATGTCAAGGCTGATCCACTGCCGATCACCGTTGGACCAAAAGAATTCGAACACTCTTCGATAGCAACTCCTCAAAAACGTGGCCATTCAAGAGCTGCCAGTGAATATAAAGCCACTCCCATTATTAATGCGGCGGTTTTGAATGATGAAGATAGAGACCATAAGGATCGTGAAGATCCCTTCATGAGATCTCACGGAAGTGTTTCTGATGAGAAAAAAAGGAAGGCAGATAGAAGCACAGGGGCGCCATCGAAAAGAATTCGGCCTAACGTGAGCGTGCAGAACATTGATCCGACTGTTGCGCAGCTAAGTCCGTTGATTGAATCACGAAACTTATTGGTGCAACCCGAGGAGAGGGGCAATGTTTTGTTAGAAGAAAGCACCATCCGTAAGCCGCATTTGATCCATTTTGACATCACTGGAGCAAGAAATCAAGGAATTTCTAGCGTGGCAAAGCAATCTACCACGGCGAAGCCCAAGTCAAAACATGGAGAAGAAAACACGGAGATGTTGATAACGGATTTGGGTTTAGAAAACAAGCGCAGGAGAAGATTCGACCATGAACACGAAGAAAATGGTTTTTTTCCTTCCGAAAGTCCTCCGAGGAAACGTCAAAGTGTTAGTCCAGTACAGGCAGTCGTTTCAAGATCGCCAGATGTCAAAAGCAGTAGCCCACCTGCTCCTCCATCCAAATGTAGCTCGCAAGCGCTTAAAGTTAACGAATTCGGTAGTCCCATTGCCCATAAATCGACAGACCGCATACTTAGCATCCAGGAGAAATTACAAGAGTCCACAGCAAGTAAATTAAGGGATACGTCCGTTCCCGCTACAGCTCCAACAGATCCATTTGATCAAGGTACACCGGAGCTATTTGGACAACGACTTAAAATGGCAAGCATTACAAAAGCCCGTCCTGACCCACCAGGCGATCTACCTGTAAGATATGTACCCCATACGAAAACACAATACGGGTATGAGGGCATATTGACTATGGAGAGTGTCCAGGAAGAGAAGACACTACCAGATCCATTTGTTGAGAAGCTGGCTCATAATTCAAGCCACTTCACAGAGCGCTTGCGAGCTGGTACGTCGGCGGATAAGGAGTTAAAGTCAGGGAAGAAAGGAAGTTTAACATCGAAGTCCCGAATCATAGATTCTGAAAAGACACTTGTTGCATTTTCCTCCCCAAGCGAAATGACCAGTGCCTCTTCGTCGTCATCCACCGGCCAGAGTGCTTCAAGAACACCTATAGAACATAAGCCAGGCAGGCAGTGGGAATTAGCTGTGAGACCACATTATCGGGATTACGCTGACGTCGTCCATCGTATTGCCGATGAGATGGTGATCAGGCTGGTACATGAAGAAGATGCTTCGATGCTTATCGTGCAACAATATGATGACAATGGGACCAGAATTATCGAAGGACTTGCAAGAAAGAGGGATGATGAGAAGAAGAAGATCCAGCAAGCTCTCAACGGGAGGACTAATGATATGGTGAAAATGTGTTCCGAAGCTAGCGAGTTCATGAGAGAAGTTCAGGAAGGCTTGAAAAGTTCTCATGCTGAGGACTATGAACAAGCATGGCGAAAGAGGCAAGAAGACATCCAGAAACGAATTATAGCTGGCAGACACGCAACCGAATGATGTACAGATCGCTCATTGCATCAATTGATTGCCGTATTCGCTAGCTAATCGTGATCTGATATGCGTAAGCAATCATGTATACGACTTAGCCCAAGATTGATACCTTACTAATTCGAATTTGCTTCCATTTTTGGCTCGTATGCAGGTTGATAGAGAAGTATATGGTATGCTGGACTCAGTTGTGTTTATATAACTTTGCAGAATAAGAGTTTTAAACAAGAGAAAAATTGTTTGGTGTTGGTCCTTGACAAGAAAGAAGTAATGTGACAGCTGTAGGTCATCTTCAATTCCGTGTGTTCGGAATTTTGCTGGTTCCTGATAGTGTTGTCACCTACTCCAACCGCTGTTCACGTAGCTCGCAGCAAATGACGGCCTCCGAACTTCACCAGGGATGACCTTTCGACCCCACACTTCAACTCACAACGCAAATTCCAGAACATAGAACCTTCTCCTACCGAATATACCGCTCAAACAGCAACCACTACGAACCCCGAAGTTGAGATATATCTCGAGGAAGGAACCAGCTTCAGAAGTTGATCGCTTTGCCCCCAAGAAGCCTCACACCAACTCATCTCAGAAGATCATACCACCACTCACGCTGCACGTATCTCAGACACCAAAGTCCCCGCATCGCGAAACCAAAATCCCCGTTTCCACGGTGTCGACCGACGATTCAATACATTCTTAGCAAACACCTCTGTGACAAAGAACGTGTACGAATTTATAAGACATCGAAGGAGATATGCCTCATCCATTTGGTGGAAGAGTATCCAAGCATTTTGGCAATTCTGTGCGTGCATATTCCTCATTTCGCACAGTTAATGGGTTGGGGCATCACGCGTCTTCGGGGTTCTCGCAGACTTGAACTAACTGGATCCTATCATGTCAATAGCTTGCCCCAGAAGATCCATATCTGAGTTGTAAGTTTATATTCGAACCTTCTTTTTGAGGGGTCTGCGGACTTGCGGGGTTTGCTAATCCTCGGTAGATTATGATTGTAGATGTACGTTTTCCTACGACCGCAACGCAGCAGTTGAGAAATGTAACAGAGGAAGTTACAGCGATGGCGGCGAAACTGATCCTATGCGTTAGTGACCAAAGAAGATGTTGATACTCTGAAGAGTGACTGGCTCACGGACAATGTAGGTCTACTGGCAATTCAGTCAACGTCTAGGCATCCACTAACCTCTTACTACAGACCATCGCCTTCTGGGAGGAGTATGTGCCAATTTATTCTCAAGTATGGGCTCATTGTTAGAGGACCTCACTAACCGATTAAAACCAGGTATCTCGAGAACGAAACCCTTAAAAAATACCCCTCATCGAATATCGTCCTTCTCCGTCCCTCCATGGCCTTCATGCTCATGCAAACCCCCAATCCTCTCGATCTAAAGCAAGCTCTACCCGACTTCAGCAAAACAACCCACATCTTCCTCCCTATAAACGACAACCGAAATGTTTCCGTGGCCGAAGGCGGCTCCCACTGGTCGCTTCTCCTCGTCTCCGTTATCGATGGTGTAGCATTCCACTACGATTCGCTCTCACCCTCGAATTGGAACGAGGCGGAGGTTACAACGCGAAAGTTATCACATCTGTTGGGTAAACCGCTGGCGTTCCTAAATCTCAACGATTCGCCGCAGCAGGAGAATAGCAATGATTGTGGAGTCTACGTCTGCATTATCATGAGGCATTTACTGTTGAAGCGGTTATTGAGCGCGAATGCGAAAGAGAAAGTTAGTATGAGCATGGGCGGAAAATTGGTAGATGCGCCTGGTGGTAGGAAAGAAATGTTGAGGATTATTGAGGGATACAGGAAAGAGGGAGAAAGAAGAAGATCGTAGGTTTTCCGTCTCGAACATGTGACATACCGTCCGGTTTTGCAATTCTGTAGCTTGCTAATGTTTCTATCTTGTGCTAACTCACACTATCACTAGACATGACGAAAGTCGCAGCTCATCGCCCTTCCAACGATCGTCGGCTCCGCGGAGCCCTCCACGAATTGATTCATGATCACGGATATGCAATGGCGTTACGGATAAGTAATATTGGAATATCCAGCGAGATTTGCTACTTTTTTTTTATGGTTGGCTGCAACACGACACAAAGAAACACCTCCGAAATTGAGTTCAATGAACTTTTGTGATGGCAGAATATGAGAAACGAACAAGTATTTGCATATGCATGCATGCTGTACTCAGAGCGAAACCTTAGCATGAGTGTTTTTGTGCTTGGCAGATGGATAGAGAGAGAGAGAGAGAGAGAGAGAGAGAGAGAGAGCTTAGGGCTGCTGAATTATATAATTGAAATGCATAATAAAACATTACCACCAATTCAGGTGTTTCCGTAAATATAAAGTAGATACTGTCCACTTTTCATTGGGGTTTGGACGCTCGTATCATCTAACCCTTCTTCACCGTGCCATTCCCACTCGCACATTCTTCCAGCAACTTCTTATGGCTTTCCATCGCGCCCTTACAGAACCCCTCAATATCCTTCACACTCTGCGTCTGCCACTTCCCATCTTCCCCCCCATCAAACACCTCCATGCTAAACCAACCCCTAAAGCCGGTCCCGAGCACCGCCCGCGCCACCTCCACCACCGGCAAGTACCCTCCATTAAACGGATACGGCCTATAATCATGACTCCACCTCCCCCGCGCGCGTGTCTCCTCTCTCGGATTTTGTGTCTCGAGAATGGGCGCGAGCGGCTTGTAAGCATCAGAGATCTGGAGGAGATAGATTTTCTCGGCGGGGATGGACTGCGTGAGCTGCTGTAGGGAGGTGTCGAAGTTCATGTGCAGTTTGTGTTGGGTTCCTTGGTGGGATATGAGACCCGAGGAAGTGGTGGGGTCGCCATATTCGCCGCCGGCGGTTTGGAAGGTGTCGAGACAGAGACCGATGTTGGGTCGGTCGACGAGTTGTACGATTTCCCAGACTTCTTTCCAGGTGGGTGCTACGGTTGCCCAGCACCTATTGTTTGGTTGGTTAGAGAAAATACACGATATTGTAGCCTAAGCTGGGATGAAAATGGACACAAACCAGTTCTCGTATGCAAGTCGGTAATTGTGCTCGGCAAGCATGTCTGCCAGTTCGCGCAAGTCTGACGCAAGGACTTTGAAATCTGTCGAAATTCCAACAGAGTCTGTAGAACCAACTTGCAACATATCTGTGCCCACTGCTCCCATAATCTTGATCCAGCCTTCCGCCCTTTCGAAGGCATCCTTCCTCTCACCTGACCCCTCTGGCCAGCCCTCGAAATTTGAGAAGGGTTGGAGCATCATGATTTGTAACTTGTTTTGTTTGCATAATTTCTTGACTTCTTGACCGGCGGAACATAATGAAGCGTAATCATTTTCTTGAATTTCTTTCTTGTGAAAGGCGCTTGCGAAGGAGAGGAGGTCTGGAAAGCCCAGCTCAATGGCTTGGAAACCGGCCTTGGATATGGCGGATAGCTTGTCCGGTAAGGGCGTCTCAGACGTCCCGACCGAGACGGTAGCGAACGACGCCGGGATTGTGGAGAGTGACTCTTTTGTGATTAATGCCATTTTGTATATGTGAATTAGATAGATTGAAAGATTGACCTTGAAGCAGAAGAATGAGGAAGGTGTTTGGAGTTTCTACGAGAATGTGACGTCAGGTCGTGTGGTGGGGCAGAATTTCACGTGTTGGCTTGTTGCAGAGGAAGGTTCGGGCTCATTCGGAGCATATTGTCGTTTCTCTTTGTCAGAATTCGAAATGCGCGTGAGTGACCTGGAGTAGTGGGGAGAGGTCGTTGTTTGAATTTCGGAAAGACATCATCGTATGCACGATACACGATTCGTGCATGCCGAGACTGTACCACCTTAAGCTCGTGGAAACAAGAACTTTTTTCTATTATCGAAGGATTTTTAAATCCAATGAAATAGTTAACCAAATTTAAAAGAAGAACGTACCATACTTGTGGTAGTTGGGTATCTTGAAGTAGCAATTGTAAAGGAAAACGACCGGTAGTTCTTATGCATATGCTCAAGTCTTCTTGAACTCCTCCTTCTGCTCCATAGTCTGTGAGATGAATCCTCTCAAGGCAGCCCATCTACTCGATGTCGCAGAAGCTGGACTCTCTTTCCCATCGCTCGTGGCTGCACTCGCTGTCTTGGATTCGGAGCTTCCAACCAATTGTGCCATGTTCTTGCCGAACCTCTCTCTCTCCATTGCCTCGAGCTTTTCTCTTCTCTTCGTTGCCCCTGGCCTACTCTTCATACTCTTTTGCTTGATCTTGCCACTCTCTCCTCTGCTAATCTTATCCAAGCCCTCTCCCTCAAAGTCTGGCAAAGCATCTGCGAGGCTCTCTAATGTTGTTACTAATTTCTTGTTCGGTCGTCTGCGTTTGAGGGGTTTGCTGTGAGCCTTTTCGATGCGATTGACGAGAGCGGAGTGCTTGATCGTGCGTTTATCTTTCTTGGAGTTTATGAAGGAATCTGATATGATAGCACCCTCGCGATGCTTCGGAGGAACATAAACTCCCGAAGCGGATTTCGAGGCCTTGGATCGTATTGAGGTTCGTTTGCTGGGTGCGGTGGGCGCCTGGTGACTGGTTAGTTTCTGGTTCTTGAGGATATAAATAATATAGAACCTACCATGATTGCTTCTACAGAGACCCGAAATTTCAAATTGAGCGAGTGTAAAATATTAGTTCGAAGAAGGTTAAAAGCTAGAGAGAATATAAGAACTTGTAAGTTATTAGTTGAAATTTCAATGCTGATTGCACAAGCGAAACTGTAAAAAAAAGTTGTGCAATTTTTGGTGTGGCTTTCATAACTTTCTACCCACCAAAATCACATACAAATTTCGGAATGGACTCAGTACAACAGAGGGCTGAAGCTTTGCGGCGCCAAATTGTTGAAACTGAGTCTGAGCTTGCTTTTCTCAAGTTACAGCTTTCCAATATCGAAGGAAAAGTTTCTACGAAGGAAACTACAGACCCTCGTACAGTTTCCGAGGAGGAGGATATCGTGACTCATGGGAAATGGCCCTTAAGTTCAGAGGAATACAAAAGATATGGAAGACAGATGATTGTGCCTGATATTGGAATACAAGGTTACGCTCTCGTCTTATATCACTCTCAAATATGTGCTGAACATAAGTCAAGGTCAACTGCGACTCAAATCGGCCTCTGTCCTCTTAGTTGGAGGCGGGGGTTTGGGATGCCCAGCTGCCGCGTATATAGCCGGTGCAGGAGTTGGTACTATTGGCATTGTGGATGGTGATATTGTGGAAGAGTCAAACCTCCATCGTCAAATCCTTCACAATACGTACAAAGTTGGCGTCAACAAAGCTGCTAGTATTGCTCGATATATTTCATCGTATGCATCCCATTATCACCAATATAAGACACTGTTATCTGACTATCTCTAGACTGAACCCAGAAATTCAAATCAATATCTACCAAACACATTTAACTCCTCAGAATGCTGAAGATATAGTTCAAAAGTATGATCTAGTCCTAGACTGTACGGATCATCCTACCTCTCGCTATCTCATCTCCGACATCTGCGTCTTGCTCCAGAAACCTCTGATATCTGCTTCAGCACTCCGCACTGATGGCCAGTTGATCGTCTTGAATCACCCACCACTTCCAGTGGGTAACATATCAGGCGGCCCCTGTTATCGCTGCGTGTTCCCAAAACCACCACCCCCAGAAAGTGTTGTAAGTTGTGGTGATGGGGGTGTTATTGGACCAGTGGTAGGCACAATGGGCGTGCTGCAAGCTCTAGAAGCAATCAAATTTATTGCATCTGGTAAGCTAGCGGTTGTTCATCAGGAAGAAGGTAAAACGAATCCTACCTCGATGTTATTATTTTCCACGAATAGCACCCCACCATTCCGGAATGTTCGCTTGAGGGCCAGGAGACCAACATGTTTCGCCTGTTCAAGCCAACCAGGATTGTCACGACAATCATTGAAGTCGGGCTCGTTGGATTATGTCTTGTTCTGTGGCGCAACGAACCCGGTTGCACTGTTAGGAGCTGACGAGAGAATTGAGGCTGCAGAATATGGGAAGCTAAGGAAGCATGAGAAGAAGGAACATCTATTAATTGATGTCAGAGAAAAGGTGCAGTTTGATATTTGCAATATCAAGGGCTCTGTGAATGTTCCATTCTCTTCGTTTCAGGGCTCTAGAAATCCGAGCCAGAAGGAGAAGCCATCATGGCTACCTGAGACATTCCCTCCAGATGCCCCGATATATGTAGTTTGCAGACTAGGCAACGATTCTCAAGTCGTGACTAAGAAGCTCAAGGAAATGGGATTGGATAGAGACGGCACAAGGTACATTGGAGATATCAAGGGAGGATTACGAGCTTGGAAAGCACAAGTAGACAGTTCTTGGCCCGAATACTAGAAATAGAAGCTTTTTAAGTTTATAAGAGAGGTTTGGCATTGCGTGCTGAAACTGCTACGTCTGGTACATGAGGGAGAGGTCCACTCAACGCCATTTCCAATAATACAAGTACCAATACTGTTTGCAAGGCATGAAAATAAATATCCTTACAACCTTGCCTTCCCACCATTTTCCGCACCCTCATGAGTTTTACACATATGTTTGTCTTTTCTTGTTGAAGGCTCTTTGATCTTTTAGCCATTGCCTATATCCCGCTACGCTGGAGATCTTCTCGCCATAATAATCTAGCAATTGTATTAGCATGTCGTTGGGCAATGAAGACTGGAGAAGCAATTGTGCCATACCTGGTACAGGGTTCGCCATCGACGATGCACTCGGGTCGACTCTATATTTCTTCACTCGAGCATAAAATTCTTTCTCCTTGGCATCCATCTGCTGCCTGAACTTTCGATTCTTTAGGTTGAACGCCGCGGTTCCGAGAATTGGTCCTGTCAACCAGCCCACCCCACCACAAGTAAAGGTGATAAGACCCAGTGTGATGAATGGATCCAAGGGAACCTGGCTGACCAAAGCATCCATATCAGCCCGCGTAAGAATTTGCGCACCCACCAGGAACCCTCCAAATGATGTGCCGATAGAAGACCCCAACTGGAACCATCGTCGAGTTCGGCGAAGCTTGAAGAATGTGTTCCAGTCTAAGAGCTCTGTTAGGGAAGTTGTTTGTGATGAGCTCTGCGCAGAGGTTGAAGGTGTGCTGATGGAGGAGGCAGGGCGAATTGATTGAGGGGTAGGCTTGAATGCGACATTGCGCTTGTAGAGAGGGACTCGGCGTCGCGAGCTAGATGGTGAAGATGTATCTTGTGTGCGAAGAGGGGTAGGTGACGCTGTATGGTACGTGCTTGTGCTTGTGCTTGTGCTTGTTGTTATTAGTGAAGGTTGTATCCGACATCCTATTGCCGCAACTCGAAGCGGGGGTGCTGTATGCAGCATTTTGTTAAGATGAGAAGTTGAAATTATCATGCTTCTGCGATGTGGAGAGATGGAGAGCAGAGCTTCAAGTTCGTGCTTGGATGATTCCCAATTTAGATTAGCGCCATGATCTCATGGAACAACAAGATTTTGATTCATGATGCGCTTCTTCCGAATATACAGCATTTCAAGTCTGCAGTCATCTAATTTATCTACTTGTTAAACTGTCTATGAGTTCCCCTTCTGCATAATCGAACCAAAAATTACTTGGGTTAAGAATTTGCATCGAACCGTAAGATTTTAAAGAAGTACAGAAGACGAGCATGCCAGAATCGGAAATAGTGAGGTTCCGTGCAACGGGCATTATCACCCAAGCAGTTCTCTACTGTATATAAGATTACTATTACCACGTCCTGGGTTAACTTGTACTGGTCTGCAGTCGTATCCTCTTCCCGAATCTGAACAGTAAGATGGGTACCGGCAGGAAAGCCCGCGCAATGAAAGCCATTGTCGTGTTACCCCATCCGTACCCCATCTGCTTATATAGCGGAGGGCCAGCTAAGGGAAACATGGCACCAGAAGTTTTCTTTAGAACGATCGAAGCTGCCACTGCCAAAGCTGCATGCTCTCCGAACAAATCAACCAAATAAGTTACAGTGGGCAGGGTCACCACAATCAAGCCGATACCGAGCATCGATGTGCCAAGTAGAGGTACGGCCCAGAAGACACGATATTCGGCCGTTCACCTGTACAAGAAGAGTCCTATTGGCATCACGAGACCACCAAGGATAACCAGGGCAAGCCGATCTTCGCGCTTAATGTCTCGTCCACTCTTCGTTGCTTTACTTTGCATATAGCGTTGCTCGAAAACCTCCGTGATCGTGGTCATGATCAAGTACAAAATGCCATATATTACAGCCACATAGAGCGAAACGATGAGCAGTACCCAGGAGCTGAAGAGCATCTTTGCAGGCCGAACTATGGCTTGTCCCAAGAGACTTGTGACCGAGGCATCTACGTGATGCTTAGATTCGAGAGCTTGGTTACCAGTGATCTTTCGAAGACGTCTTGTTTCCTTTTCGAGAATGGTTTTTCCGTACGTTTCTCTCAAAAAGCAGCCAAATCTAATTGTACGGATTCCTGCGCTGATTATGACTATTCACGAAGTCCATCGCCAGCCAGCTTCAGCTGAAATATAACCTCCTATAATAGGCCCTCCAGTGAGGCCAGTAAAGGAGCCAGCTCCATAATAGCCATGGGTCTTCCTCGCTGCTCCGGGACGAATATATCAGCCATGATGGTCGGATTGAGGGATTGACAAGCTACGGCGAGTCCAGTCAGAGCTCGGAAGACAATTACCATGGAGATACTGGTACTGAGAGCATCAGCAACCGAGAAGATGATGAAGAATACATTGGCTGTCAGGTAAATGCGATGCCTGCCATACAATACCGACAAGGGAGCAATAATCAAGGGACTTTTAATTTCTCCGACCTTCCAATTAACACCAAGAGTGATGAAAATTCCCGGTTGTCGACATGGAAAGTTTCAAGAATTTCGGGCACGGCTGGCGCACAAATTATTGTCGCGAGGTTTCTTCAAGTCATCAGCATTCTAGAGCAGTCCGGTTAGCCTTGAACATGTACTCGATACATGTTTCGTATGTACCCAGTTGTTACGAACCAGATCACGAGGACTGGGGGACTATAGGCTCAGGGCCCTAATTGGCCACAGGAGAACCCCTAGGCTTACTCTACGTGACGTCCCACTGGTTTTATCAGTTGTATCTGATGGAACTGATGGGACTAGAAGTCTATATAAGCAGATGTTATTTCCTTAGTATATAGAACTTCGTGCTCAACTCAAATAGTAATCTTATTACTTAGTTACCTGTTGACACTTACCAGGATTAATCTCCTACTTGATTGCTTCAATACGAACCCTGCTGTCTTCTACCACTTCTACGTGATTAGAAGGTTGACGACGTGACACCAGTGCAAGGTCCAGCGAGGCCTTGCTTCACCAAGTCTACTAAACTTCACTAAATGAGATCCCTACGTATCAAAGATTAAGTCACTCACATTATTAATGCCATAAAAGAAATCAGAAGTACTATCGTCCATCTTCGGTGTGGAACCCAATTGTGTAGACCCTGCGAATTCAGTGGACTATCGAAGTCAACTACTAAGGGAATCGCCTAATGCCGAGGGCAGAGATCTCTCTGGTCCGGAGTTCAGTTTTAGACTTGTGATTCCTTTTTCGCAAGCCAAATTGTCGGGATCCATAGTCTCCGGTTCCATGATGAATAACCAACGCTCCCCAGACGCCTCAGGGTGCGGAAATAAGGATGCTGAAGTATGTGCCTTCTCGGTAGGCAATCCCCTGTTCCGCGGAACAAGGATTGAACATGCGTCGGCAAAGGCTGTTGCATTGCGTAGAATAGTGTTTTCATCCGGCTCTCTCCAGGACTTCCACAGCTGCTATGTAGCATTTGGTTGCTACCCCTACTCATGATTTCTCTTGCCCAGCCGAAGCCAGCTCCAACTTCATCCAGTGTTGTCAGTAGTGTGCTCGTACAATAGTGCACGCCCACCGTATGCGCTAGTGTAATAGCGGATCCTGTATAGTTTGTGATATCGAAACTGATAGCACAAACAGTTTTATATCCTCATAAACGGCACAGACTAGCCGTATACTAAGAAGTGTACAGCGACGGTATAGGCAGAGGAGGTGAATTATATAACCAAATATAGCCCCAAAACATTACTTAGTTTTACTTAAGGTTTTAGTACCTAACTAAATAAAAAGTATATTGCAGTCATCTACTTCGATCCAATTTTAATTACTAATACAAGCTGCCGCAGGTCGCTTTAGGCTCCCTGAGTATAACTCGCTGTCGCTCC
Organism: Clarireedia aff. paspali H2; assembly: GCA_026770245.1. Classification (NCBI taxonomy): domain Eukaryota; kingdom Fungi; phylum Ascomycota; class Leotiomycetes; order Helotiales; family Rutstroemiaceae; genus Clarireedia; species Clarireedia aff. paspali H2. The sequence goes on from JAJCXA010000067.1 coordinate 66,689, forward strand.
TTAGAAGTCACGTTACTGTACTTTTTAATGGACCAATCAGAAGTTGTAAATAGCAGTTCTTTGGACGAATCAAAAGCTGTACCTGGAGGTGGTCCGGGCTTACTATAATCTTATAGAAGAATCCTAGATATTACTTGAATTTAAATTATATTCCTCTTCTTAGCGTTCCGATAGTACACTGCTAAGATACGGCCGTTTGTATGCATTACACTCTATCCGTTTTGCGACCCTTCAAACGCACTGCTGTGCGTTTGGGAATACCCTCAAACTGCGCTAGTTTACACGGTTTACACTACTGATAACACTGGCTTCATCCTCCCATTTTCTCTTATTTCTAACTCTTGTCATCATCGCCCCATGGGTTTCTATGCCCATGTTTCTCAAAGTACTCCTTTGCCACAGGATACCACGGAGAGTCAACATGGCAATATGCGTGCCGATCCAAGTTGTGAACTACGGGTCGAAAGTCATTTCCTGCTCGGTAGCAAGCATTTCGCTCTGGTGCTGTGGCCCATTCAACAACCTTGGAGAAATCTCGGCATTGCAGAACTTGCTGGTCTCCAACGCTATTGAGAAGTCGTGGAGAAGGCATCGGAGTGTCGTCAGCTTTACACATGACGTCTTGACGAAGGGAGTCGATACAGTGATACACATGATCAGGCGGGATCACCGCCTCGTTGCCAGCTTGAAGATCCATGAATGCCTTACGCATATATTTCTTTTTCGTGAATTATCGTCAGCATACGCTCCTCCTGATTTGGAATTTTTGGCTGACTTACCAAGCAGTGAAGGGAATGAAACGCCTTCAAAAAATACACCTCCCTTTCAGTATCCCACGGGAACGGACTCGACTTTTCTAACTTATGTTCTGCAACATACTCAGGATCCAATGCCACTACCGAAGCATCAAGATTCAAATTATCCCACATCTCATTTTCCAAAGTTAGGTTGTTGCTGAAATAATCGGTGCGAAACGTATAGACCGTCGGGATGTTGGTAGGTAAGCCAGCTATACTGATTAGATTAACCTTATCTCAACAACCGCAGGAAAGTCACATACTATACTTTGAGATGCCCATCATTACTTTCTCTGCGAGAATCCCGTTTTGGTAAAACAAAACGCCATTCTGCACAAGTGACAGTAACAGGAATGTCATGAAGGCACCTTTTGTTACCCAAGCTGCATTCCGTCGCTCTTTTCGTCGAGTTGCGTAAGAGTCTCGCTGCGTAGAGTCTTGGCGACCCGTTTTCTCGCTCTCACCCTCCTCTAGAAGGGCTTCATCCTGTCTAAGGGAGTCATATTCGTTCACCATATTGTTCATGTTTGGATATCACGCACATAGAATTTGTTGATCGAGCCCAGCGCTTGAATACAGGACTTAAATCAATCAAGGAGCTTCTCACGCTAGAAATCCCTCCGCTGTCTCGAGTGCATTCCCGGGCTTGGGATTTTTAATACTGTACCCTCGGAGCATAGAGATTATTCCGTGTCCGTGATATCGTCAGGTCGTTCTGCTTGTTCTTGCATGGTATATTGGGCAAAGTCAATCGAAGGTTCCTTCAACTGCACTTTCCAGCCACCTATTCGGACCGGGCCTATACGAAGTATGTAGTCGTAAGCTGCAGAAGCATGCATTGCTCCCCCACATCATGCAGATAGGTACCTTTCATACAAGCGGGTTCTGCCGATACCGTGGGTACCAACCTGGGCGAGTACGTCGTCGGTGTCCCCGCATGAATAAAGGTTAAAATATTTCTGCGTATCGCCACCTAAAAAATTAACCTTTGTTCATGTGTAACCTACTGATGTAGTGTACGTAAAGACGTCTGGACCCTTGGGCGGTAATTGCTAGTATTCAACACAACAACTAATCGATGTTAGAAATCCACTGTTAGTACCCGCCCGACCTAAGAAGAGACAACATACATTGCCCGGTGCGGTCGCAGCACCGCTCACGCAAGATAGCACAAAGGAAGTTACTAGTAGCGCGGCATCTACTCATTGACGCTCATTAATGAACCACTTCTAATAAGTGGACTAGGCCGGTTTTATGTGTAGAACTACCTCTTGTAGGTAGACCGCCTAGTTCGTTTTTTTTTGCTTGATGAAAGCTTCGCTTAGCTTGCTTGTAAAGCTGAGGGTTTTACCATTGTGCCATGAGCGCGAACCGGGCTCATAACTGTAAAACTCCAAAAGTTACGCCACTTCACAATATGGGGTTATAAATCTCACAATTAAGTTCATGCCTTTTGGTTGCCGCGTACACTTCCCCATTCATGACGAATGTCTGTTCGCTTTGAAGAATTTGAGTTTTTAAGGATTTCAGCGAGATTGAGCATTCATTGTGCACACGCCAGCCTTCGCGGTCCATATACTTGATTGTCTATTTATACTTCAAGAGCCCTCCAGTTCATGGCATGATGTCGAACCACAAGACCAATTCCATCATAACACTTCATTTGGTACTCTATCTAGTCAGAGAGAGATTATTTCCACCGAGTACTCAAGACACGATGTGCGCTCTAAAACTTCTCACGCTGATCGTATTCCTGCTGCTTGGTGCAGTTGGCACCGCTCTTCCAGTCAAGGAGCATCTTATGGTACGAGCAGCTCCCGACACGAATATTGTGATTCCCGACACTGCTGCGCTTGGTTAGGGTATATTTCAGGTCGAAGTAAGTCATTCAAGCTAGTTTCACCTCTAATGATTTGTGGAACAAGAACCTCATTAGTTCGAAATATTCTAACGGCGAATAGCGGAGTATGCGATTCTCAAGACTAGAGCCCGGGCTTTGATGGAAAGCAGATGGGAAAAGCGAGATAGTCACATATATGGGAGGGGATTTGGAAAAGCCAGGAAAGCTCCATTTGTGTTTAACTACTGTAATTGATTCGAAGAATTCTATTTTCAATTTATATTTAATTCCGTCACTGGCTTCTCGTCGCACATATGTGATACTAGCCCTGTCGGTTCAGTGTATTCGCTGAACTACGGGAGAGATACTATAGGACATTGGATACGCGCTGTAGTATAGTAGTTAGTGCAGGAGAGAGGGCCTATATAGTCTAGCTCGCCCTCCCACCTAGTTAAGAGATTTTTCTCTTCCTTCTTCTTGGCACAAGATAATACAAGGATTCAACCCGCTTATTTGTGTCACCTACAGCTGTACTAAGCCAACCGACAAGCCCCCTAAGGGTTATTCGGCGGGTGTAATGTAGACCCTGTATTCCGCGGGTGCAGACCCTGCAATACTTCCTTTTGTTCTACTTCCCTGTTGAACTTTCAAAATACAGTTTCCTTGAGGGCGGCACGAAACTTTGCCATGATGATAAACCAGGCCACTTCAATGACAGTCTGCTCTAGACTTTTAGTCCTGTGAGGTATGATCTTTCGGATTACTGGTTCGGCTTTGTAATCATCAAGGGTGCCCGTATTTATCTACGAACTTACTCTTTTTGCATCATCATTTACAGTAATACATCCGTAGTCGTTCATTCTCACGCCGTATGAATTAAGTCGGCATTCATACGCAAGCCTTCGGCGGCCGAAGATCGACTACTGCTACTGCTACTGCTACCCTTTGTTTCACGCAGGATATTTTCGAAAAATGGGATCTCCAACTGTGCCGTGCGCTGCTACTACTGTCGAAATCATCGCTTGGTTCCTACTTGTTGTGTCGGTTTTGGCAACCTTTGCTCGGGTGTCTACCAAGTGGGCGCTCGCCAAGGCTTTCGATTGGGATGATATGGCATGTGTAATATCACTGGTAACTCCCACCTTTCTAGTTGTTCTGAGTTTTGAAATTTGAACAGACATTTAACAAATGCCAGGTTTTGAACATTGGTGCAGGTATGAGCGTTACCTTGATGGCGGAAAACGGATTGGGAAGGGATGAAGCAACTCTTGACCAGTCGTCGCTGCAGATATTCCAGAAGGTTATTCGCTGCTCCCCAAGATATACAGCACCTTCAGCTAACGAGTTCAGAGCATGTATGCCTTGGAGCTTTTGCATGTGGGGACTTTATGTTTTGCCAAGCTATCCATAATACTTTTGCTTCGGGGTATCTCCCCGAGCCAGCAGCATCACAAACTCGGTGTGGCCTTGGCAGTTTTCATCGTTGTTTGGGGTGTGTTATCACTTTTCTTTACAGCATTTCAATGCAGGACACCAGAGGTCTGGCGGATAATCGATGGAAGCTGTTTCAACAGAGTATTGCCTTTCCATTCGACACGCATAAGGCACACCGTGGTTAACAAGGTCTAGGTGGCATATTGGAGATCCGTTGGAGCGATAAATATGGCTACGGATGTTGCTCTCATTGCTCTGCCGCTTCTCATCTTGTACAGACTACAAATGTCCTTGGCAAAAAAGGTGACTCTTCTCAGCTGTTTTTGTATTAGAAGTTTGTATGCACCCTGTCCCAGCAATTGTCCCAGCAATTTTTCAAACTTGCTCTAACGGGAATATAGAGATATAGTGGTCAACGCATGCCAACTAGCATACAGCGGGGAGCTACAATCAACCAACATCACACGGAATGTTTGGCCTTGGGTACTCTGTGCACAGTTCATGCAGACCACCAGTATAATGACTTCATGCATTCCGTACCTCCGACCTTTACTCGAAGCCTTCCCTTCAGGCATGATGGTAAATGACGATATAAGCCGACATCAACCCTCCTCGCGATACGCTGAGGGGTACACCAAGCGGCCCGACCATAGCTATGTACTGCGTGACGTAAGCAAGACCGCAAGACAAAGCATTTACTAGCGATGACATTCAAGTGCGGATGACCAATCGCGTCATAGTAGAGAGAAAAGTCAAAGTCGAATCAAGGCCACTAGCTGCCAATATCGAGACTGTTTGGCCAAGCGGATCTGCCGAACTTTATAGCTAGATAGGAAGGTCGCATTGATAATCTGGAGACTGTTTGGGGCTGTTGGCTGAAGAACGAAGTTCATTTGTTTCTGTCCAGTTCATTCCAAAAGTCTGGTAGTTCTAATCGCGAGCAAACCATCACTCAATGGTGCACTACATTGATCCCATTAAGGAGAATACAATCGAGACTGTGTCATCCGCTCTTTCCGGGTGTCTTTATATGAGGTTGCATTGATCGTAGACTCCCGGCGCACGGTGCACGTGTTACTTGCTGCAAGCCGTTAGCCCCATTGAGCGATGTGCATATACACACCCCTCCACGTCTCCGTGCGGAGGCACTATGTATTTATCAATCGAGATAATAGCTATCAACCGACATAACAGCTATCAACCGAAATAATAGCGGTCCCGCACCATGATTCTGCAAACCATATCTCCATCGCTATCTTTCTAGGAAGTTGAGCAACGCACAATGGAAGAACTTGAGCAGAAGTATCTTCCGGAAGCAAACCCAATTCTTAACATCTGATTACTTGCTCAGCAGCAACGACACCGTCGGAAAAACAACGACCTTGATTTTGGTCAAGGAAAAATTTTATTGGCTTAGATAATAAGGTTCGCATCCCACCGAAGATGGCTTCTGATACACTCATATATGAGATGCATACGATGGAGTCTAAACGGCCACGCAACCGCTATGGCCATCGAGACATCGAGGGTCGGCAGGTTGAAGATGAAGATACCTTGGCTCTGGCAAGATCTGGGAAGAAGCAAATCTTAAAGGTGCGGCGTCAGAGATTCCACTCTCCACCAGTGTTCTAATCCATCTCAGCGCAGATTTGGCTTCATCAGCGTCATTGGTTTCGCTTGTACTTTGATGAACACATGGGAAGGTGTATTGACGTGAGCTTGCTACTCGTATCTCATTTTCGAATATACTTTTAACGAACCCTCTTAGCACATTCTTGTTGGGATACCAAAAGTACGTAGAACAGGCTCAAGATGAATTCATCGAATGTGGACTAACCATCGTAGTGGTGGGCCCGCTGGACTTCTTTATGGCTTCTTTGTGGCCTGGGTGGGCACTTTATGTGTCTTCATGACTCTTGGTGAGCTCAACTCGATGATTCCAACCGCAGGAGGGCAATATCACTATGTGTATGTCTTGGCACCCCCTTCAACAAGAAGGTTTCTAAGCTATGTGACTGGTACTTCCTCATAACAAGCTCCTGGGGAGTAGAGAAGATACTGATATACTTCAGGATGGATGACGGTTGCAGGATGGACAGCTGCTACCGCAACGGCTAGCTTTTTTGCATCCAGTCTCATTCAAGGACTTATCGTTCTGTGTAATCCATCATATAGCTTAATAGGGTGGCATGGAACTTTGATATACTGGGCAGTAATTGCGCTTACCTTGAGCGTCAATACAGTCTTCAGTAAAGTTTTGCCAGCTATCGAATCTACCATGCTGGTATTACATATCCTCGGATTCTTCGCAGTCCTCCTTCCGCTGGTGAGGTTGGCCCCTCACACAGATTCGCGAGAAGTCTGGACACATTTTATTAACAGTGGATGGAGTACTATGAGCTTAGCTTTCTTCGTGGGGTTGCAGGGCGTTGCAGCACCATTTGTTGGTTCGTTTTCCCCAAGTTTTGTTCGGGGTTGCTAGTATCTAATTCTTATTCTAGGCACTGATGGCGCCATTCACGTATGTATCGAGTCATGTTCGTCCGAATCCTACTGATCAACTCAATCAATAGATGTCTGAAGAAATCAAAGGCGCAGCAAGAACGGTCCCAAGGGCAATGTTAAGCTCCATCATCATAAATGGTATTCTCGGGTTTGGTATGCTGTTGGCGATCCTGTATTGCCAAGGAGATATTTCTGCTGCTGCTGAGTCACCTACCGGCTATCCTTTCATTGCCATATTTGCTAGCGGTGTCCAGTCGATCGCTAGTGCGACGGTAATGGTCAGTATTACCGTCTTCATGGCCTGGTGTAATGCAATCGGTTGCTTGGCTTCAGCGAGTCGTATGATGTGGTCTTTTGCTCGAGACAATGGTCTGCCATTCTCATCAACTTTGTCGAAGGTAATCTGCCGGTTGAGACTGTTTTATACTTCTCTAACTTTTAATTTAGATAGAAACACGATCTCTGCTCCCAATGGCAGCGATCTTAGTCGTCACTGTTTCCGCCGCCCTCCTGGGGCTTATCAATATCGGATCTACTACCGTGTTCAACGATGTTATTTCGCTTGCGCTGGAAGGACTTTTCTCATCCTACTTCATCGCATTATGCTTGCTTCTCTGGCGCCGTCTTCGAGGAGATATAGCTGAAGAGAATTACTCTCCCGAAGTTATACAGGAAGAGTTGCTGCGGCCCGAGAAACAGCTTCGATGGGGCCCGTGGAGGATCAAAGGTCTCTTAGGAGTTATCACTAATTTTATCGGCTGCGTATACCTATTCATCATGATCTTCTTCTGCTTCTGGCCTGCTACTTTACCAGTCACTCCGGCAAAAATGAACTACAGCTCATTAATAACCGGGTTCACCGCTATTTTCAGCTTTTTGTATTATGTTATTTGGGCTCGGAAGATTTATGAAGGCCCGGTGGTTGAGGTGGGGGTTTTCGCTGCGTAAGATAACGATGACAGATATCCTCGACTCCGATTTTGGGTCACATTTCCAGGCGCGTTGGGAATACGGAAGCTGCATAAGTGGGCTGGAATATCGTGAAGTTACTCAATAGATGTCTTGGAATTAGAACTGAATCGAGTCACAACTAGGTTGGAGTTTGTAATATCAATCAACGTGATTGGCTCTGACGAAGTGACAGTTGGACGTATAGTACGAAAGGAACATGAATTAGGCAAGTGGGTTCCAATAGTAGTGCTTATGATATGGCATGCGGGCCTACAATCTTGGTGATGTGTTCCGACTCATCCAGATCCAGGAATACATGTATTAATTGGCGTCTGCCGAGTTTGCAAGCTAGAGTTCTTCAAATTCCAATATTGAACTTCATCGAAACACAGCTTACACAGTTTTACACGAACCAGGATGGCAGAGTATATTCTTAAAGAAAATCCCACAAGGGAAGAACATGATGCTATCATCGACCTGACGTTCCAGGTATGGAACGACCCCTCGATCGCGAGCATCATCCGCATAAACCATGGGCCGTTTCTCGGGAACTCGCCAGAAGACATTCAAGCAACCATTGCTGTGGATAAGGAGCGCTCCTGGGAACGACATATCAATGACCCGGCCAGCCATAAGCCGTTTGTGGTGCATGTTCCCACAGGCGAAATCATAGGCACAATCGCGTGGAAAATATACACATGGATGCCTTTTCCGCCCGTGCCGACAAGAGTTGAGTTTCCGTGGTGGCCGGAGGATGATAAGGAGGGTAAGGAGTGTGCGGAGGAAATTATAAATCAGTGCTTTTATCCAAGAGCTAGTTGGATGAATAGACCGATGGCGAGTATGTTTCTTCATTTCCAGTATTTTGGTTGCAGTTGAGTAGATAAATTGCTGATGCACTGCTACGTTAATAGCGATGGACGATACTTCAGTCCGACAGGATCATCAACGTAGGGGGGTAGGCAAGATGCTGGTAGATTGGGGAATCAAGAAAGCGGATGAGTTGGGAATTGAGTGTTATGTTGAGGCAACCGACGCGGGTAGCAATCTGTATCAGAAGTTTGGCTTCGGGCAGCTATCGAAAATCTTGGTCGATGCAGAGAATGGGACCAAAGAGCGCCATGAGATGATCCAAAAGCTGACTCCAAATCCTGTGCAGTATTGGGCAATGTGGAGGCCCAAGGGAGGGGTTGTCAAGGATGGGGAACCGAGGACTTTGTGGGAGGCAATGGTAGCTCATAAGAAATAGAAGGTGCCTGCAGCTAAGGCAGTAAAATAGTTCCCTGGGTGGAAAGCGCGCTCGAAAATTGTTACCTTCACCAGTTAGAACCTTATAACTTTGACCCTCTAATTACTGAAGTCGACATACTTCGTCATACCGTCCCAGGCTCGACAATTACGTCCCAAAAAGGCAACTAGCTGAGCAACATCAATTCCCAGCTGAAGCAGAGCCATGGAAATTGACCGATGTCTAACAACCAAAACGGCTTAAGAAGCATACCATTGTAGCGGATTCCTTCTATTACTCCATAAATCCCTAGGTCTACTCAGCTGCTACCTCTGAAAATACTCCTGCAACTTCGCAGGACGTTGGATACACGGAGAAGTCATCTTGAGAGCTATACGATCCTTCATTTTACAGCGTGTCCTCGAAACTTCCGCGCGAGATAGACCTGATTGATGTTAACAAAGCTGTGATCATAGGGACGTGTGTAGAAAAATTCCTGGAGCGAGTCATGGTCGCTAAAGGTCTTAAGGATTGATTTCGTAAGAACGCGCTAGCTGCGTATTAATTGCTGCCATTAGGCTTGGCTGTAGTGTCAAAGGAGCCCAACAGAGTATTGGGACCATAGTAAAGATGTAGGCTGCCCTTTCAGGAGCACTGTTTGATGTAGCTTCATCCGGCAAATTTTGCGGATGGCTCGTTACTGCTCTCATCGAGTTTGTTTGGCTTGCAAGAATATATTTCTCAGATGCGTAAGTGATTATAGCGGCAGATTGCATGACAGTAAGGCGGCACTGCACTAACATTCTTGCGTCAAGGAAAACGGCTACCCTTGCTCCACCTCCACCTCCTCTCCCCTCAACTCCACGAAAAGCAGAGGGGACCAATATAAGAGGCCTTCCCGCCGCCAAAATCTGCATCCCACATCCCTGGATTCGAACATGAGGGTGACAAAAAGTCAGGTCCGTGCCAAAAGTCAACAGACGATACCACAGCTCGAGGAAAACCCTGCGCATCCATCAAAGCCAAGGCAGATCTTATGTAGTCGTCATTAACGGTGCTTACAGACAAGCGTATTCTCCTTGCTACCGACAGGATGGATGCCGTGAAAGACAGGTCGATGAAGTCGATAGGATGCTTTGACACTGTATTGAACACCACGTTTCCTATGTATTTTTCGGGCAAGACGCTTCCGGCCGTTGACATTAGTATTAAACACAACACTTTGAAATGTGGACGGGAGACGGCGTGCCCTGCTAGCGCAGACAGTCACTAATGCACTCAATGCGTCGATGGTATCAATGTAGGGTACATGGGGTGAGTCGCCATGCGGGGCTGATGCCAGAGCTTTTAGCTTTTCAATTTCCTGCGGGAAGATTTGGAATACTTTGTATTAGCACTGGATCGTGCCTTTCCATTTCTGACGTATAACACATTCTACGCATCACAAATTGATGAACAATCTCGGGAGTGATATAGCTTTCATTCCTACAAAGTCGGAAGTCTGGCACGCGAAAAAGGAGGCAAGAGTAAATAGTAGTATGCACAAAGTGACAAAGTTTTCGAAATGTTTCAAGATACGCCGGTTGCGGCGCTTTTGTTCCTACTTTTTACATCAGCTGATCGCCGTCCATATGTATTTGTGGTTTAACAATATCGATATTCTAAGAATTGCGGCGTTTCCGTGGTGGAGAAGGAGTCATTTTTATCCGTTTGGAGGACCGAATTTCAAACTACAACATAAGAAAGATATTTTGATTTCCTATCTTGGATCGCCGTTTCTGGTCTGGTTCTCTAACTTATAGCAAATGTTCGTATTTTATGTTCGGTACTTTCATCGGATAACATCTTCTGCCATCCTTCTCCATCCATAATGCCATGAACGTAAGATTCCCCAACCAAAGTCCAGTCATCATCATCTTCTCTCAAGATGATAGGAAACTGAGCTCCTTTCAACAAGCATACCTTATCCCCAACACTCGTGGTATATGGCGCCAGCCCCATGTAACCTTTATTAGTGAAGAAAAGAACCCTTTGAACGGTAGAGTCACGAACTGATGGGATCGGCCAGGCAAAAATGCCTAAATCATCATCATGATCAGGGACTGGAACAGAGGCAAATCGTTTCCCGAGAAGAGAATACGCCAGGTCATCACTGAAGCATGCGGCGTCTGCGCATACCGTATGCGCTAGAGCTTCTTTACGTGTACATCCTGTAATGTATTTGGACCAAGGTGTAAGGGCAGCAACCTGCCAGTTCAAAGCAATATCGTAGTCTTGTTCCAAGTTGTCGAAACGGGGAATTGCTAGCCAAGAAACTGCATCAAATTCAAATCCCAAAGCATATAAAATCCCATTATCTTTGTCAATACAGCCATCGAATTCCGTGTTGTTCGCTGCATTATATAGACTTCTAAGTCGTAGAGAGTCATCGAGAGTCCTGCGGAGGAACGGTTTCGGCATATGCGTTGATGTCCAGTCCGGAACCCAAGATGGCAAGTCAAAATCGCCGACGGTTGTACAAAACCCAAGTATATCCAACCTTCGGTCGCTCTGTATAAGGTTGCACGCTACGCGAAAGTAGATATCGTGGGCATTTGCGTTGTAATCGGGAACTATGAATCTAAGGCCTTGCTCAGGGACTAGGGAAGAGAGTCCAAAGATCTTGTCGCGGGAATCTGTTGCGTCAAAGGTATGAGCGTACGGTGGCAAGAGATAAGGATCTATAATATCGGAGGCAATATGATTTTGCCGCATCCCTCGTATAGAGATCAATGCCCGCAGAGCGTCTGTGGCGACATTGTACAGCTTTCCGGGTAATCAATCAATCATGCTAAGCCGTATAATCTGCTCCGCTGATTGCGTGAATGTTTCAAAGTCGTCTGTATAAGAACCACACCAGACAAGGAAATGGCAGGATTCTTTTGGTGTTGTTGCTTCTTGGATGATCCAAACTCTCGTCCAGTAACTTCTGGAGATGATTTTGTTGGTAGCTTGAATAGCCTTTTCACGAAGCAACTTCCATTCCTTTTCTGGCATGATGTCTGATGAGAACTTTGATGATTGATTTGGCGGTTTATGCATAAACTCAAAAACATCCAGTTTACCCAACCATGAAATTATGGTATGTGCTCGTTCGTATATGTTTTTCATCATGGCTACTTGAGCGTTTTTTTCCAAGGGGTTTGATTGGTCAATGCAGATAGAATCAACCCAAAGCCAACCACCGTTCCAACGCTTTTCGTCCAGCTCGGTGTTTGTTGATGGCGCTTCAATCCGACGTTTCGCTTCCAATAGGAATGCCTCAAGGTTTGGTGTTATGCGAAACGCAGTTCCTTGAAGTTCAATGAGCTGAGATCTGACCTCGCCACCCCAGGTATAGGATAACGCTGTGAAGGGCTGTGCCGTCTCTAAGGTACAAACACAGAGCTTTAGGGAGATATGCTGGGAATGTCCAATTTCCAATTGCACAAGGCGAATGGAGTCATCTGGTAAGGGGCTGTATACGAAATCCCCTGAGTTCATATTCATTGGGTCGAGATCGAAGTCACGATGACGCTTCAGAGGGTCAAGGCCGAAGGCGAAGATGAGATGATTGAACGCTAGTAGTGTAGGCTGCCGAGTAACAGGTAGCAGGTCGTGGTTAAGTAGCTGCGCAAGATGGTTCCCTTCTCTCAATCGAAACTTGAGAAGTTAATCTATCCAAGATTGTTGGTGCAGTCGTACAGTAGGGAAAAGACAACCGTGGACGATGCAATTCAGAGCCAGATTTCTACAATTTCGAAAAGGCTCGAATCAATCCTCGGGCACAACATTAACACTCTCACGCCGTGTAACAGAAATAATAACGATGACCGGACCTTGTCTTGATTCGCCGCACTCTTCCACACCCCCGCCAGACTGCATCTTCCAATTCTAAATCCTACTCTAGTCGTCCTACTTTCAAGCTTCAATTTTCATCACAATCAACAAACATACTTTCCAATCTGGTGTTGACGCTCCTGGCTCTGACGGTGTTTCGGCCATTAAAAACATGTGTCAACAACCACTCCAAAATGCACAAGATGGTGCACGTCAAATCTGGCTACAACGTCAACGGGTTCAACGACCTAGTCGGCTCGGAGCTCAACGCGTGCATCCACAATGTGAGAACGAAGAAATTTCATATTGCCATTACCTCTCTATCGATGGGAACTACCTCGAGAACAATCACAAGACTTTTCTCAAAGTCTTGAGCAGATTTATTACAAGGGCTCAATGCGCAATGAGAACACTACGATCAGTGACTGCACCAACTCGGGGTGCGATTTCCTTGACACAGTCAACTACACGATCCCTGGTAATGTATCGTTGAGACGCAACTATAAAAACGGCATCCAATGTATTACACGAGACGTTCTTACGGGTTCTAAAGATACGGACAGTGTATTGCTTGACGTGTTGTCGACCGTGTATGGTTAAGCAGCTGCCAAGCATAATAGAGAAGTGCACGGCCTGCTGAGCGTAGCTGATCTATTGTGTCTACATGTGCCGGCTAGGACGCGACAAGGGAGCTCGAGGAGGCAGCACGGCGGCGTGAAATTTGATTTATCGATGGGAAACAGGCGGCGCCTAGTGCTACCTGTCAATTGTTCAGACACATGTGGAGACATTGATATTGTTGACCATTGCAGCTCTGCGGTTTGAGTGCTTTGCTTGCGGTTATCGCTATTGTGAAACCAAAATATAAGCTGTAATTGTCACTTCTCTAGAAGTGGCGTTACTTTTGGAATTTTCACAGCTATCGGACATATCGAGATCGAATAGGGCATCTCTTGCGATGTGTTCCCTTCTTGAAAGGCGTCCAAGGCGTCCAAGGCGTCCAAGGTGTCCATATCTGTGACCAAGGCATTCTTGATTGTCCAACACTTCGATGAGGATTATAAAAGATAAAGAAGGATTAGAAAGTTAAAACGAAGAAAGAAGCTACAGTATTTTACTGCTTTCGGCACAATACTTGATCATATTGAAAAAATAAATACTTGTAATTGTTGAGCGGGCTCAAAAGGTACAGCGGGTTAACATGTGGAATAGTGACAGTGGGAAGGATCCCTTTACACAGTAGTTGCATATATGGCTGCTTAGATGCCCCTTAATCTTGCCCTTATCTGGAAATATCCCCTCCCGTAGAACGAAACCAGGTATCGCTAAGACTAGTCCTAGGACTATATAAGGCTTCTTCTTCTTGTAGATGGACTTGGTTCTTGGGTTCAATATTCTGAAGCAATTTAGCACTTCTATTATTGGTCTCGTCAATAATCTAAAATCCAAAAAATTGTGACGATTTGTACAGAATCGCACGTCGTTGTCTTGAATCTCAGGCCTCCATGCCTACGCACCGAGCTTGCAAGCTTCCACACGCTTACCTGAACGCCTAGCGCCCACGTGATTTAAGCACGTGACCAATATGCCCCTTGAGATCTTCTCAGTTCTTGAGTTGCAAATTCTAGCTTCTAAATTACTTTGATTAGTCGTATTGTCATATATAATATATTATTAAAAAATTTCAAAGACAATTTTAATTTTTTAGTAATTTAACAAGGATAAATAAGTTTGATTAATTCTTGTTTATTTTATGATTGTTGGTTTTATTTTAGCTTCTGTAAATTTCGCAAGAAATTTTATTTTAAAACCCAACAATTTGTATTATTGAATAATAATAACTATACAAAAGGAATCTATCAATACAATTATTATTGTACTGGTATTTCCAAGATTTGTAATGTCTTCTAACATTGTTGTGGAAATTGAACAGAATCTTGCACTGGCATCAAATACCAAAACAACAAAGAGCGACACTCGGTGGGACTTCAAGGTTGCTGGACGCCCAATTGACAAACCGACAAAGACCAACCTTCAGTTTGACTTCAGGGTTGCTGAACGACCAACTTACAAACCAAACAGCGGTCCACCACTCCAACCGATCACATTGATTCCTTCTCACGACAAAGATGGATATATTATTGACTGCTTTCCCTATCCCAGGCCACAGGATGCCAGTCATTTTCTGGTGGGATTTGAAAAGGAGCGAAGCGTCCAATTTCTCGTCCATCCCAGAAAGATTCGCGATTACGTGTCGGATTTCACTTTAGAAATATGGGAGTACAAGCGCAGCTCGGAAGAGGAAGACCGTTTGGTCAAGGAATTGCAACCAATCCTTATTGCCAGCGAGAAAAGAAGAAAACTCTACAGTATGAAGAAAGCAGATGCTTCACGTGATATAATTATAGGATTGAAGAGGAAACAGGAAGATGATGGGCAGTCTATCGTAGCAAGGAAGAAGGGCAGACCACCAAAGTCCATGGCTTCTGTGTTTATGCCACAACCGCCCAAAGAACCAGGTGCAAATCGTGGTGCAGGACGAGCTCGGAAAACAATTGCTCCTCCGATGCGACGCCTATCACAGCATACCTTGCCTTCACTATCTCTTCAACCATCGCTATCTCAGCCTTCATTATCACAAGCATACTTGAGTACTCCATCCAGAGCTCTGCTGGAAAGTGCAATTGTAGATTCGGATGACGAAGACGATAGCGAAGGTATGGAGCTTGCATTGAGTCGACAACTCTTAGAGGAGGCTCACCAACACTCTGGTTTGAGCTCTACCGTCGCTTCAATCCAATCCGGGGCATCTAGTCCCACCCCACTACCGTCGAACCAAAGCAATATGAGCACGTCTCATCTGCTGACTCCCAAGAAGCCTGTGAAGTCAAAATTTATCAAGAAGTCACCGCACAATCGTCCAAAATATACCCCAATTCTGCCCGGTATGAGCGCAGATACATACCCATATCGCGCTTCGTCCTCTTATAAGAACACCTCACAAAAGAAATATCCTACTCTCGGACGGTCCGCTGCGAGTAAACAGTCCTCATTATTGATTAGTCCTACCTCAGGAAAAGTTGCCTTCCGCAGCAACAAGCAAACGCGATCAGTAGATACCACGGAAGGAAAGTCTACTAGTACCATACTCCCAAGGCTTAAAGCCGCAGGAAACGTCAGCCGAACTGCAGCAGCCATCAAGCAGATATCTACACCTGCCGATCCGAAACTCACACCCTATTTCTCACCTGGCACCAAAAATCAGCACTCAAGAGTAGAATCAGATGAAGCGGATAACACATCGAATGATAGGGTGGCGGAGGCAGTAGTATCCCCACCAAGGAATGGCTTGCATCCTACTCCTATAGACCGAGCTGGCTTCCCATCAGCTGGCCATGTTTTCACGAGCAGACGTCGCAGCCTTGAAACAAGTCCTGATGATGTTGATGAGCTTTCACAGGGACATTATGGGAGGGCAATGCAACCGCGCCAAGTCCATCTCAAATATGCTAAGGGCAGGCTAAAGGGTCAAGACCAAAAGAAGGAAGTGATGGAATAGGGTATGTGGTACTTTTATGTACTCATTTGCAGACGTTATCATAGATTAGAAATCTCGATGTTCAGTACCATAGCACTTGAATTAGCTGGTTCTAGCACTTTTAGTTTTTGCATTTGGCAGTCGATGGGTTTCTGGGCATGGCTGCTACGGTTTTCTTTGAGTACAGGAAAATGATATCATAAAAAATTAAAAAACTAAAAAAAGCAAAATATGGGGTGCATACAATACTGTAACGGCCTCGAGCGACGAATCAGATATTGGTTAGCATTAGGATCTTATTACCCCGTGCTACACCCCACGTTGCACAACTTCCTCTATTCAGTCACGGCGTTTGTATTAGGAGCTAACCCGGGGTCTTATATACATAATTCAACAATTTCTACAAAAAATATGGCATCTATAAAAATTGACCTCACTGCACCGGAACCCTTCATTGCGCCGGCAGAAATCTACAGTGGATCGTATGTTGATTCATCTCTTCCAACCCCGCCTGTTCTCCTGCGCATAGCAACGGGTGGTGCGGGGGAATCCGGGCTCGTCCGCGCCCTTGCCAACGCCTTCATTGACTACAATGTTAAGGAATTTGCTTGTGAAAATTTCAGTGTATCGTGGTTGTTGTCCGACACGTCTGAGAGCTTCAACTTTTTGGCAAGCAGGGCAGCGGATCTGAGCATCACTTACCTCAAGGTGGCTGAGGAGATTGCGATTGCGCAAGGAATTGCGGACAGGAGAGAATATGCTTGGAGGGACCATTGGTTATTCGTGGGTAGGTTTTAAATATCTCTGACCAACAGCAGCGGTTTGCTCTCCTACTTACTGATGCTTCCTAGGACCAAACTCCAATCCGGCTGGTATTTCCACAGATAGCTCATCTCAGACGATACATCAGCTGTTTATTCAGCTCTTCACTGCATGCGTATCTAATCCCGGAATCCGTTTTCTTTCCCGCTACGACAAATCAGCTGCGAATATCAAAGAATCTTCTATCTGGACGTCCATTGGCCAAACTCCTTGGGCTCACCCTTTCTCGAGCTGGTATCATCGCTACGTTGGTTTTCCGTTCGCTGCTTTAAAAGCTGCATCTGCACTAGAAGAATACACGATTACGGATCGAGGAACATGGTTGAGTATCGGAGGAGACATCAGGGAGAAGATGACGATCTTCGTAAGTGATTATTCACTGTTCGTTTTCGTGTGTATTGGCTAATTCCCCTATCAGAAAGCAAGCACCGATGACGAAGACGATCCACTGCTGAATCCCGCGCATATTCTCGTCGGCACTAGAGGTACAAATAGAGATATGGCGAATCGATTTGCGGATTGGATGATCATGAGGGATGGAGGTCAGAAGGTGGTTCAGAACTTTGGTGTCGGCGGCAACATACTTTATAGTGTTGCCCCAGAACGACCGTAGAAGCAGAATTGTTACGAAAGTCCACTCCTACCTACCGACTTGATTCAGAAGAGACGGCAAGCTGGGAACGAGATTGGTGGCTTATATTGACCAGGCGAAAGATCTACCAATCGTCGTTGATGGTAGGTCAAGAGACGTTGCGAAGAGGTAGCCAGGCGGTGCCCAGGGCACCATCAATAGTATCGTCTTTTAGGGGTAAGTTGGTTACTGCGGATTCAAATTTATGCTTATATATTTCATTTTCAGTTCATCCTGCCACTTTCCTCTACTTTAAAATTGACATTTCGATTTGCTGGATCATTGCATTTCTAGAAATGCACTGATATGCAATTTCTTCATTTGTTCTCCGTTCTGTACCTAGTCGTCTGTTCATTTGTCCTGTAGCTATCGTGATCAGCATTATTTGAATCCTTCCTATATACCAACTACCAACTACCATACACGAACTACAGACCGACATCTGCATACCGAACAATACCAATCCCATGCAAATCCGATGCCATCTCACCGAATATTCCATTCTTGAGGTCTTTCCCAATATTGAAACAAGGACCTCCCCACCAAGATTATCAGGTCCGTGAACAATTCAATTCCCATAGCAACAAAATCCGAACCAAACATAAACTCAGATTTAGACACCTTTTAAAGTGTTTCGGGATGATCTGCCCCTCGTTTTATTGGTTACGATAGTTCTGAATCATACTAATATTTATCTAATAAGTTAGTACCTTCAGTAGGTCCGACGTTTGCGAAACGACGAAACGACACAGCACGAAAGATGCTGATGGAAAAATTGGAAAGGGGCACATATCATCCGGGCCTGTGTCTACATCTTGGAATATAGGACGCAGGAAAATATACATTCTATGACTGAAGAAACTGCAAGTGCATTTGTCCTCCTTGCCTACAGCATCAAATCAAACTAGATGATGAAGCCATACTCGAAAATTGCGCGAAGACATCGTCGAAAAGTATCTCTCATCATCCACGACCGGAAAATTCATCGCTGTTTCCTACTTCTCTCTACCTTAATTTTCATATTACCTCTATTTCTTTATTTGGTCCTAGCATATGGAATAAATCAAGACCCGAGGATTCTACCCCCGGCGCTGAAGGGGGCAAAAAATGTGCTGTTTGTGACGGCGCGTCCTCGGGATGAAAGTCTCTGGTTTGCTCCAACGATTCTTGGGGTGTTGAGACCGAGGGAGAAGAACCCGGGAGCGAGGGTCGGTGGGCTGTTGGTGCTTTCTGACGGGAGCGAGAACGGAGGAAGAGCGGCGGAGAGGAAGAGGAAGCAGGGAGAGATGCGGAGGAGTTGTTTGGTTTTGGGAATTGCCGAGGAAAGATGCGTGGTTCTGGAAGGGAAACAACTGCGCGATGAGCCAGTGTTGCAATGGAGTGAGGATGCTGTTGAAGAGGCGTTGGAGATGTACGTCAAGAGGTGGAATATTGACGTCGTGAGCTTTCATTCCTTCTACCTTTTATATCTCGGAACTGATATCCTCTCAGATAGTCACATTCGATCAAAGCGACGCCTCCAGGTATACTGATCATCATGCTCTGAGCAGTGCAATCCAGTAAGCAAGCCCCATAAGACTTATGCATATCGCAACATCTGTTAACGTTCACAGAAACTACGCATCAACTAACATCCATGCTCCCACCACTTATACATTGAAATCTATATCTTTCCTGCGAAAATATATATCCCTCCTTGATCTTCCCATAACCTCAATTTCTTTCACATGGCGGATATTCCGCGCCGTAACTTCTAGGATCGACTCGCGTGATCCTTCATACAGTAACAAGGCGCTCTTGGTTAATACATGGCATTCCTATACTATGTCGAGAAAGGCATTTGCTAGTTACAGCCCGCATCATCCATCAGATCGCGATCTGTATGCGTTGCTTAGCAGAAATCTTTGGATTAATGAGTTGAAGTTGGTAGGAAGGGAGTCAGGGGTTTGAAAATCACGGGATATTAATGAAGAATATCTACGATATCATCGATCCCATGTATTTATATTTCAAAAGTCTAATATCACATCGTCTATAAAAGTCAATAGTAACCCAGAACTGGTGAAGCCACCTCAAAATGTGTTTACACTAAACTTGCGCAATATAACCCTATCATAAGATTGATATTCTGAACAGTATATCTTATAAGTGACGTGTCTGCGTCAGACTCGAATTGATAGTAGATTAAGCTAATGGCTAATCCTCTTCAGGGCATCCTTGAGATAGATGTTCGTACCATTCTGCTCGGGAGAGCGCTTTTCTGCGATATATTTTGCCGAAATGATGAATGCGTACGTGAACAAAACTGGTGTAGGGGTACACCAGGGACTGCGGTCTGACTCCCCTAAAATATTCTAACAGAACTTCACGGATTTCTGGCATGGGATCCTCACAAGGTATGCAGTGTTTGCAGTAGAGACCATGCTCGGCATGTGTTGCCGTGAGAGAGGGCAGGTACGGCATAGGGACAGCGAGTGCGAGTTTACTTTCAGAAGCCTCCTTTCCATCGACATGAAAATGATTGATAATTTCCCAATTGTCATACGGGTGGCAACTCAGCCAATAGTTTGTGTATATTCGTTGCGATCGCTCCTTGACTTGCATAACGCTATACCATTGATGCCTTTCGGGTCCATTTTTGCCTGGTCGAAGAACAGACGCAGCATTCAATCCACGTCTGGAAAAAGAACCAAAGGAAGAGTCGACATGGTCCGGGGATATAATATCAAATGGCTGATCAATCATCAAGCAGAAGATGCAGCACCTGTGGCCAGTAAAAGCAAAAAAATACGGACCATAATCACCGCATACACATCTATCCTCAAGTAAAGTGCATTGCAAATCCCAGGAGGTATGAAATCCCAGAGCACCGATACGTTTGAGTGCACCCAATGTATTCCAGGCATGCTTCCTGAAGATGATAGAGACGGGAGCTGAGTCGACCCGAAGTCTTGTGCCGTAGCAGGTCAAACGCAGATTTCCAATGGTGTCGAAATCGAGTAGCTCCGTAATCTCGTGGAATAATTCCAGTGGTAGAAGTTCGAGCATTCCCGAGCCGACGTTTCGTGGACGAAAATTCTTGAGAGGGACTGGATTCCACGTTCGCCCTTCTTCACTTCCAGCTACGCCATCAAAAGACGGCGCCGTGTATGTATGCATTGGCTCGAAGACTGGAAATATGCACTCTGATGACTTTTGGCTGTCGTCTTCTGGTCGTGTCTGGGTAGTTAATTCAGACATGATGGCGTATAGACAGGTAGACTGTGAAGCCGTGGGAATGTTTTCCTCTGAAGATGAGAAAGTTTCAGTAGAAGTCGAGAAAGAATTTGTGTGATTTTATATGGACGGGAGAGAGCTAGTACGTACAAGCTTACCAGAGACCTCGACCAATCGTAATGCATATATGCCCGATCATAGGTTACTTTTTAGTGTGCGAGACTACTATACGTTCTTCTAGGGCTTGTGATCCGCCTGCTGTAGTTCCGTGGCGTATTAAAAATATTGTCCATCTGAAAAGTTAGAGTTCTTAATGTTCAACTCTCACTTGGACAATCAGACACGAAAATTCTCAATATCGAGATCTCACATGAACAATCAAAATCCGGGTCGGTGTAGTATCCTGCTAATCCCATTAGCATATACCTTGATGCAGGATACAACAGCAAAGTACAAACCCGTTATTATTCTCTAAAAGAAATCCCCCAAAGAGACACGTCGCACAGTATCAAGACGTACAAGAAACTGAGATACACCGAATATACACTTTTCAATGACACATTTCATCTACGTACGTACCTATCAACACAAGACCGATATCTATACATCATCACCTCACCTAAATCCTCATCATCAAAGCGCCCCTCTGAATCTCCCCCACTACTCCATTCCCGGCCAACGCCCACTTCTCCGCCACAGTTCTTTCATCGACCCTCTGCCTTAGCACTCCACTCGCAGCCCAATATTCCATCAATCCCCTTGCCTCCTCCTTGCTCAAACCTTGTAATAACATGACCTCTATCTTTTGCAATGCCTTATCCGCTCTCGCGTCATATTTCTTCTCAAATGGATCTCTCCTAGTGACTGCTTCTGCCCCCATTTGTCTTTCCAGCTGCTGCACAATCGCGAGATTGCTCGATTGAGAGATGGGACCATGGCTGCGATTGGTGGCTGCCATGACGGCGCCTCCGTTCGGCATGGTCTTTTCGCCGGAGAGGTATTGGATGAAATGGTTGAGAACGGCTAGATCGTGGGCATGGATAAGCTCATAGTCTGCGTTTCGGTATTCACTGTTTGCCATGATATATTGCAGGCCATCCAGTGTCATGAGAACAGGAGGTCGTCCAGCAGCAGTGATTTCTGTCCAGAAGGCCTGGAACACAGGCCAGGCGACGTCGGGGTCGCGAGCTCCGAGTTCGCAGAGTCTAGTAAGAGAGATGTTGGATTGAACCGGCAGGGGAAGGTCATGTTTTTGCGATAGTTCTAATGAATCCAAAACCTTTTGGTTGGCCTTGGCGATACGTGCTAACCAAGCTGCGGTATAGGTATTCTGCGAGAAGAGCATCGGGTTTGTGTTGGGTATGGGGCCGTATTCGGTGGCAGCACCGACAATATCTTGTGCTATAGTTCTATTAGTCCAGCTCGCCTTGTGCCACTAAGCAAGAGACATACCTTCAGGAATAGTCAAGACAACCCAGCCGTTGACGAACGCCGTAGTCATAGCATGTAAGAGCATCATACTCTTCCCAGTAACTCTATCCCCATCAACCACCAACCTCTTCGTTGACTTCTCCTTCTGCGCCTCATCCAACATCTTCGAACATGCTATGCTCTCCTTCCTCAACAGCACTGCCGGCCGTCTAAACAATCCCCAACCCTGCGTAATCTTGAACGCCTCGCTAGCCCTCAATTGATCCACAACCTCATTCGGCAATCCCACCACCTTCCCCACCATCTCCTCATCAACCAAGACCTTCTCATCAATATCCTTCAACCCCTCCACCTCCAACGCATTCGAATTACTCAGAATAATCCTCTTCCTAAACGCCTTTCTCTCCCCCGGCGCAGGCGGTTTCCCCGTCGACTTCGGAGGCGGCTTCTTCTTAATCTTCAGCGTCTTCCCCCCCTTCTCCTTCGCTGCCTTCGCTGCCTTTGCGTGCGCAAGCCCTGCTGCACTTGTCTTCTTTTTCATTGGTCCACCCTTCAATGCCGCGGGCGTGGTCGAAAAAGTTGCAGCTGCAGCGGGGATCCGTAATGTGACATTATTGATCAATTGAGCGGGTGTCGATCTCGCCACACATTTCCAACACCCTGCGGACGCCATATCGAAAGAGTGGTTGGTGGGGGACGTCGCTTTCGATTTGGTGTGTCCGTTGAGCATCGACAAGTTCCAAAAATTGATAAGTTCTCTCTATCCCGCGCTAAAATGCGGGATGTGCACCCGCATGTAAGAGCGGCACTCCAAAATTTATTTCCTTTCCTCTTTCTGCATTTTCCACTGTACAGTACATCTTCCATTCAACCTCTTCCAATTCCACCCACAAAACATATCTCTCCGATCTTCAAAATGACAGACTCCGCCGCCGCATCCAAGCCTTCCAAACTCCCCGTCACAGTCAACAAACCTACACCCTATACATTTGACCTTGGGCTTCTCCTCGCTGAAGATCCCAACCCGCTTCTCCTCAGCAGCCCCGCGAATCTCGAAGATGATCTCGCGGCTACGGCGCGCGATGGCGCGCAAGCTCTGCTCAATCAGCTTTTGAGTACCTGCCCGATTGCGTCGACACCCAATGGAGTGTTGTTGAGTTTACCAGAGATCAGTACGAGACTGCCCAGAGAAAAGGTTCGTTTTGAGATTTTTTCTACTGCCTTTCACATGCGCGGAACTGTTTTGCGCACGCCGAACATTGAAGATATCTATTATGTTTTGTATAACATCTTTGCTAACCCAGTCGATATACAGCCGCTTCCACCACCACAAGCCATGACAACCTGGCAGAAGTTTGCTCAGAAGAAGGGCATTAAAGCGAAGACTGCCGAGCAAAAGAAGAACCTGGTATACGACGAGGACAAGGGCGAATGGGTACCGAAATGGGGATACAAGGGAAATAACAAGAAGGGAGAGGATGCATGGATTGTAGAGGTCGATCCCAAGAAGGAGATGGAAAGGAAAGAGGGTACTGAGAGACAAAACGATGGAAGGAGAGAGAGAAAGCTGAAGATGATTCGCAATGAGAGATTGCAGCGGAAGAATGAGAGAAATCACAGGAAGAACCATGTGGGTAAGAAGTAAGGGTGAAGGATCGGGAAGTTTGTAAATGGTTATGATATATGGAACGGGTGGAGATATTTTATGGCGTTAGGATGGAGTATTATAGGCGTTGTACGGACATCTAGTTCTAAGAGAAAGGGAAAAGTGTTGCGCACAATAATGATTAACATCATGATAGTCAGAAGTCAAGGTCATAATAGTACATAGCATTGATTACAATCGATGCCTATGACAGGAAACAAGAATGGCAAAACGATAAATTCGATTCCGCCACTCATATGATTTTTCTCCGCTATCTTTTATGCATGCGCGCGCACTCTCCCCCGCTCTGGCTCTTTTCAAGCTTTCAAAGCTTCAAAAACAGAACTACACTACTATCGTACAAAAAAGGGGGTTTTCAAACCGCCTACCCATCGCCT
The DNA here is from genome assembly GCA_026770245.1 of Clarireedia aff. paspali H2. Classification (NCBI taxonomy): domain Eukaryota; kingdom Fungi; phylum Ascomycota; class Leotiomycetes; order Helotiales; family Rutstroemiaceae; genus Clarireedia; species Clarireedia aff. paspali H2. The sequence goes on from JAJCXA010000067.1 coordinate 90,983, forward strand.
CTCCTAAATGGATCAAACCTATATCTCTACTCCAGCCCAACCTGTCCGTCCCATCTTTCCCCCTTCGCGCCAACCCCCAATCATAAATCCCTCAAAAGCATATACTCCACCCCGGATTCGCACCCATCCATTTCCAAGTGCCGAATCCCATTAACTACCGATCTGTGCTGTGCTGTGCTCTCAAATTCAACGATGCATGCTGCGCTGGGGGTATTCAACAAAACAAGGGCGATATTCTGTAAGCCATGAATAAGAAAAACTTTGGTTCGGGAGAGTGTTCGAACAAGCGAATGTAAAGAAGAGTAAATGCGAGCTCGCTTGCGTTAGGTGCGTGCGTGTATGTGATGAAGGAAATTCGTAGAATGCATCAGCTCATTCCCCTAATGTTTCATAAGTAATAAACGAGAAATTGAAACTCAGCCGCTATGTCTGTCGCTTTTCCATGCCAGTTGGATCTGGAAAGGCGCCAGACAGTGCTCCAGTCCGAAAATAACAAGCAGTATTGTATGCATTGTGTCAAACTAGCCGTGTTGCAAAGTCTATGGTGAGGTATCTTGTCGAGGGCTCGGATCTCCATCGAGTCTCAAGTCGTTACCGCTCAGAACCCAATCGGAGAGAGTGGTTTAATTGGACTCAGTGGCCTCATATCGTTGCTCTTCCTAGGTGGGGTTAAGTCTTGAACAGTTAGTGTCGTGGTGCTGACAGTGTCCAAACTGGGAATGGTGTTATTTTGGGATACAGAGGGCTCCTTTGCAGGCTCTTTCGCAGGCTCTTTTCGAGGTTCTTTCCGAGTTTCTTTCCGAGGCTCTGATTGGGCTCTTTCCGGGCTCTTTCGTGATTTCTTCTCCTGACTGCCCTTGCGACCTTTCTCGTTACTGTGTTTTCGGCCATGATTGTCAATGCTAACGCTCGAGGGTTTGCTGCTGTCTGAGCTCGACACATTCCTCTCATCATGACTTTCCACCGCTGTGCTGCTGTGGCCTCCAGCGCTTCCTGGTGCTGGTGTTAACGCATCAAATAACATATACTCTTGTTCGATGTATGCCGCTTCCGTTTTACAACCTTTCCAACAATCTCTCCAGTCGCATACCAAAAATTTAAAACAGAATGCATCCATCTTCATGCAAGGTTGAAAACATATACAAAGATTCCTAAAATCCATTTTGTTCTTTTCGGAATGAGCGAGTAGAAGTGAAAGGTGGCAGGTAATGGCAAAGAGGAGATAATAATTGAAGGGAGATAAGTTGGAGAGCTCGTCGATGAGCTGTTGTGGTACGGAATCGGAACCTGCACATTCACGCGCAATGCGATCTTGGGCGGCTTTTGGGAGGAGTTCGTCAGGGAGTTCGCGGAGCCATGCCTTAAGCATCGACCCAATAATGTTTATGTCATATAAGTCATCTTGTTCGAAAAGGTCAATGTCGAGTTCTAGCGGTGTGTTAGTTTGGGTCTCTCAAATGAGTATGTATGTGAAATATGCCCACCTTCATCAAACCTCCTTTGCCATTTCTTAATTTGCGGCCCGCTGCCAGGTACTCTGTAAAGCCCTTCAACATCGCTGCCTTTGTAATTGAGATAGTCGATTGCTCGCCATGGGAAAGATGGCATCCAAAATTCTGTCTTGTCTCGCGAATCTTCCAACCGCTTTGAAATCCTAGTAAGCCGTGTCTGTTCGACAAGAGGTAAATTGATAACTCGTAATTGATAATGTTCGTCGTCGACTGACGGTTCCTTGTCTGTAGTGCTGCCGCTCCTCGCTGCCTTTCCGAACAAATTCTTGTGCAATACTCCAGCTCCCTTTGTTGCAGACGATTTTAGGTTGTTGAAAAATGCATGGCCTCCAGCCTCTTTAAATGTTGTTGAGAATGACGATTGGTTTTTGCCAGTATCCCTTGCATGTTCTTTTCCATGCTCTCGAGAACTAGAAGCCTGTCGATCTCGCGATCGCTGTCGGGGGTGGTTCGGGGTCGTCATTTCCTTATTCGATCCGTCCTTCTCACCACGCGGTGTTGCGCTTCTTGACGAATCCTTCTGATGATATGCTCGTGGTTCGGGTTCCAAGTATTTGTTGTCTTTTGGGGGAGAATTCTCGGAGGGGCTGTGATCATCTCGTAGGGATTTGGTTCTGCCGAGAAGGCTAAAAGGTTTAGGTTTGTTCTTTCGAGCAATGTTGTTATTTGACTGTGATTGTGGGGATGAATCGGGTGTTGATGCCAGCGAGGCGTCTGGTTTTGACGGGCCTCCCACGGGTTTTCTGGCTACCGATTTATCAGAGCCAGATTCTATATTTCAAAAAAGAAAATTATCAGTAGCCGACAAACTTAATTCAAGAGTGTAAGGAAAAAGAAGGAAAGGACGGAACAAAATGGGTCGTACCACTTCTTTTAGTGTCCTGTGATGAAACCTTTCCGCTCATCGCAGGGCGGTCTGTGTCTCTGGACATATCCTCCTCGACAGCGATCACTTGGCGGGCAGATTCGGCGACTGGAGGTTTGTTTGAGCCCTTTGACGCCTTGTAACTTGCAAAGAATCCGGTACGGGAAGGCCGCTCTTTTACTCCGAACTTATCTGGGTCCCGCGAAGAGTGAATCGCGGAGAGTGAAGGGAGGGTCTGCGAAGTTGGGAAATCTCTTACGAGGGTCGCGGTCTGCGGGTCGGTTGGTCGTACAGAAGACTCGTCCCTCTCGCGGTGGTCTTGTTGCTGTTGAGCGGTCGGTTGGGGCTGCAATTGCGATTGCGATTTCTTTGTACTGAACCTGAAAGGTGACCGCGGTGACCTCGGACTCTTTGCACTCAAAGGAGTAAGAGGACTTTCAACAGTATTATGTTCTTCACGATTAGTAGCATCACCTCTGCCTTTACTGGGTTCTGACAGCGTCAGCGGCTGCAGGCCAGTTTTTCGTGCCATCTTGCCCCTGTTATCCGCTGTTGGCCCTCTTTTGGGGCAGCCCAGGATTTGTCTCGTATGCACAGCCTTTCGAATTGTATCAAAAATGCCTAAGATAGATACACCTTCAATCGAGCAGGCGTTGCATCCGAAGATTGGCAGTAATGCTGTTCTGGGTCCGCTTCAGAGCTCTGGATCAATCGCAACAATCGTTTTAGGAGCACATGAATAGATTGATGGATGGGTCCTTGATTAAACCTGGTGCCTGGCCTGGACCTGGGATTGGGATTGGGATTGGGATTGTGTATAGGAACGGGGATATGTTCTAAGGGTTTTTTTCTTCTTTCTTTTTCTTTCTCTTTTTCTCTCCTCTCCTCTTTGGCCCTTTGGGGTACCAATCTGCGGCAGCGAAATTCGTTCGGATGGAACCTGGGATCCTGCTCTTCTTCTCTGCCCCTTGCGATTAAGTCGCAATACGGTATTTGGGAAATCGAAATGCTAGTCGAGAATGCAATCCTTGTTTGGTCTGATCCACTGCCGTTAGACTAATCGTTCGGAGCTGGGAGGAAGGATACAAGTATGTGAAGGGGAAAAGAATTGATGTGGAAAAGACGAGTTGATATGGTCGAGATGAAACACTTTGGTCGTGGTCGTGTGAGAAATTTCCAAGGTTTGGATGTGGAATGTACATTGGGCTTCAACTTTTTTTTTTCGAACTATATTATCCCGATTATATTGTGATGGGCCATTCATTGTATGCTATATTACGTCTACTATAGAATAGTGCAAGATTGCAAGATCACAACCATAAGCAGTCATGCTAAAATGTTCCGACAGGAAGGGAAATAGCTGGATTGGATATACAAGACACGGCTTGCTGGATTGCTCGGTCGCTCGCTCCCAACGGTACCTGTGTCGTACCTGAAAAGCCGCATACGGTCGATCCAGGCACAAAAAGGTGGTGAGTGGTGAGAGTGGTGAGTGGTGAGTGGTGAGTGTGGTGCAGTCTTGAATCTTGAATCAGTGAGTGCACACTGCACAGTTGCGTGCATTCAGTTCACGGTCCACCATTCACCACACTCACAAAGTGATTCGTCCTTCGTCCTTCGTACCTACAGCAACAAGGACGTCGTCAAAGCCAAGCCACCAATTTGCATGCTGCCGCAGTGATGAGATTTAGGATTGCTGGGCATGTCTAGTGCTCATTATCTCCAATGTCTGTATGGCCACTGCCCACTACTCGCTGCCACTACTCGCTCCCACGAGGCAGCAGAAGAGCAGTAGTCACAGTAAGTTAGTCACGGAGCTAAAGACGCCTTTGCAGATACCTACATACATGAGCAATCACACGTGGACCACACAGGCTCCTGTAGCTCTTTCAATGTGGGTTAGTTGAGTCTAGGCATGACCAAATGGTTTGTGTTGTGCAGGAGGTTATGCGAGTCGGTGGTCATAGCGACAGCACAACGTTGTATTTTTCCCCTGAATACCTTTACAGTAGTTCCTTCACAGCAGTTCGACTAGCCGGTGCGAGAACCCAAGCGGGGAGGGAGGTGTACAGTACGAGAGACTCGAGCACGGCGAAGTACTTGGTAATCGTACAAGACAGCTTTCGTATGCATCCGACCGGATGCAAGCCCGTGAGTGCTTTTACCCCAAGGCCCATCCCATCCCACCTTCTTCCCCTTCCATCCACCGCATCCAAGTATTCCCGCATAGTTCAATAGTGTCGACTCGCTAGTCGGTAGCGCGAGAGTCACTGAGGCACGCACCAACGTTTCACAAGGTTAGGCCCCAAAAGTGTTCAAAATCAAACGAACGAAACGCAATAAGCCTTTGCCGTCATTCGCTCCGAAGCCGAGGCTGGCAAGTAGCGAAACGTGAGCCTGAGGACGAAAAGATGACTTCGTATGTACTATGTACTTCGTAGAATGCCTCGAGAATGCATAGGGGCGGTGTCATGGATGCACTCGATTATGAATGCTATACGCGCGTACTTACGAAGCACATGCTCTTGTACCCTCATACAGACTGCCCAAACCCCAGGATTCCATCCTTGGGTCGGGACCCAAGGTTACGTACTTAGAGCTTCCGGAGATTTGTCATGCAAAGATATTCCACTTTCAATTTCACTCCCACGCCACACACAGCCCTTTCGGTTCCCGGAATGGGAGCAGTCCCGATCGTAGACGCTGCTACCATTTATGGTGCTGTGCTCTCCTGTCAGTTCTTGCACACGCGCGCGGCTCCGTGGCCTCGGATCACCATTTCACTTCGCTCACCGGGCGCAGCATGATCTCGAGCTCCTACAGGGCAGTCCAGGGCAGGCGCAGCTTGGAGGGATGCACGTGATACCCTGCTTGAAATGGACCCTGGCTCTCCTGGGATCTGGGATTGGAGATAATCCAAGCCATTAAAACGGTTTTCTTTTTTGATAGTGTCATCTCATTTTCCATGCATGCACTTTTATTTCATATCGAAAGTGGCTTGAAACCACAGTATTGTGGAGTTTTCGTCACAAGGAAGGGTCTTGCATCCAATATCTATCTACTTCGTGTGTACTTCGTACATGGTGGCTTTCAGGCCATACCGATTTATCCAGCATGAATCCTGATGCTTAGGTACAGAGATGTCATACTTTTGGGTTCGCGAGAGAATATCCACTTGATGTCTCTTTGCATTCTGACACAAGCTAGATGCGCGTCAAATCATGCGAGAGAAAAGGGAGATGAAATGAGTGTATCTTCATTCAGCCCTGCCAGATACCCGCTCAATTCATTGTCAGGGCTAGGCTCTGAAGAGATCGTCTTCAAACAAGAGAAGGACAGGTCTCACAACTGGAAAGCATCATGTTGTGCTTAATCTCGCGTCATCTTTGCATTTTCCTTCTTGATCCACTGCGGTTCATCAGTGTCGAAAGTTCGTCCCGCTGCTTCATTTCGTGAAATGTCTTAACAGTGTCCTTGCTCATTATCGATACCATCCTGTCCCGTCCCATCACGCGCATGGTCCCTGGATGGGGTGTTTATCTGTGCTTTACAGATGTTTTCTTTTGTTGCATGTCTGTGAGCCGACCGCCGCCCAAAAGAGATGGTTGAACATGTGTGGTGTTCACGTACCAGAAGATTCTCGAATAAGCGGCAGGATCAGATATCTTACTTGGTTCAACCGGACCATCACCTAAAAACAATGGCCAAAGAATGAGTATTTGCAGAGCATAGTTTCTCTACACACCTCTGTGTCGCACTGATAATGTCGCCTGTCTGGTTCATCTTCTTGTCTGATGTCCCACGGCTGGGAGTTCTTGCTGTCGATAGAAGTCCTGCTTGACCACGGGATGCTCAACTGTACATAGGACAAGAAGGTTCAGCACTATGAATTTGAGAACAGAAACTCATTTTACACGGGCTAATTCGTACAAGGGCCCTCTATCTTGTGTTAAGTACTATACACCCAGTGTGTTATTTTCGCACGCTGTAAGAAGAGAAACTGGAAGTGGGCCAAGCCGGCGAGGAACAACAGCTCAAACCCTCGACTCTGCAGTCAATTATCGTGATGCAATTCGTATACCATCAAGTGAATTGAGATAAGTTGTTACGAGGAGAGCCACAACAAAAGATTGTTCTCATCGATTGACGTTTGGCTGATTTCCCAAACCACTCACCCAAGATTGACGAGCACAGATCACCAAAAATATGAAGTTTCGGAGGCGCTGTCATCCATCATTTGCATTATCTTCTATTATAGTATTGATAGTCTCCCTCATTCGGCAAATCCGATCTTTCGCCCAACGTCAACAACTATCAGACCCACCTTTCCAACCACCCAACTCATAACTTACACCCGAAGTAAAAGCCGATGACGCATCGAATCGATGAAAGCAGGCCCCATAAACAGCACCCTCGCCCTCGCTAACGCCACCATGCGCACCGTCGTCTGGCAAGGCACACCTTACCACATGGCCGTGCTAGACGTTCCCCGGCCCACCATACAAGCCGGCACCGACGCCATTGTACGTGTCACCTTGGCCGCTATCTGCGGCACGGATCTGCATACCTACCACGGGGTCTACGGCAGCGCAGAAGCGCCGTGGATCATGGGCCATGAGGGTATTGGGATTGTCGAGGAGATAGGCAGTGTAGTGAGCGGGATCAGTGCGGGTGATCATGTGGCTATTCCTGATAGTGTGGCTAATGAGACGACGGATGGAAGCGCGGCAAATCCGTTGTCTTATAGGTTGGGAGAGGATTATGGGGAGGGCGTGGGGGGAACGCAGGGTGAGTTTTGGCAGAATATAATTTTGCTGGTCCATTTCTCCTTTCCGTTTTCCTAAAGCTTGCGAGAAGAAGAAAGAAGAAAAGAAGAAGAAATTACTGAATTCCTACCAGCTGAATACGTGCGTGTTCCCTACGCAGCCAACGCACAGATTCCGATTCCCTCCACAAACACAACAAACGGCACCGCGATTCCCGACTCGGTGTACCTGACTATCGGGGGTATCTTCTCGACTGTATGGGTCGGCGTAACGCGTTCGGGGTTCCAACCCGGCGATACGATCGCCATCTTCGGCGCTGGTCCCGTGGGGCTGCTTGCGGCGCATTCTGCTATCTTAAGAGGTGCGTCGCGCGTGTATTCGGTACGTTTGTTTTTCTCTCCTCTTTCCTTTCCCCCTCTGCTTCGTCACAACCGTACATGCCGACTGACCACTAACCTCCCTCCCACCCTAGATCGACCATGAACCCACACGTCTCTCCCTCGCCGAATCCATCGGCGCCATCCCCATCAACTTCGCCACCGTGGACCCCGTCTCCTTTATCCTCTCCCAGTCACCCTTGGGCGTCCACCGCGCCGTTGACTGCGTCGGGTTCGAAGCCGTCAACAGCACACTCGCGCAGGCCCCCAACATCATCTTCCAGCAGGCCGTCTCGATCCTCACCCCCATGGCGGTTTCGGCGGCGTCGGCGTCTACAACTCGCAAGCGAACAGCAGCGGGACGCCACTCGCGGCTGAATATACGCTGGACTTGGAGTTCCCGGCGGCGGAGTTCTTTACTAAGGGTTTGAGCCGGGTTACGGGGCCGGTGGATATCTATGAGGCAGTGCCGGAGCTGTTGCAGTTGGTGGCGAGTGGGGTCGCGAGGCCGGGGTTTATTGTTAGTGCAGTGGTGGGGATTGAGGATGCGTCGGAGAATTATGGGAGGTTTGATAGGCATGAGGAGGTTAAGGTTTATATTAATTTCCCGTAGAGTGGATGAGGTGGTTGTTTTGGGTTAGGCGGGCTGCTTTGCTTCTGAAGGCTTGAAAGGGCGGGAAGATGGGATGCCTTGCTTGATTTAGGCCTCTCTGAAATCATTTGATGGGCGCGGCGACCATCTTCTCATCTCGAGGGGCCCGGCGTGACATAACGTTGACTTGCGCACCATGACTAGGGGTGGATCCAACTTGAAGGCTTGTCCACATGGCGGAGATGAGATGGTCTAGTGTTGGTAGATTGATACTTAAGACTTGCAGATAAGCGGAGCTAAACTAAAATATATATTAACGCAAAGAGCTCCATCTAGTACAACCAGCAGTTGATTAAAAATTTTCTCCCAGACTATATGATTCACGAAAGTACTTTCCGATGGAATGGGTATCATCTGAGACATCTATCGATAGCTGTATCGACCTTTCTCCACTTACAGATCAGTCGCCAAACATCGAGGCGCCGGAAGTTCAGAAATTTCGATAAAGCCTATGGCGGGGTAAAAAGATGGTAAAATTAATGTACATGGATGTACAAGTACATCGCGTCTTGCGTCTGTTTTTCGCTCAAGATGTTTGATATAAGTTTTCGCGCAGCCCCTCGTGGCGAGCCGACCCGCAGCTATGACCACTGCAGACGGCGACTATCGAATATTGTATCATTCAAGACAAGACAGATCTTCCCTGCGGGGTATTGAGGTCATGAAAACAAACGCTTCAACGTCCACCAATTTCAATTCCTCAATTTGTAACCTGCCTGCACACGAACGACGACGTAACCTCATATTGCGCAGCGCTTGCTGGGCGTTGGAGAAACTCGGCCAGGATAGAGCCCCCGCTGTGATGTTTTAGGAGCGCTGACCCCAAGCCTCAAGCGCTGGGAAGGGAAGTCTACCTACATGTAGCCAGCTGGGCGACCAGAAGGGCTCTTGTTTTTCTCAACCCTGACTTTGTGTTGTGTTCAAAAGGCCGCACACAGGGGTAAGGCTATGCTATGCATTCAGCCGTTGTTTCCGAGTCCCGACACCTCGCACAGAATCCCTCGGGACATTTGCATGGATTGGCAGTTCTTTCGCGATAGTCCGAGTAACTTATGGCTGTTTGATATACAGTTGTGTTGTGTTGTGTTGTGTTGTGTTGTGTTGCTTGGGTAAGCAAACGCCATTGAAACAAGATTAGCACAGAGTTAAAGGCCTTTAGGTTGTTTCTGTCTCATCTGTCAAAGTACCAAGGGTGGAGCGGAAACAAGTCGGATGGGTCTCTGGAAACGTCCACAGCAATGCGCAACGAGGAGCAGCGAGGAAGCACGAGGAAGCACGAGATGGCCACAAGTCGCCCCCAAGCAGACGTGAAGATATAAATCTATTCGGAATGTCGCATTGCAGTAGGAAGAACCAGGCAGCAACGAAAATCACGAGAAGAAACGCGCATTATCCTCTAATTGGCCGCCAATTTGTCTGTCGCAAACGGAAATTTTCTAGATCTTGCATCCGGCCGGGCAGAGCAAGGATCCTCTGCCCTCTGCCCTCTGCCTCTGCCCACAACCCACTCTTCTACTGCATCCAGCTCCAGTTTTCCCCTCTCCACATAATTATCCAACCAAACTAGTCTAGCCAGGGACTTAATTCACTCACTCACTCTCTCTCCCTCTGTTCCTTGCAGTCATCCTCCGCCGACAACAACTTCTCTTCCAGCTTCCAACTGCCAACACGCTCGTTCTACCATCCCCCACATCCTCACAATCCTTTCATCAACATCGTTCGCCCATGGAGTAGAGAGTTGGACGAAAGGGCTTGGCTCATGGCACATTGGTTTTCGCATATCTACCCACTGAACCTACCGAAATTAAATTGATAGTTGAGGAGTACAATTGGAATACGGGTATCCCTGAACACTTGGCCAACCATCAATACGAGCGTCATTCTCTCTATCCATCCGCCATACCAAGCGACTCAGCACACGGCATATGAGAGATACTCCGAGCCTTTTCGGAAGATATATTCGCGGTTGAAAAAGAGCTTCCTCGACCAGGTCCGAATTGAGAGATCCCGGGGGCCGGCATTGATTGAAAATCTCTCGAGGTGTCAACATCAGGCGATTATCGCGGTCGCGAGGACCAACTCGAATACCAACACAATGCATCGATCTATCCTTCTATTCGTTTCGACCCTTCTACCTGCCATAATCAGCGCCCAACAATTGGAAGATGGAGCCATTGTACCATTTCGCAGCAGTCTCCCCTCGTGTGCATCGCAATGCGGCCCGCTTTCCGACGTGCAAGGAAAATGTGTTCTAGGGGCCAGTAGTTCATATAACTCTTGTTTCTGCTCGGATTCGCGATTGACACCATTCCTGCAAGGAACCTCGGGTGTTTCTTCAGTCTGTGGGGCTGCAAGTTGCACCTCGTCCACCGACTTACAGACTATCGAGAGCTGGTATGAAGGTTATTGCAATGAGAAGACCGCAGCTACGACAACTACTTCGTCGAGTGGTAGCAGTACAGCTACGTCTTCCTCAAATTCGAGCTCAAGCTCTAGTTCTGGGCCACCTCCTACCTGGTATGTTCACCCGCTCCTAGGGTGGTGCATATGTTCTTACTAATATGCTTTAAAGGTTTTCCACGCATTGGAAATGGGTCGTTATGCTCATTGTACTTGTTGTGGGTATTACAGGCTCTTGGCTCACAGCAGCATTCTTCAGACGACGATATCTTCGCAAGAGAGAAAGAGAAATCGAGATGCGACCACCTGTTGCTCTAGGGCCACACCAGGTCCAAGGGATGACAGCAGGCTACAAATATGGGGATGGAATCGTCAACAATGCTAATGGGGGGCACCACAAGGATGCTGCAAGATCAACAGTGACGGCCACACCAGCCGATGCAACACGAGGAAAGAGAGAAAGCAATCTTCAGAAGAAGTCGAGAAGGTAAATGTTGGATCTTAGGGACAAATGATAGGATTTTGGGGGGGGAGGCGTTCGGTAATATATGGTGTTGGACTGGCGAACGCCACGTGCATATACTCTGCGCTGCAGATATGTAATGGGTGTCAATATTTACAGCACTAGGTGTTGATAATTCTACATAATGGAACAGTAGTTCCCGGGTATGGACTGACAGCTTGTTCTGGAAAGTTGGCCCCATCAAAATTCAAACGATCTCTTGAATATTCATTCTAGTCTCATCCTCAAGAAAGGTGAATTTCGTTTCATTCACTTCCGCACCGAGAAAAAAGGACGCTTAATTGTCGTTCTATACTTTTGTTGTCAGAAACAATATTCATCTTTCGTATAAAATTGACAACAACCACCAACAACTTTGCCATGCAGTATTTATCGCCTCCCAAAGAAGTCATCTTCCTTGCCTGTTTTATTCTTCTTACCTGCTACATCCTCAACCTGCTCATTCAAGGATCGGTCGTCTGGTTCTGCCTCACCATCAAATTTACCTTCCTACTTTGCACCGTCGCCGTTTACCTCTCTGCGACCTACGATATCTACTCTTTCAGACTCTACTGGGCTTGTGATCGAGGCCAAAGTATGGTCTAGTTGCTCTCCGATACCATACATACTTGAACATTAAGCGGTAAGTCCTTGACTTTTAACTCTGGGAAAGGCTTCTCTCTTCTAGGTCATCCGCCTTGCTCTACTGTGTTCTTCTATTGGATTCTCCTCTGCATACCCTTCTTCATCATTCACTCTGCCGTGTTACCCCACTGCACAATTTCTGTTCTACTGGCTCCCACGTATCTCTAACATACTGAAGCTCCTCTTGTCCTCATCTTCAGCTCCAACTACTTTATAACCTACCTTTCGATAGTTCACATTCAGAATACTTATACTTCTTAGTCTCACCTTCATACCTTTCGTAGACTTATCCGTCCGTCGTCTACGACCCGTTTCAAAACCTATCACTACAGACTAAGCTGCTATACGAACGCCAGTATCATTTACGCATCTCGAGCTCGTCTTCCGTTCCATTGTCTTCTGAGGTTTAATCCATGATTACGGACGTACTCTTATTTTCTCACCTTTGTACTGCAGCTGGCATGACAGATACTCTGGCAGTCAAACGGTGATTGCAGAACACTATTATCGATCAGCACATCTTCCACCAGGAAGAAATGACTGAAATGGCCTTCGACCAAACCACAAATGATCCATCTCCATTCCTCAATTTCAACTATAAGCCTTCAAGCAACATGTCTCAACAAGTAAATGGAAATTTTCAATCAACGCATTATTACGAACCGACCGATACCAATTCCCACCACACAAAGAATTTGACCTCCCAACAATATTACATGAGTGCTCAAGCAGCTGGAGATGCTCAGAACGAAATGATTACGCGCCTGAGAGTCAGGATTGCAGTCCTCGAAGCTGATCTCAATCATGCAGCAAAAGAAAAGGATGACGCTGTCAAGAGCTCTGTCATTATTGCAAGAGCATTGGGCGGGATCGTGAATGATTCGAGCCGAGGCACGAATCATGTTGATGCTGTAGAGGCAGCCGAACTAGGGGAACTGAGACTAGAGGTGAAGAGGTTGAGAAGAGAGAATGGTATCCTTTGGGAACGCATCGAGTCGCGAGAGTCGGGCATTCTCACTGGGGACAATAATGCTACGAAGCTGCCGGAAGCAAGCTACACTTCTGTAGGTTTGCAGAATCGAGAAATGAAATCATCCAGGGAGCGCACTACCCAAGTAGATCCGGTGATCACACCTGCGCAGAAGAAGGTCAGTGTATGGGACAGCCCCGACGCCTCGTCATCCAACACCACCCTTCCCGTTTCCCACCATGAATCCATCCGCCATCCATACATCGTCGACTTCGACCCACAAAAAGGCATCCCATTCCCACCACTAACACCTTCCGTCCGCCTCTCCTCCACCCTAAGTAACAAAGACATCGGCATGACCTCCCTCGAATCTCTCCTTGGCGACTCCACCCCCTCATCCCCCATCACCCCCCAAATCAGCGACCAAATTCAAACCCAAGAGCGTGCCCTTGCAGAACTAGCCCTCACCCCTCCTCCCCGCGTCCTCAGAACCGGCTTCGCCTCCGCCCCCACCACCGTCCGCGGCGCCGACTACGCCACCTGGGACCACCCCGACCGCGAAGCGTACTACACGCGTCATCGCAACCACACTCGTTTCGAAGCACCTCCTGACCTGAGCCAGGGATCAGCCATCTGGTCCTCCCCGCAAGAGCGTTTCGAGGAGATCCAGGAGCAGTGGAGCATGACACAGGGACAGGGACGAGGTGATCCACGGATGCCGGAGTATTTTAAATACGGGATTCGCTTTGTACCTGCTGCGTCTGAGAGTGAGAATGTTTTCCGAACTGTGCGAATCGGGAATTTGCCCCGGGATGTCGAGCTACGGGAGGTTTTTGCGAGGGTGCGTGGGGGGAGGCTATATTCGGTTGCTTTGCTTGATACAGTGAAGTTGGAGGGGAGCATGACTGCGTTGGTGGTTTTTGTTGACCAGGCGGATGCGAAGGCGTATGTGGATTATGCAGGTGGGAATGGTGTTATGTTTCCTTGTGGGGTCGATAATGAGGTCGAGGATGGAAAGGTAGATGAGGGAGTGAAAGCAAGTGTTACGCTCATTCCTACCCCTACATTCCCGCTCAGCGAGTTCCAGCGACGTAATATCTTTCAGGAAAATCGCACGCGTATTCTTTCGGTACGACGTTTCCCAAAGACAGCCTCGCTGCGAAGACTGGAAAGTGATATTGCTAAAACGGGTAGATTGGGTTCGTTGTGTGAATGGTATATGGATGGGGATGATACTCTGTGGTTGGAGTTTGCGGGGATAGAGAGTGCGGGGGTGGTGTTTGGGTTGTTGAGGGGAAGATACGAGTATAGGGATTTAGAGGTTAGGTTTGAGAGGGATGCGTGTGAGGGGAAGATAGAGGAGTTGAGGCAGCCGATTAAAAGGAGGAGACCGATGTTTCCCAGACAGGAGTTGAAGGAGGGGCGTTTGAGGAATGAGAGTGAAGGGTTGGAAATGGAAGTGGATGTAGTAGGTTCGACGTTAATGGTGCAGAGGAGGAGATTGGCTGCGTCGAGGGATCAGCAGGTGGTCATTCCAAGATGTGTGGGCGACGGATTGAAGAGCTCGAGTTGGGCGGATGAGGCTAATGACGATGCAGTGAAGATGGTGGATGAGGATGATGAGCGAGGAAGATACAATTTCCATTCAGGGAGATTGGAAAAACCCCTAGAGTTTCGCAGTCGATCGGCTGACAGAGAATCTAGAGCGGAAGCATCTGAATCTACCGACTCTTCCACTTCAACATCGACTTCATCCTCACCACTTGAATCAACCACCGATGTCGAATTAGGAGATGGACCCACCCCCACTGGCCCTACGAGAAAAGTTCGGATTCTAACCACCAAGGAATATCTTCTCGAACACCCAAACTCCCAATCTTCATCTCCATCTCGGGGTCAACTCCAGCCTCAAGCTCTTACCCTCGCTATCCCGACCTCTTCCAACCCCCCCTACACCAACCCCGACCCCCGCTCTCCCTCTCCTCTCTCCGCCGAATCAGCAGAATACTCACTCCACTCATACGCATCATCTCAGCCTTCTGCCCCCCCTTCTGCGCGTGCTCCTAACCCACCCCATTCTTTTCCCGTACGACTTCCGGATCTCGCGCGCTCTGCTGCGTCGGGTGTAAGCACTTCCACATCTGCTGCTCAATTTACATCTACATCTACAGCAACAACTACAACCCCCCGTCATCCTACCCATCCCATCCACCACCAGCCTCCTCAAAAAGCAGACACGCATATCTGCTTCGGAGTCGGGGACGCAGAGAAAGCTATTTCGGCATCCGAGGAAGAGTCTGTTGGCTCTGGGAAGGGTATACAGGGAAAAGAGGCAGAAGACGTGGTGGAGAAGGAGAAGATGAATCCGGATGAAATCGTGCTTGATTGAGTGAGGATTCTCTGGTTCCGGAGACGGAAAAAAGAAGAGGTCATTGCGACGGCGCATTGGATGGTAGTTGAGGGGATTAATTAAAAAGGAGATGAGATGAGTGCATGGAGGTATGATATTTGCTGGGAGAGAGAAAATTGGTGCCGCGTTGGATTTGGGTGATGAATTGATGGGGATTTCTTTATTTACATTTTATCTTTACTTTTCTCCATTTTATTCTTCTTCTTCTTCTTTTACTTTTGATATACTTATCTACACGATATCCTTCATACAGATAGTTCTTTATTTTCTCTTCAATCATAGTCGTAATCTCAGCCACATTACAGTAATATAATATAGCCTATAGACAGTTGAATCCAAGCAGCCAAAAAGAGACATCTAAATAAAACCCTCACTTCCTCTGCTTCCTCTCTGTCGCTTTCTACAAACGCCAACCCATTCCCCTCTATCAACATCCGAACCCCGAAGAAACCCCGCCAAGAATCTAACCTCCCTACCAACCGACACCCGAAAGAGACACATGTTTCCAAAAATAGATACACAACCCCCCAATCCGAAACACTTCTAGGCTCCTCACATGACATGATCTGCAGGGCATATGACCCGATCTGCACAAGCAGGGATACCTGCATGCGTTGATGTGTTTTGTTGCATATCGGGCGGTGATGCAACAAAAAAATGTTTAAGTTGGCTGCTGGCTGCTGGCTGCTGGGAAGTCGAGGCAAGAGAGAGGAAGGAAGGTTGGTTGTTGGGCTGCGTGCGATATTCGGGATTATGTAAGGAGGGTGGTGGTTGTTGGTTTTGGTAGAGTGGTGAGTGAGTGAGTAGCCTGTTCAACGGTTTGTGGTGTGAGATTTGCAGCAAGTATATATCTTCGTAAAAGCGCCCAGAAAGGAAATCCACGCCCCAACTCCGCCCGGTGCATATCTCCGCACGTGACTTATACGCCAACAGCATGATGTTCGCTGATCCTTTCGACTCGCAACTCCAGTCAAAGCCGTGTATCAAACGGGAGCTTGTGCCTTTTCTTCTCTTTCGCGCGGGCCACTTCTGTTCACACCGTCTGTTGCATGTCGCAGCAGATTTATATCCCTTTCAGTATAATGGCAGCCTTGCGCGGTATTTATCGTCTTATTTATGGATTGAGCTTAAGGTTATGGATCAGCCTTGTAAAATATTCTTACTTGTGGATTGAATATTTATCGAAATACAACCACAAACAAACAAACACACACACAGCCAGCCAACGACCCGGGCCAGCCAGCCTGGTGAGATGACCGCATTCTCTCGACTTGTATTACACTACTTGGCTGCCGCATGAGGAGAGGGCCTTGAGTCGGGTCGGAACCAGGTACGTAAGTTGATCTTGGTTGTCTTTTCTTTTTGCCTTTCTTCCGTCACCAGTGTCAAGGCAAAAAGGGCGATGCTTCTTGAGATATGCAGCGAAAGGATTGAAAGGATTGATTGCTATCAAGATGATCAACCAATAGTCGAAAGCCACCTCAATCAATGGATGATACTGTCGCATTTCCTTCCCTGGTCCATCTAGCTGAGCAAGACAATACAATAAAGACGGCACAACAGAGAAAGAAAACATTGTTCCCGACTCGAATCACATGATGATCGACAACTTACCTTCTGTTCTCGCCATCTGGCCATCTCACCATCTCACCGTCTGTCCTTTGTTCTGACGGTTGTCCGATTTGTACAGCCTCGGTGGGGGTGGAGGTGCATGTTACCAGCCTGTGTCCTAACCTGTGTCCGGCCCTCAGCCACCAACCCAACAGAGTTCTATATTTCTTTTCATATCTCCAAGTACGAGAGTTTACACTTATAAGCATACAAACATATAAACATACAAACATACATGCAAACATACATGCAAACATACATACATACAAACATACATACATACTGCCGACTGCCGACTGCGCTCTTTCATTCGCAGTTATCTTTGGTGAGGCTTGTCGCTCGTCCCTCTTACCCATCTATCTATTACTACTATTTGTTGACACTTGCTCGACAAACAGTTACAAATTGTCTCAACTTATATTCTCATATTTTCATCTTCTTATGATTGCCCCGGTTTCGTTTGTGCTTTTTGTCCCTTCTATTCCATGTTCTTCCGCGTTCGTGGGCTTTTTCTGAAACTCTGAGCAGCCTATTGTAGTGCGATGAGCTGAAAATGATGATGCTATAATTAGTCCTTTCGGGTTTCTTGGCTACAATAAGATACAATCTCATCAATTTCGGCTTTCAACGTACATTTGCTGGCTGGCTTGCTGGCTGACTGGGTTTTATTCTAGAAAAAGTGTTTTCGTCATCGCTGATTCCTTCAGCTCATCCTTCCTTTCCTTCTTCTTATTACACCTCTCTTAATCCAATCTCAATCTCTTTCTCCCCATTTCTTCCCTTTGAATCGAAGTTTTCCAACAATACATCGGTTCACAAGGTGGGAGGGGAAGAAAGGTCAGTCAATATGGCAGCATACGATTTCCCAGGTGTCGACTTTAGTCTTCCTTTTCATCCTGCTCCGCACAATATCTCCGTTCATAGTCCTTTCGAATACAGTAGTCCGAAACCGTATCTCGAAACACCACATGATTATGGTACTTTCTCGTACCCTCTCACTCCAGATAGTGAGGTTCATCCATTAAGGGATCCGGAATTTTCACCGGAAGCTTTATCTTTCTATCGCTCTTCCTCAAGTTCTTCTGCTACTTCGAGATCTTCGCTATGTTCAAGTGTATCTCCTCTTACTCCCGAACCTTTGAAAGAGAATGATGCTAGGATACCCGGGTCTATCAATACACAAACTAGGAATTCTGCGCCTGTGAATTCGAAGGTTGGGAATTCTGCGCCTGTGAATTCGAAGGTTAGGAATTCTGCGCCTGTGAATTCAAAGGTTAGGAATTCTGGACCTAGGGATTTTGGACTTAGACGTTCCGCACCTTCGCATACTACAGTTATAGTTTCCAGACCTATAAATGCCGGACGTATTATAAATACTGGAGCTACAGAGTTCCCACACTTCACATCCCTTCCTCTCGACATCCAACGTCGAATATGGAAACACACCCTCCCACCACCCCGCATCATTGAACTGCACCACCACGACCGCACCCCCATCCCCTGCTCCCCACAAAAACAACCTCCTGCCTCCTTATCCAGCACCCTCCCCCTCCCCGTCGCCCTACGCATCTACCGTCTCTCCCGGCGCGTCGCCCTCACTTACTACAGCGCGCTCTCCCTCTGCCACCCCTATTATCTCCCCGCTCTCCCCTACACATACATCGACTACTCGCGCGACACCATCTACCTCAGCGCGGCGACCGTCTACGAGAACCTCGGCACCGATATTCTGTATTCGCGCAACTTGCACCAAATCCGTGTGCTGGCGCTGGATTTCAAGGTCTGGGTTAGGCTGCTGGGGGATAATCATTTTGTGAATGCGCTGTTGGAGATGGAGGGGCTAGAGGGGTTGGAGGTGATTTTTGAGAGGGAGGTCTTGGCTTCGATTTCGAGGCGGAGGGGGAGTGCGAGGAGGGCGATTACTGGGGGGGAGGAGAATGGAGGTTTGCATTTCTCGGCTGTGAAAAATGATGAGATGAGCGAGTTGGAAGAAGTCTTCGAGCGGGAATGCGAAAAATGTTGGTTATGGGGACGAGTTAAGGGGTGGGAAGATGTGCGTGCGAAATTGAGATTTAGGTGGAAAGATGAAGGTGGATTTAATGATGATGAAGAGTTAGAAGATGATCTTTATGGATATCGAGCTGTGGAAACGAGCAATAAAAGTGTAAAGGGATTGGGCATCGCTATGCGTAAAGAAAGTGTGGATCTCTCGGTGCAGAGTCTACTACTGAGTGTTGATGATGTATTGGAGGAGTATGGGGCGATGGATTCGGAGAGTGCGGATGGAAATGGGCATGGGGATTGGGAATATAGTGAGAGTGAGTATTCGGTTGAGGAGGAGGAGGAGGAGGAGGAAGAGGAGAAATTGAGAGGAGAGGAAGTGGGATTTGGTGCGTGGAGGAGAGCCTGGAGAGGAGGGGTTGGAAAGGGGGTGTTGCCGTTGGCGCAAGTGGAAGAAGGGGAGGAAGAATTGAGAGGAGAGGAAACGGGGTTTGGTGGGTGGGGGAAAGCAAGAGTTGGAAAGGCGGCGTTGCCGTTGGCGCAAGTGGAAGAAGGAGAGGATGAGAGGGACTGGGATTATGGGTTTGAGGGGGAGGATAATTGGATTTGATTTGATGCCTTTATTTCCCCTTATTCTTTTCGCCTCTTTTTTTTTTCTCTTTTTTCTTTTTTCTTTCATCTAGGCGTTCATTGGCAGAAGGGAGGAGTACAAGAAGTACATTTGGATTGGAGTACATTTTTTCTTCTTCTCATGGTGCCTCCAAGTAGATTGGAGTATTCCATTCATTTTCTTCTTCTTCTTTTACGAGTAACTTGCTGCATACATACACGGAGTTTTTTTTTTTTTTTTTTTTTTTCAGGGCGGGGCGGGCTGGGAGGGAAGAGGAGCATGTCATACATACCATACATAGCAGCACACAGCCTCTACCTGTCTGAAAGATACCATTCTTTTTCATCTCATCTCATCTCATCTCATCTGATCTATCCATATTTTTTCTCTCTCTCTATCCCATCATCCTATTCATTCGTTTTATACCCAAATATCATGTTTATTTTTCTGTCTTTTCATTCTACTTACTGCCATGCCATGCTATGCTCGCTGTCAATGTACTTACTGTACTGTACTGTAGTTTGATATCATCATATCATATCATACTCTACTATCCTATCCTATCCTATGTCATCTATTGGACATTGGATACCAAAGTCAACCAAATAACGATCAAGATTACACAACTACAATACAATACAAGAGGTCACGAATACATACATACATACATTCATTCATTAACTTACTATAACTAAGCTTAACTTACATACATTAATTACATTATCTGTACATGTAACTTACATCAATCATAACTATCATATCATCTACTAAAGTTAAGTTAAGTTAAGTTGGAGAGTAAAAAGCAAAAAAGCAATATAGTAAGTAATCGCTCGCTCACTCACTCGCTCACTCGACCCCGCGTTTCCCTAAACTAACTCATGCTCTGCTCGAGATCTGTTCGTTTGGGCTTTTGGATCTCTGGTGTGGTGTGGTGTGGTATGGTATGGTGTTATTTATGAAGGAAAGTAGTAAGAAAGTAAGGTCCGTTGGTCCGTCCCACTGTGATGATACTTGACGAGTACATTTACATTATACTTCCTAGCATTGCATTTCTATTCCTAGAATAATTAATTGAATGATGGATGGAATCGAGGGGGTATAGGTAGGCAGGTAGGTATGTATGTATGCATGTAGATATGAGTATAATTAATGTAGTTCGATTGATTCATATTCACCTCAACCTCAACCTCAACCTCAACTTGTACTTCCCTTTCCCATTTCCCTATCTATCATCCATCTATCCATTCCATTCCAACCCAATCACATCGCAATGAATCAGTCGATGATCCATTAAACCGCTAGCTATCATATCATACCCCAATCCATCCCATCCCCGCCTACCTCATATATCCTCTCTCCTCCTCCCGTTGCCCTCCAGCGTCCTTCTTTAAAACTTAGAAACCCTAACCCCTAAGCTCTCATATCGGGTTATTTATTATTTTCCACCCCAATCTACCCAATCGACCAAGCTGAAGCAGACTAAATGGAATGAAACACCAATGTAATGTAATCTTCTAACAGACGCCTTCTCCACCCTCCCGCTCCATTTTTTTTGTAAATTCATGATCCGAAGCAAAAACGAAAGAAGGAAAAAAACTAACAAGTAGACAAACAACTCCCCGAAAACCTTTACTTTTCCTTCAATCAGTCAATTATCCGTCCATCCATGCATCTATCCATTAGTTAACCCCCGCCCCCCTTTCTTTTTCTCAGTTCCTCTCCCCACTCACTTAAGGCTCCCAAAATGATTGAACTGAAACCCATTCGTAATAACGTCTCCCCCCTTCTTCCCAAACTCCTTCCCCGCGCTCCGTAATTTCGCCTTCCCATTCACCTTTCCCACCGCACTCCCCGCTGCTTCCTTCCCCTGACTAGCCCCCTTCGCTTGACCCTGACTCCCCGTCATCCCCTTCCCACTAATTGGTCCCCCGCCATTAATCTGCTTCACCAAATCATTCCGAATCTTATCCTCCAAATCCACACTTCCATCATCCGAGTCAGAATCAGAATCAGAATCCCAATCCGAATCGCTATCATCTTTACTATTCTTCGCCTGTTTATTCGCCGTCGTCGTTGTCCTATTATTACTAGTGACTTGACTCGTAGCAGGAACCTGAATCTGCGACGTTTGGAGTTTTGCTTCTTCATCATCGTCATCGCTTTCATCCTCCGAAGACTCATCATCCTCATCATCCTCTTCCTCCTCCGATTCCTCTTCCTCTCCTTTCTTCTCCCTCTGGGAAGACACCAGCCCAGCCAACCTACTCCCTACACCAGCACCCACACCCTGCCGCTGCGAAGCCGCCGCCCCCACCAATCTCTGCGGTTTCACTGGCGTACTCTTCCTCGCATTAAGCGCCGACAGACTCGCGCCAAAATTAAACTGCGGTCTCGGCACCGCCTTAGGTGTCGGAACGGGAATAGGTGTAGAAGATGGCGGCGCGTGCGCTTCAATCATGTCAGACGTTAGTTGTTGGTCCACTTCCAGCTGGGTGTTAGACTCATCATCGCTAGCACCGGAGGGCTTACGTTGTTTCTGTTTTTGTTTCTTCAGATCCGGAGAGGGCGCTTTGCCGTTGCCTTTGTCTCGCTGAGTATGGGGGTGGCGGGGAAGCTCCGGACTTGATTGATGCTCGTCGGCTTTGCTATCTCCATCGTCCTCTTCTTCGTCTGTTTCGCTTTCTTCTCCCGAGGTACTTTCGCTTGTGTCGTGTTTATCTTGATTTTCGGAGCTGGAAGCGAGAGATTTAGTTCCGGGCTTTTTCGGAGTGTCTACTTCTTCATCGGAAGATTCTGCCTCGGATGAAGATAATTCAGGTGCCGCATTCTTTTTGATGAGTGGTTGTTGTTGCTCATCTCTTGAAGGTGCATTGGAGTGGAATATTACTGGTGATCGACTTTCCCTCGAGGAATGATCACTAGTCATGTCTACATCTTCATCCGCGATGTCATTGGTTGTTTCCTCTTGTGCCTTCCCCGGCCGCGTTACTACTGGGCTGACTGACTTCTTAGGACTGGGCTTGACAGGCTCATCATCGCTTTCCGATTCTGAACTTTCTGTGGGCGTTGGAGGTTTCGTGGGTTTCGGAGGTTCAGCCGCTGGCTTCGTGGGTGGATCTGGTTTACCTAGAAAACCGGTTATTTAGTGATTCTCATGTTTACGTTCTCTTTTTACACCACAAGAATGATTTTTCATGACATGAATTGGAACTTCAAAACAAAAAAGAGGATAAAGTAATAAAATTCGATACCTTTGTTAGTTTTTCCAGGTTTGGGGGTAGCTTTTTCACTCGAATCTACGACACCGTTTATGGCGGTCGACTTGACGGCAGGCTTCGGCGTCACAGAACTTGCCACAGAACTTGCACGCTTTTGTACCATTGGAGATTGGCTTGACGTAATGGGATTCGAGGTTTGTGGTTTCAAAGCGGGCCTCCTGATTGTTTTAGGAAGCGGAATGGGTGTCTGGACTTGACCTGCGACACTTTAGCTTTTTAAACTTCGAGACGGGTTGATCTATTATCTTTAACTAACCAGTTGCTCGAGAAGAACTAGACTCCGGAGTGGATTCTTCCCGAGGTTTGTTGAGAGCGGCAGGCTTGATAGCTTCGGGTCTTGTAGGAGTATTCGTATCGTTCACATTGAACGAGACACGTCGTGGGCTCTTCTTTGGAGGTAAAGGTATCTGGGCTTCCAGGCTAACATCCTTGAAAACAGCCTCAGGGGATAGGCTTGGTGCCGCTTGTGATGAGGGTATCTTTTTGAGCGCCGACTTTCTTCCACTTGGGATATGTGGAGTGGATGACCGAGATGGGCGGATGGCTGTGCTAGGAGTGCCTTTGGGAGTTGAGCTCCTCCTCTCTTCTTGAGGCTCCGAGGATTTGGAGGATTTTCTGGTGCTTTCTCTTTTTTCCGTTTGCTTCGAAGCCTTGACTATTGCAGCATTGGCAGCGTTTGCAGCGTCTTCTTCTTCGATCTCCTTACGCAATCGTGCGTGTTCATTCTCTTTGGCTTTTTGTGCTTCAAGTTCTTTCGTTTCCGCTTTTCGCGCCTCTCTACCTGTTTCGGCTTGTTTGTTCTGCTGTAATTGTGCCTCACGCTCTCTTTCTCGGCTCTTCGGAGTAAGAGGCAATGTCCCAGGGGTGGATATTTGATCAACAGGTTGCAGAACACGGTTGCTATTACCCGGAGGAGTGCTGAACTTCGCTGCCATCTCGGTGCCAGGTAGCCCTGCTCTTGGACTCTTCCTTGGCTTGATAACTCCTCTCGATCTCACCGTAGTATCTTCGCTGTCTGTCCCGAAGTCGTCATAAACACTGCGCTCATCCCGTGGTTTCATAGAGTTAGGTGTGCCCGTGTTTGTACCAGACCGTTTTGGTTCGGTGAGTGTGCGCTGCTTCGCAGGTCTCGCTACATCATGGACAGGTAGCTCCGGCTCTCCTAGCAGGGGACTGACCGCTCTAGTCGAACTCGAAGATTCCCTGTTAGTATTCTGCTGGACATGACTGGTCGTACCGCCTGCCTGCGCTCCGTTAGGCGACGTTGGCGAAGATCGTGGAGAAGCCTCTTGAACCGGGCTGAGAGGATGCTTTCGCGCATGTTCTGATCGATTGTGAGGAGCACTAGTAGTAGGCTTGAAGGTAGAATTAGTCAATCTATGATTCTGGGTTCTTGCGTTGCGCACTTCTGGCTGAGGAGTTGGGGGTGGTGTCTCGCGAATTGCGGGAGAACCTATTCTTACTTCGTGGGAATTGTCACCCAGCTCGTCCTTATGAACTAAAACAGGATCCTGTTGTGAGTCTGGTATGAATGGTGACTCTAGTCTTTCAAGATTCCTTTGCGACATCATGCCATTTCGTGAATCGGTCTCGCGCGAAGGAAGTGGGTGATCTGGATCCGTTATGACTCTTTGGCGCTTCTGCGAGTTCTCCCAGAAATCTTTCGCTACCCCATTCCATTCTTCTCTTACTCTCTTTTGGCCGACCACGCTCGGAGTAGTAAATCTCAGAGCCGAAGATGGAGGAAGCGAATCTCTGACGGTTGATCTGGTGGGAGCTTGAATGATTCGAATGATAGACATATTGGGGAATAGTTGGCCTACGAAGTCATCCTGCATGACGTCGAATCCCTCATCGTCCGTACACTTCTTGATCGCAATTGGTCTATTAAAAGCCCAGCCAGGTCAGTATAGTTTCTCCAACTACATGCTAAAAAGTTTCGAGGCGCATCCGTGATAACATAAACAACTTACGAGCCATAGTTTCGCTCGTGGATTCTTGAAGCTTCTGTGCAGAATTCTCTTATGGTGATATCGGGTGAAGCTGAGACTCGAAACCAACGTTTTGCGCTCTCCGTGGCGTCATCGGCTGTGCAAAGCTTCACTCTGAGAGAATAGCCCATTGGGGTAGGAGGAGGCCCCATCGTAGTTGCTTGCATCATGGCTTTTTTGTTGTTGAGTCGACAGGTACTGAGCAAAGCAAAAGGAAGGCACTGGACTGCGAAATGGAGCGATTGTAATGGCAGGGAACAGCATTGAGGTGTTGGGGAAAATAGTAGCAAAGTGCTCTTCCGAGTGTGGAGTAAATGCGCGGGAAGCCAAATCGCGTGAAAACGCGCAGATTAAAGAAGCTTGAAAATCGAGTGGGTTTGGTGGAGCTTCGAATATTTTTGAGTTTTGGATATCGGACGAGAAAAGAAGTTGGTAACTTATATAAAACCCAGCTTCACCTTCAGCTCGTCGCCTTCGCCCTTCCACTTCTCTTTGCGGCAAAGACTCTTATCGTCATGCTCGATTTGGCCCGATAGCTACATATCACCAACTCTCTCACATTTTGTTTAGTTGTAGCTATCCCCAGCTCTTAAGCTGTTTGGACTGCAAAGGACCGGCTGCAAGGATTAAAAAGATCCGAAGTGTGGCATTCTTATCGATAACAGCTGTGTAATAGAAAAGAAAATGGCGGGACCTTTTGACCTCGGGGAAATGGGGAGAAGGCAAACGGCGAAGGACAAAGGGAAATGGGAGAACAACTGAATATATCTGCAATTCTTTTTCCTGCCCATCGTAGAGGAGATTCAAATGCTATACAAAGGCAAATAACAGAACCGACTAATTCGATTTGCTGTAATTTTGAGCAATATTTCCCTCCATACCTGCAAACCTCCCCGCAAATAGTCCCCCATTTTTCCGTCATATCATAGTCGTGTGATCCATTGCCCAAAAATTCCTTTAACGCCGAACACCTTCACCGAACCTTTTCCAAATCCCTCCACCATCAGAATATACATCTCTCCAAAGTCGCCCCCTTGATTCATCCTTTTCTTGGCGCCGTCAAACTTACCCAGACTCCTTGTTCAGCAAACACCATCGTCGTCGTCATCATCAACATCAACATCAAAATCTTCAATAACATCCATCGTTTTACCTTAAGGCTATTGCTGACAATAACCCTTCACCTAATAGCACTGAATGTCCAAACAATAAGTTAGCCAGACAACAGACAGCAGATAACAGATCAAAGTAGCTGCTCTGGGCTACTTCTCCATTCCCTTCTGTCTCATCCTCGTCCCCCTCTCCTCATTCGAAAACTGAGCCTTGCAATCAATACCACATCTGCCACATGCAATTGCCCAAGTATAGCGTGAGCCATCCCATACCACACACTGTAACAAGCATTCCTGCCAAAACTGTGTGTCTAACTTCGAACGCATCTGAGACCTCCATCTTCATCATTTTTCTTTGCTTGGTGTGCCAATGCCATGGCTCATCCTCTCTTCTTTCCTCCCTTCCTGGAAGGGGCTCCCTGTATGGTGATCTTATGTATGTATATGGCTGAGGTTTGAAGACGAGATTGTGGATGAAAGCTTTACTGCGACCATACAGAGTTTTGGGTTGTCTGTAAGGTGAGGAGTGTTGATGGAACCGAAGGGAGCTGTTGTGACTATCGATGAGGAAGAGTGATATGAGGAAGGATATGAATGTTACAGGCGTAACCAAAAGCTAGAAGTCTGCATCAGCAGTTGACGTTGAAAATTTTGAAAGATCAGACGATGATCCACATACCTTGACGATAGCACCACTTTCCTTTGGAGCTTCAGGAACCATAGGGGCACGGCATTTGGGAGGAGCAGGAGATTGTGCTGGAGTGCGGCGCATTGCTGTTGGTACTGCTAATGAAGCCATTTTGAATGTTTGTTTTATTTCAATATACAAAGTATTGATCAGAGTTGAAGTCGCGGATACCTGGGTATGGCTGAGAAGAACGAGTTATCCATAGTTTTTATGCCCTCCAGAGCCATGTAGAATCTTGTGACCGTTGTGTAATTTTATGTCTCGTTAATGCATGCTGTGGGCGCTGTGGGCCGGTCGAGGACAACACACTGAGCAACGAATCCGAGGAAGATACGTCAGACGGGAGTCGGTGTGAAGATCTATTTTCCGCAAGCCACTACGATCCGCCGACGACAACTTTTTTTCAAAGGCGCAATTCAGTCTTCGCAAAGCCCGTTTTTCGCACTCGCACTCTCCCTGCGTGGCTATGTGTTCAAAAACAAGTAAAGGGTTCCTCGGATGTATATTGTTTGTGCTCGTACAACTTTTGTACGTTCAAGTATCGTCCCTTCCGCATGCGAAGTATTAAAATCGCTCAATCGGTATCCTTTTGGAAGGCACAAAGCTCAGGCATTAACGCATTTTCCGCGAAAGGTGGGGGATGCAGTACGTACTCGAACGAGCGAGTGGCTGTTCATGTCCATGTCATGTACGAGTACCTTAATCCTGGGGAAATTGCAAGACTGGCTGCATGTACCTGACAATACTCATCTTCGTTTCTATCCTCATCCACACCTTGGTGGAACATCTCTAGAAGATCTGCAAGCACCTCCCCCTCACCCAGAGGAAGTCTCCTTTACCATTTGTGCAGACCTCACAGTCAGTCGAGGGGACAATAGAACACGGCAAGACTTCATTGGCCCGCGTGCCCTGCCCTGCTCCTGGAATGGAACTGCTCACCGCATTCCGCAAGCGGTTATTTCGTGCTGGGCGATCGCCAAGTCACTCATACCCACTACCGCCCACTGACTGCCCGCCACACAAGAGACGAACATCTGGGTAGGACAATAGAGTCGCCGCAACCGCGTACCTGCGTGCAAAGTGTTCGCATGTCAGGCTATATATAAGATGCGAACCCTTCCACGGGAACCCGGGGTGCTTTATCCGCTCAGCCCAACTCTTTGGGATTAAGCTTACCACACTCAGGGGATACCCGTCATCCATTGGACCTTCGCACTGGTGTCCCAAAAAGGTAATCGTGCTGTTGGTAGATCCACCACAATGGATTCCCGGGAATGGCAATGACTGCGTGTTTTTCTGCTGAGCGCGCTGTGAATAACATTACAGAGCCCAGTGGCTTGTGATATATTTTTAGGCAAGCTGAGAATGCAGAATTGTTCTTTATACTATATAATCACTATATAATCACAATGTCGGCGCATAGTAGCTTGGACATTTCATCTTCTACTCACGCTTCTTTCATCCAAACACAAGATGACGACCCCAATTCCTGGGCCCAAACCTAAACCAATTGTGGGAAACCTTCTTGATCTTAAAGATGAGGAAGCACCACTTCGAGCACTTGAAAACCTAGCGGTGGAATATGGGCCAATATTCAAGTTGCACAGAGCAGGGAGTAAAATCATTGTGGTCAGTTCTGTTGAGATGATGGAAGAGCTTTGTGATGAAACCAGATTTGAAAAAGCTCCTCCCCTGGCACTTTCAAAGAAAGGTGCCCGTCCTTCAGGCTTATTCACTGCCACCAACGACGATCCAGATTGGGGCCAAGCACATCGAATACTTGTGCCAGCTTTCGGACCATTGGCAATTCAGGGAATGTATGACCGTAGGTTTTCGCAATAACTTTTAAGGACTTGGATATTCTAGCTAACTTGTGAGATAGAAATGCAGGATATTGGTAATCAACTGCTTCTGAAATGGGCCAGATTAGGCCCTTCTACTCCGATCACTGTTACCGATGACTTCACAAGATTGACACTCGATACCATTGCATTGTGTGCAATGGATTATCGATTTAACTCTTTTTACCAAGATGCGATGCACCCTTTTGTGGATGCTATGGTGGGCTTTCTGTCTGAGTCAGGCGATAGAGCTAGGCGCCCAGCCTTCGTCACCAATATGATGCATCGGAAGAAAGCAAAATTTACACATGATCAAGACTTCATGTTCGAGGTATCTCAAAGTTTAGTACAGCACCGGAAAGATAATCCCACCGACAAAAAGGACCTGTTAAATGCTATGCTCAGCGGAAAAGACCCGCAAAGTGGGAATGAAATGAGAGACGATCTAATCATAGCAAACATGATCACTTTCCTAGTCGCTGGTAAGTTGTTTGTCTAATGGATGCGTAAAAATTTGATACTAATAACTTATCAGGACATGAGACTACGTCTGGTCTTCTCTCATTTGCCTTCTTGAACTTGATGAGAAATGCTGATGCATACAATGCGGCTCAGCGCGAAGTCGACAGGGTGGTAGGCAGAGGCCCTGTTCGTGTAGAGCATCTTAACAAGTTGGAGTATGTGGATGCTGTTCTCAAAGAGACTTTACGACTTACACCCACCGCCCCTGCTATCACTAAGCAGCTGGTCAAAGGGTGCAAAGGTGAAAGATCTACACTGTGTCATGGGAAATACCAGATTGAGCCAACAGATAAGATTCTTGTCCTTATTGGAGCCCTACAGCAAGATCCAAAGGTTTACGGAAATGATGCCAACGAATTCAAACCAGAACGCATGATGGGAGAACAATTCAAGAAATTGCCAGCTGCAGCATGGAAGGTAAGTTCTTTGGTATTGCCGAGTATTACGCACCTAACATTTTGCTAGCCCTTTGGGAGCGGGGTAAGAGCGTGTATTGGTCGTGCTTTTGCATGGCAGGAAGCCCTAATGGTTACTGCTATGCTTCTCCAGAATTTCGATTTTCGTCTCCACGACCCGGGATACAAACTACGTATCAAGCAGACTCTAACGATAAAACCGAAAGATCTTGTCATGCGAGCCACACTCCGTCATAACATGACAGCTATGGATTTGGAGCACCTGCTCAGGGGATCCTCCTCACCAAATGTTAAGTCTACACCAAGCCCTAAGGCCAATGATGGCAATGGACTGCCGAAAATTGCAGGACTAAAACTAGAGGCGAAGCCCATGACTATACTATATGGATCCAACACTGGGACATGTCTTTCATTTGCCCAAAGAGTAGCCTCGGCTGCTGCAGAGCATGGATTTAATGCGACTGTACTTGAAATGGACAGTGCGGTTGGTCAAATACCCACTTCTCAACCAGTAGTAATAATTACCGGTTCGTATGAAGGCAATCCTCCAGACAATGCTGCCAGATTCTTCAGCTGGCTCGAGAAACTTGAATCCCGCGCACTTTCCGGTGTACGATTTGCTGTTTTCGGCTGTGGCCATAGTAAGTTAGAATTTGTCATTTTGTTTTAAACTTTCTGACTGATGATAGGTGACTGGAGAGCAACGTTTCAACGCATTCCAACGATTGTCGACAATCGCATGGCTGAGTTTGGTGGCTCGAGACTGGTAGAAAGAGGTGCCACTGACGCTGCGAAAGGTGATCTCTCTGGCGATTTTGATGATTGGTTAAACCAGTCTTTCTGGCCTTCCATTGATCATAGGCTGAGTACAGAGAAACCTGCACAGAGCTCGGGCATGGATTTAGAAATCTCCACGCAGCCAGGACTAACCAGCCTTAGGCAAGATGTTCAAGATGGCGTTGTTATCGAAGCAAGATCACTAACCGCTCCTGATACACGGGAAAAGCGTCATCTGGAGATAGAATTACCTTCTGATATGACATACGAAAGCGGGGATTATTTAGCCGTACTTCCTGTCAACTCGGCTGAGAATGTCCACCGAGTGATGAGGCGTTTCCGTTTGTCCTGGGACTCAACGATTGTCATTAAGGGACAGAAGCTTGGCACATTACCCCTCAATACACCTCTTTCGGTCAGAGATATTCTAGCTGGGTATGTTGAGCTATTTGAACCGGCCAATAAGAAGGTGAGCATCTTTTCGCGGCGCTGAAATGCTTCCGCACTGACATTAAACCCAGATATTGCAAACTTGCGCAAAAGCAGCCACGGACCCAAGTCTCAAGAAGGAGCTCGAGAACATGTATTCTGATGCAGCGAAATATAAGCAAGAAGTCCTTTCTCAACGTCTCAGTGTCATTGCTCTGCTCGAAAAGCATCCCTCCATCAACCTCCTCTTTGGTGATTTTCTCGCTAGTCTCTCTCCATTACGCGTGCGCTATTACTCCATCTCCTCCTCGCCCCTTGCAGATCCAACACACTGCACCATAACTTACAACGTTCTGTCTGTCCCATCTCTTTCGGGTCCCGGCCACTACGCTGGTATTTGCGGCACCTATCTCCGCAGCCTCCAACCTGGTGACTCAATCAAAGTATCTGTGCGACCCTCCTCTAAAACCCTTTTCCATCTCCCCCTTAACATCACTTCCACCCCCCTCCTCATGTTCTGCGCCGGCACTGGCCTTGCCCCCTTCCGCGGCTTCATTCAACAACGCGCCATGCAAGCCGCTGCATCTCCAAACCGTCGCCTCGCACCGGCCCTCCTCTTCGTCGGCTGTCGCTCCTCCACCCTCGATCGTCTCTACGCATCCGAATTCGACAAATGGCGTGAACAGGGAGTGGTTGATATACGCTATGCGTTTAGTCACGAGCCAGAGCTGGCTGGATGTCGGTATGTACAGGAGAGGATGTTCGTAGATAGGGAGGATATTCTGAGGTTGTGGGATAGGGGCGCTAGAGTGTATGTTTGTGGGGGTGGGGAGTTTGTGAAGAAGATTAGTCAGGCGGCGAGGCAGATTTTTAGGATAAGATTTCCTGAGTTGAGCGAAATCGGAGAGACTGAGTTGGAGGAGAAGTTTAAGGGGGTGTTGGCAGATAGGTGTGCGACGGATATTTTTGGATAAGGATAAGGAGAGCTAGGAAGTTTTGTATGAGTATATGAGAATTGAAAAATATGGAAGTGTCTATGGAAGCATCGTATCCAAGTACTTCTTATCTGCAACTGGATACTCGATTCTAAATTCGGACAGTTGTAGTCCGGAAGACCGCGGAGATATTCTACGTAACAAACGCGGAGCACGAATCACCGCAGTGACCTATGAGCTACGAATTAACTACGCATCAAGCATGGCCTCATTCTTGCAGAACCAAGTAACTTGAAGTCACAATGCTCAAAAGAATGACAGGCATTAAAAAAAAAGTTTAAATTGCAAAGAACAAGTGACAGTGAAGGCACCGAAGTAGAGAAATGTGGCTGGATCCTGTGGCTGCAACATCCTCGTTTCGTTCGCTCCAGATCTCTCCTATTCTGCGCCGCGACCAATCACAATCCTAGTTCTTCGAAGTAGTACCACCACCATCATCCATCGTGTACAACATCACATCCTTGACTATCTTCATCAACATATCTTATGCAAATGCGAATGCGATGTATTATACCAGCCTCTATGCAGTAATGCGGCATCAGACACGACATATGATAAGTAATGGACCCAGCTGTGAGATTAAGGCCAAGATACGAAATGTCATCTCAGTTTTCTCGTGACTGTCAATATGGAGAGTGTATGTTCAAGTCAGTGGGATGATCAGACTCTCAGAAGCTCAACGGCCAAAATCAACCAAGTGATCGCATCGAACCAGGCTCTCCGGAGCCTTCCGCTAGCCACAGGCTTGGTCACTGTTTTCGTGGGTGCTGGCCATGATTTCGAACTTGTGATATTGAGATGCATTGCTAGGAATGAGAATGCTCCTAGGATCTATGTTGCTGAGACTGGCTACGGCCAGGCTCAAACACATAAGTTTGGTGACATTACTAAGTCTTTGGAGTCGATCAATGCTAGCGGATTTTACAAGCACTTGGGGTTTCCAGTGAAGACAACATCTGAGGTTGATAGAATATGTAGGGATATTGGGGAAACTGAAGCTCACGTTGATGTATTGATCTTGAGCACTGGGTTTTTGCGACATTTGCAGCAGAGTTGTGAGTATACACTTTATTTCTAGTTCTAATGGTGTACATGCTATGTTCTGATATACCAGATTGATTTCTATCTACCCCTCGTCTCCCTCATTATTCTCTCGAACGATTCAACTTCAAAACATCAATTGCTAACAACACACTGCAGGTACAGACAACGAATCATTCCACAACCTAGCCCACCACCAATTTCTTCTCCGCCAACGCTTTATTTCCAACCTCCTCCCCTTACTCTCCCAAAGCCATTGTCCCCGCATACTCTCCATCCTACCCCCCGACCACGATAGCAAGCTCGATGTACCTCACTCCTCAGCCCACTCCCAAAAGCCACCCGAACCAGCATTACCCTCCCAGGAAGCACTAGAAACAGCACTTCTGTTTACCGCCTACGCCAGAAGATCACCTTATATCAGTTTCATAAGTTTCTATCCCGGCCCTCTCATAATATATAGCTCACTTACCAAGTCCGTGCATCAAATTTCTTGGTATCCAGGTAAATTGCTAAAGTGGGTGGCGCCATCGTTGTTTAAGCATCTGATGGGGATATGTACGGAGGAGATTGCTGAGATGGTGTTATATTTGGCTACGAGTGTTAGATATCCGCCGGCGAAAGAGTTGAGGGAGGAGGGGAAACGGGCCGGTTGGGTGGAAGTGTATAAGGGGGGAGATATGGGGGGAGTTGCGAGGGCGATGGTGATGAAGGAAGGGCGTGGGAATGGAGTGTATATGATTGATGAGTTTGGCGAGACTTGTGATGGTGGGGAGCTAGTGGAGAGGTATCTTGAGGAGCTTGGGGAAGAGGCATTGGAACGTTATATGAATGCACTAAAATTGGTCGAGGAAGAGGAGTTCGAATTTGGAGACGACGAAGAAGAGGAGGAGGAAGAGGAGCAGGATAAGAATGTCGTCGAAGAAGACAGGCATGATTGAGAAGGTTAGATTTAGATTGAGCAGGACCTATAATTGAGCAGCAAAAATAGAATGCCGGTTTAGGCTGCAGAATGTGTGAAAGTGATGCCACTTCTAGAGAAGTGACAATGTGGGCTTATATAGCTTTTACAGAATGTATTCCGTTTGACAAATGGTTCATTGCCTCCATATTTGCTCCAGGTCTTTTTGGAATGAAATTCACAAAAAGAATTTGCCAGCCTGCTATCAAAACAAACGCAGAGTTTTCGTTTACATCTTTACAAACAAGGAGCTTCCGTTTACATCTTAATAAGCGGCAACCGTCTTATGCTTATCATAAACTGCGCTCTGCTTGGCTTATATTCAGTTTGCATGGTGAATCACTGCAGACAAACGCAACGATGCAGCAGAAACCGTTTCCACACACCGCACAGATTCAATAGCGCAGCATGAATTTACATTTCCCTGACTTCCATCGTTGAAAGCTGTATTAATTCGTTAATAGCGGCTTGAAAATCCGAGCTGTTGTGTGGGTGATGCTATCTTTCTTTTATAGTGAATATGCACCCTCCCGCAGAACCTGCATCATCAAACATAATCTCCTATCGTTTTCCTTTGAACTTTTGATATCCCATACTTATCTACCGTAGCGGTGTATATTGATGGCAAAGCCTATGCTTGGAAGTGTATGCATACATGTATACTCATTCAGGACCGTTTGTAAGAAAGTCACGAAATGGAAGTCCCCGACCAACGGAGGAAGCGGGAAGGAAACACATAAAAGAGCCACAGATCTCCTTCTCTTCCTCTAGTTTTTACTCTTCATTTCCTAAGCATTATTAATCTACACCCGCCTGAACTGGGGAGTTCGACATCTTCACTGCTCTATTCCTGTTCTTTTTTCTATACCACTCAATATGCCTCGCAAACCTCCCCCTATCACCCCCAGAGATGACAGCTCTGCAACTGAGCATGGACAGCGCCCAACACCTCTCCCTATGTCTCCAAACATTCATGGCCACATAGAAATCTCATGGAACCCCCCTCGCAGGTTTAGAAGAAATCCCTTCGCCCAGTTACCACACACTCCCACTCCAAACGCCCAAGCCTACATATACCTCATCCGCCGACTTTTCGCTATACACAAAAGGCGATATCGCATCACCCAAAAAGCTCGTGCGCGCAAAGCAGAGTATTATCTACGCCGCTGCAGGTATCGGACCTACATCCGCCTCCTGAACCGTCGCAGTTGCAGTCGCAGTCGCAGTCCACCCCCACCCAGCACCTCTCCACCTACAGACTTCACATCCACCGAGCCCTCCACCGCCTCGTCGATCTACACAGGCCTTCCGTCCTGGCTTGACCAGCACGGTAAATGGGATTTGCAATCACATATCGATGCTTTATTCACCCCTGCTGATTTCCCGCCACCTAATCAATATGAAGGTTTCAGCATACGACTGCCACTACTACTACCACTCCCGCAACCCGACCCACCTAGTCATTTTTCCACCCCCTCTCCATCTCCATCTCCATCTTCATCCCCATCCCCATCCGTATGCTCCTTTGCCTCCTCCCCCTCCTCCTCTCCGGACTCTCCCCCATTACCATTAATATACAGGTTTTCCTCTTCGATTAACAAATGTTCTGCTAAGATTGGAGGTTATACATGGAGGAAGTGAGTTGGGAGAGTGTTTAGCGAGGGGTAACAAAGGGGGAAAGGGGGGGGGTGGAGGTTTACCTTTTATAGAGATACGAACGAATGAATTGGATGTTTGAGTATATTACCATGTATAGCGGGATTTGTGATGGATGGATGGATGGCTGGTTGTATTTGTGTACTGTACGAGATCTTAAGTGGAGAAGTGATGATGATACTGTGGCGCAAAGATATCTGTCATGAAGTTACTGGGGGCTGTAGTAATTCATTGAATGATCGATGTATTACTAACTAGCTTTCTGCAAAAATTATGTTCTTCCATAGCATATAAGCAATTAGGACTGGAACCAAAGCTTATGTAATCTTTTCTTATACTTATTGGGAGTAAATCTCAAAATTTGGATTTGTACCGAGTCAGTGAACGTAGAGAGGTGGCCAATGAACTATTGTATGCAATGGCAAAGAATCATCAGTGGGTGCACTACCAACTTCGGATTTCTGATTGTTCAAGTGCAATCTGGACATTTGAAAACTTATATATCTGATTGTCCCAATACAATTTAATCATTAAGAGCTCGTATATACACTTGCTAGAGGAGAGATCTCAAAAGCATATATTTTAGTCGAATGTTGAAGTTTGGGATTTGGTCGGATAGGTAGTACACCCACTGGTGAATAGTAAATTTTATATGCAAGATATCCAAGAAAGACCCCAGCCACACATCCGCATATCACATTACACATACCCAAAACGAACATACCTAAAAACTCTAAATCTGAACCCCCCCAAATCTAACCCCCCAAATCTTCCCTCCAAACCCCATTTCCCCCTTCGCCCCAATACTCCACCTCCTCAATATCCGCATCCCCCCGCTCACCCAAAATCCTCAGCCCACCTTCCTCATCCCACGCAACCCTTCCCTCCCCCGCCGCCCTCAGCAGCTCCGCCCTTGCAACCTCCTTTTCCCCCGTACACGGATCCCACTCAAACCCCTCTTTCAACCACATCCACCTCAAAAACGCTCTCAACTCCTTATCTTCCGGCAAAACGCGCATCCACTCAGGCTGAAACCCTTCGTCCCCATTCCCCTCTCCATTCCAGCCTTTCGCTTTCCCGAGAAGTATATCCCTACAGAAAATCCGCCAGCTATCCAACGCGTAGGGTCCTTGCGTCATATGGCCAATTTCCCACGCCGGGCGCGAATCCAATGATTCATCTGGGAGGACCTCGCTTTTCTTGACTTCGCGGCCTTGGCCTTTCGTGGGGTAGTCATGGATGGCGTAGCGTTTGCCTTTGATAGGGGGGTTCTCGATGAAGATCTTAGCGTAGGCTTGGTATGTGGCTGCTCTTTGATTTTGCAGACCTAGATGCCGGATTACGGAGACAATGTCTTCTTTGGGTGCGTCGACTAGGGATTCGGGAGTGGGGTATTGGTCCATAAGATTGTAGAAGACGGGGATGGCGTGTTTGCCGTGGGTGCGGTTGAGAAAGGTAACGGCGATGAGGAGGCGGAATGGATTGTGTGCGAGCTTTTCTTGGATGAGACCGAAGTGCGGCGCGGATAGTGGTGGGAATGGGATGCATGACAACGTTCCCGGAGGACGCTTCGAAGGGGATTTCT
Organism: Clarireedia aff. paspali H2; assembly: GCA_026770245.1. Classification (NCBI taxonomy): domain Eukaryota; kingdom Fungi; phylum Ascomycota; class Leotiomycetes; order Helotiales; family Rutstroemiaceae; genus Clarireedia; species Clarireedia aff. paspali H2. The sequence goes on from JAJCXA010000067.1 coordinate 127,595, forward strand.
TGGAAGGAGATGTATTGGTTTTAGCAGCTTCGCTCTTTATAACTTTTGCCTTTGTTTTCTTGGAGGGAGAAGCAACGGGAGTGAAGTATGGTGATTTTGCTGGTGGTTTTTTGAGCTTCGCTCCTGACCTAAGAAGCCTGGGAATATCAGGAATATCGACCTTAACACAATCATCAGTGCTTTCCTCAGAGTCCAGAAAAGAATGCTCAGTCAAGCTGAGGTCCGAAAGCTCAGATAAAACGGACAGCGTATCATCAACAACAGGGTTCTCCGCTCGCCTCATGATAGGCAAACCTAGTCCAGCTACGTCTGAAGTGCTCACAGGGGTGTGGATAGTAACTTCTAGATCCACAGACGGTTGGCTTCCAAGCGACTCAGGGGCAGTATCATTCTCAACGTCTATACCTAGTTCTCCATCTTCGGCTGCAAGTCCTGAAGACTGGTCAAAGCTCGAGCCGTCAGTATCCAGGAACCCATTACCACCCGCAGAGCCTGGCTCTTCTACAAGTGGTGAGCTTTTGCTCTTCTGGTGTTCCTTGCTGGAGTATCAGTTGTAGATTTGGATACAGCAGTGCTAGCTTTGCCTCTAGGCTTCCTGGCTGGCTTTGTTTCCGTGGCATTGGCATCTCCTAATTGCGCTAAAGGTTCCGGTGCGCTTGATTCCTTGGCCTGAGCAGAAAGCTTTGCTCTTTTCGCACCTCTCGTTCGTAGTTGTGCTGGTGATGCCGTGGTCGCTTGGGCTTCGTTAAGAGTCTTTGTAGGCGTCTGCTCTTCTGTGCTCAAGCGGTTGTTGTTTCTTTTTCTTTTTCTAGTTGGCTTTTTTGCGCTTGCACCAGGCTCCTCCTGACCCGTAGAGGTTTGTGTATCCTTCTCGAGAGCCTCTGTGGGGCTTTGAGCTGCAGATGCCACAGTTTCCTTATTATCAACATCAGTACTTTCGGAAGCTTCTACTGGGGTGTCTACATCCATTTCCTCGGCCTCTGCTTGATCCGGAGTAACTTCAGTTTCAGCTTCTTCCGGAGCAACTTCAGTTTCGGCTTCTTCCGAAGTAACTTCAGTGCCAGCTTCTTCCGGCAAATCTGCAGTCACCTCAGCCAATTCCTCTGGCTGATTCGCGGCTTCCTCAGCAGTTGAAGCCTCCACCTCAGCATTTGAACCAGTAATATTATTTTGTGCCAATTCTGCTTGAGCCAAGGATTCCCGAGCGCGTGTGATCTTAGCTTCAAGTTCATCCGGTAGCCTCGACTTTTTTGAACTGTGCCGTCGTTGCGTCATTGGGTCTATCTGGTCTTCAGTTGGAACAGGGTCCTCTGCCGGGGTATCTTCTCCTAAAGAGTCCGCCTCCTCTGCGACTCCCATCTCAACATCCACTTGGTCAGCAGTAGGTACGTCATCAACGGAGGTTTGGTCAGGAGGCTCTTGGCCAGCTGGTTCTTGCTCCGAAGGGTCTTGTTGAGATGTTGGCTGCTCGTCGACTTCTAGATCATTGACTTCTGGCTCGGCGGATTCTAGGCCTAAGGCTTCTGCTTCAGCGAGTTCAGGCTCAGTGAATTTAGGCTCAGCGGACTCTGACTCCACGGACTCTGGCTCAGCGGGTTCCGGCTTGGAGGGTTCCGGCTCGGGGGGTTTTGGCCCAACAGATTCTGGCTCAGCGGACTCTTGATCCTCAGCTTCATCCTTGATATTTGCTTCTGTTGTTTCCCACACTGCGTCATCTTGCTGTGCTAGCCCTTGTTCATCCACCTGCCCCTCAGCAGCTTCTTCTTTTTTCACAACCTTCTTCTTCTCCTCCCCTCCTTTCTTCCCCTTCTTAAAATACGTCGACTTCGCCGGTCCCTTCTTGGCCTCCTTCCTCCTACTCGTCCCCTCCGTCTTACCCCCCTTACCCGCCCCCAATCTCGCAATCTCCGCCTTTCTCCTCAACGCCTTCTCCCTCGCAACCATTTTCTCCAACTGCGCAATCCTCAACGCATCTCTCTCCCTCTGCTTCGCCAGCTTCGCCGCCTCTATCGCCGCCCTCTTCTCCTTAAGCGCCTTTGCCTTCTCCGCCCTCTTCGCCTGCAGCTCCTCTTCTAATTTGCGTTTTCGTTCCTCGCGCGCTTCTTGTGCATTTCGCTGCTTTTCTTGGAATTTGGCAACTCTTTCATCTGCCGGGCCTTTCTTTTCTTCTTTCCTAAGACGCTTGGCTTCGCGCTCAGCTTTGGACATGCGTTTGCGCTTTTTGTCGCCATTGATTGGAGTGGGTTGTGCATTGGGCTTTTGGGGACTCTTGTTAGGTGTGTCAACTCCCGGGAAAGGCCATGAGTTTACGTTGGTGTCCACGTACCTCTACAAGAGATGTTCTTGCTGTCGAAAAGATATCCCCTTCACCATCTTCCATTGCTACCTCGCCAACTGCGCCTCCTTGGGTTGAGTTCATTATTTCCTTTCCTGTATCCAGCACTGCAGCATCAACAGCATCAGTAGCACTTTGCGAATCAATGTCCCCCATTATGTTTTAGAACTATTTCTGAAGGCCAGTCCTCCTTGTTTCGAAACGTAATGAGAAATTGACTTCCCCAAGCACGAGCTATATTAGCTTTTTGAGGCTTGAGAGCAATTGAGTGCTTGTAAATCTTACAATGTTTGCATGTAGCAAGGGAAAAAAAGTTCCTCAGAGTCGACATGAAATCCGGGGAAACTTTTACCGAGGAACATTTTTTTTCCTTCGGTCCCACTGTGGACGCTATTACAGTACTGTATGCACAGTAGGCACCCAGATTTGTCAGGCATAATTATATAACTTTCGATGGAGGGGCTATTTGCTGATTTAATGATCACTTCGATAGGAACAGCTCTAAGGCTTTCAAATGAATATTGGCACACATCTAAATTTTCGCTGCCACTGCTGGGAGAAGCTCCCATACTGAAGCTTTTATCTACCATCCGCACTTCCTCTTTATACACTTCGCGCAGTAAGATAAAACTAGTAGCACATTTATTTCCTACCCCTCGCACCCCCGACACACAAAAGAAAAAGGAATCTAGTGTTTGGAAGCAGTTCCAGCGCCCACTGGTGGGTTGTAGACAATCTTCCTTGTCTTGATCGGGGTCCACTTGTAACGCTTGACCCAGACACTTATAGCAAACAACGCTGTTCCAATGACTAAAACCTTCATACCCATCTTCTTTCTTTGATCCATTTCAGGCTCAGCCGCCCAGTTCAAGAATTCAACAACGTCTTTGGCCATCTGAGATGTTGTAGCTGGGGTGCCATCTTCATATTCGACCAACTCGTTGTAAAGAACACGAGCCATGGCAATACCGGTACCGGGGAAATATGGGTTGAAGTTGAGACCGTCTGGAAGCTTAACTCCTGGTGGTGGCTCCTCTGGGTAACCAGTCAACAAGCTGAAAATGTAGTTGCATCCACCGTGTCTGGCCTTGACGATCAAACTGAGATCCGGAGGTAAGGCTCCGTTGTTTGCAGCACGAGCAGCTTCGTCGTTCTTGTATGGAGAAGGAAGATAATCGGAAAGCTTTCCAGGTCGCTTCTCGATTTCACCCTCGTCGTTTGGCTCACTGTCATATTCGTTTTCCTCGGCCATTGCCTTAGCTTCATCGACTGTGTGCGTAACACCGACCAAAGCTCGGTATGGAATTCGGCTTAAAGAATGGCAGGATGCGCAAACTTCGCGGTAAACTTGGAAACCTCTTCGGAGTCTACTGATTGTTAATTGCTATTATTTTATTGGGTGTTGCATAACTTACGCTTGATGGTCGAAAGTCTTTACATATTGCTGATGAACCCAAGGGTATTGTGTTGGGTGGAGACTGGTGCTAAGTCAGTATGATGTACTTTCCATCTCCCCGCTCCAACCTCCTGCTTAGTTGTATGGACGTTTGTCCTCGACAATGTCTCCCTCCACATGAACAGCAAGCACTCACCCTTCTTCAGCTGGCGTCATAGCATGTAATGGCTGGCCATAAAGATGGTAATACCAGGCGAGGGAACCAGCTGCGACTGCGGTTGCGGCAGTTGCGGCCACATTCAGACGGAAGGGAGTGGGAATTTCGGAGGAAGTCGAAGAAGATGCGGCACGCTATATCATAATATTTTAGCATCCTGCCCGTAAATAGCCCACAGCCGTAGTACCATGAACCGAGAGACAGTAGATCTACTCCATGGCTTGAGAATGAAGACTTATCGTACCTTTGTAGTGTTGACTGCGTTATTCCGGACTCCTCCGACAGCGCGCGTTGAGCGCAGGCATGATCTGGCCAACATATTTATTAGAATATGCCTTGAGCTGGAGATCACAAGAAGTAGAGTCAACAGCTCAATTGATTGATAGATTGCAAGATTAGGGTTGCGAGCAACAGCGACTATAGTTCGAAAATGATACGAAAAAGAAGCTACTTAAGTGCCTTAGGCAAACGCTTACACCACTACAACTACTTGACATATCATTGGTCGATGGTGCTCTAGACGATTATTTCTCGGCATTGTCCACAATGAAACAGTGTGTTTTTTGGTTGGATTTCACAGTGATGAACTCATCATTTGATGCAACAAGGACCTGAACATTCTCCTATTCAGGTTTAGAGAATCAGATTCTCTTTAATAGATTACTTTGTAGAACTTGTATATAAGACTGAATAGCTTTAGATCGTAAGAAAGTAAAAAAGAGTTGTGAGATCGAAAAGCAAGTGGGAAGTGGGATAGAGAAAGTACCGGGACGTGAAGAAGTTGAAGCTGGTGTATTCCTATTGCAGCGCTTTCTTGGGGCTGGCTATAGATTCTCTGTAATAGACTGTTTATGCCTTTGACAGGCCTACTAGGGCGTATTAAGATCTGTATCAGTCAATTTGCTCAGCGAATTATGTGTCCGCTAGCGTTTCTTCAGTACAGTAAGTGTAGAATCAGATATACTAAGTTATGTTACAGAAAATTGTAATAGACTAATCAAAGGTGATAAATGGAGGTGGCCCAGTCTTCCTTTAATTACATAGTAGATTGAATTCACATATAGAATTTGCTATCCACCCATTCGTAAAAACCAACTATGCAGACAACTTTTTAAATCCTAACTCCCTGCTATACAGCATGGGATGAATATGCTTCTATTGACCATCCCAAATTCCAAATATCCTCATTCCATGACAAAATTTGTTTTTATTCTATTTAGGAGTGTCCATTTGCGCCGTTCTTGAGTTCTCTTCGTTGCTGGACAGCTTTGGCTAGGACCTCAAGGACTGATTCCGTGTCTTCCCATCCGATGCAAGCATCGGTGATACTTACACCATACTTGAGACCAGCCTTTCCTTCCTTTGGGACCTTTTGTGCGCCTGGATCTAGGTTAGCATACATCCTTATTTACACATGAGACAGACTTACCCTCGTTGATGTTACTCTCGATCATGACACCCATAATGGCATCCTCGCCCCCGGCAATCTGCTCTGCTAATACTGCAGCAACTTTAGGCTGGTTCTTGTGGTTCTTCAACGAATTTCCGTGACTGCAGTCCACCATCAATCTCTGCCTAACACCACTCTTTTGTAACTGAGCCTTGGCTTCCTGGATGCTCTTTGCATCATAGTTGGTGCCTTTGGTACCACCTCGAAGAATGACGAAGCAATCCTCATTACCACATGTTCCGACAATGGCCGCCACACCTGGTTTGGTGACTGAGAGGAAGTGATGAGGGTGTTGCACCGCGCCAATCGCATCAATGGCAACGCTCAAACTGCCATCAGTACCGTTCTTGAACCCAACCGGGAAACTGAGTCCACTAGCCAATTCTCTGTGCAACTGACTCTCAGTCGTCCTAGCTCCAATAGCTCCCACACTCAAAAGATCTGCCAAGAATTGTGGTGAGATCGTGTCCAGCATTTCACTGGCGATTGGCATTCCCTTAGAGGTCAAGTCGACAAACAACTGTCTGCTCGTGCGCAATCCCTTATTAATCTTGAAGCTATTGTCGATGTCAGGGTCGTTAATGAGCCCTTTCCACCCTACTGTAGTTCTTGGCTTCTCAAGGTAGGATCGCATGACAATTAGGAGATCATCCTTGTATTTGTTCTTCAGGACGAGGAGCTTGTCGCAATATTCAAGGGCGGCGGAGGGATCGTGGATCGAACATGGCCCGATTACCACTAGCAATCTTTGGTTCTTGTCTGCACCGGTGACAACGTCGACTGCCTCATTGCGACCCGTAAGAACAGTCTCTGTCGATGCAGCGGTTTGAGGAATTTCGTGCTGGAGCAAGTCGGGTGGCGTCAAGGGATTGTATCCTCGAACTAGAGAAGGATTAGTCGCTCGCAGGTTGCGGAAGGAGTATTGAAGGGTATTTACTGCGCCAATCTTCTGTGCTGTTCTTGTTTCCGACATTCTGATTTTCTATGTAAAAGGACTGGAAGGTGAGTCAGACTTGTTCAATTGAATTTCCTAGAGCCTTTAAAAAGAGAGAGTGAATACTCACAGACATGGCTTTACTCTAAAATATTAATCAGAATAATAGATAATTCGTTCTGTCCTGTAGAGAATTTCGAGGTTGAGCACAATATTTATATTGTCGTATGTGCTGGGTTGTGAGATTGTAGCGGAAATGTGACAGGCGCGCGCGGGGTACAGTAGAAATTTTAGCGATGTCATTGAACTTTCTCGGGCGCCGAGCTTTGAACTTCCGCGGGCCCCGAGCTTTTGCGATAGGTATCACAAACGTTGTGGTTGGCTGAACCCTAGAATGCCAATGTGATGACCACCAGCAAGCATTGTTACGATCATGTTCAATATCACAATACATACATCCATGAGGCGATGATGTGAGAAATGGATCAGAATTGATGCCTATTTTGTATGTCTCCGCGGACTTGCGTCTTTCTATTGCCTGTCTAGTCTTGAGATACCTTATTTCTCACCACAGCAATGGTTTCAGTCATCCGCACGAGCCAGTAACTCCGGAATATCGTCGACCTTATTCCTTCCTTCAAGGATATCTATCTCAGTTAGTAAACGGCATTTTCAGGCCCAAGGAATGTAGAGACTCACCAATGACAGCTGTGAACAAAGGGTAATCTGCCTCTTTGCCTCTGGACTTCAGGAACTCGTTAACCTCCTTCGCAGTAGTGGTACCTTGTAGCTTTTGTCCATTCAACTCGGTACTCTCGACCTCGTCAACTGTAACTCCTCTTTCAACCGACAATTTAGCACATCTGAAATTTCTTCCACCACTGCAACTGGTAATGAGATCGGCAACACCAGCACTCTCCTCAGTGAAAGTGCCCGTATGGACTGTTTCGCCGAAGAATTCCTTGCCAAATTTTACCATCTCCAGAAGACCCACCCGCATAATGGCAGCTTTTGCATTGTCTCCCCAGCCACGACCCTCGACAAATCCTGCAGCAAGTGCGACGATGTTCTTGAGTGCTCCGCCGAGAGAAACGCCTGCTACATCAGAAACCATTCGGACATGGAAATAAGGACGATAGAATAAGGTCTTGAAGAGAGCATGATCCAGGGGAGGGTAATCTGACGGTACAGGCTTCAGATGCACTTTGCTGAGCTTTCCTTTTACATTCCTGTGCTGCTGATCTGCGGGTGTAATGGTTAAGTTGATTTGAGAGCTTGACGGCGAAGGTCCTGTTGGAGTGGGGGCACGCGAGTCCATAGGAGGGGGATCATAGGCGATTGTTGTTTCACACCATTTCTCGTTGGCGATCTCGTTGGCGATATTAGCACCAGAAAGGGCGCCGCAATAAATTCCCAATCCTTCACCGATCCACTCGCTGAAGAGACTGATCTCTGACGCGGTCACATTAACGCCCTTGATGCAAGAGATTCCACGAGCATACGGCAGGATGTGGCCTTCCAGTTGTTTTGAAATGCGCCCGATAAATTGATGAGGTAAGTTGAAGATGAGGATTGTTGAGTTCGACACCGCATCTTCTAGCGAAGGATTGGCAAGCAGATTGCTTGGGAGTTTGACATTCGGCAGATATTTGACGTTTTCGTGGTACTTGTTGATGATCGACGTGAGCTTCTGCGGTGCATCATTCGAGGCGTCGTAGTGTTTCGAGTCCTTTGGTATGGAGACCTCCTCCTCGTACACCCACATTTGGACTTCTTCCTCAAATACATCGGAGTGCTCTTTCGTGTTCTCGGCGACGATTTTTGCAATCGTGGAACCCCTTCACCACAAACGTAAGTAGGAAATATGCTTAGAGAAGGAAACCAACCAGTTGCCTGATCCAACAACCGTCACCTTATGCTTTTTGCTGAATACACCCAGAGAAGCCATTTTGCTTATCTGAAATCTGTTGAGGTAACGTGTGGTTTGAGTAAGTCGGCTTGTAGTTTGATGCGTTGCTGCTCTGAATATAGACAGCATATAAATATGGCGAATGGCTGCGATAATAGGCCTAGAGCTATTTGTAAAGAGCACGCGACGACACGAGGAATGGCAGGTACTCCTTAATTCCCTCGTTGTGAATGATGTAACTTCCTATCTGTTTCTTCTACCTTGCCTTGCGTGTGAGACAAAATATTGTTACGACAAGTGATCGGTCAGTTTAGAACAGGGATGTCGGTGACCGCCTACGAAAATGGTGTTAGCAGTAATAGAGGGGTGAGGGGCAGCTGTTCGATTGTTTCGGTGGGCAGTGGGGCAGGCTTGACAACTGTGAGCAGGAGCAGTGAGCACTCGCTATGGGAATTTGACACCGAATTATCACGAGTGACAATTTGGTTTGCATGTGAAGACAGCAATGAGCGCCTCTTCCCAAGGTACCGGTACGGATGGCAGAACAGCTTCTTTCTGCCGACGCTGTTGTCCCAAGAAAGAATAATTGTCGTTGTACCCGAGGTACTCACGCCGAGTGTATGATATTCATCACGAGAAAGAAATGGATTCTGATATGTGACAGGTGTGAGTCTGTGTGAGTGTGTGTGAGTATGTGTGAGTATGTGTTTACTTTGTAGGTCGAGGTGGGATTTTCCAACGAGGGGGATGGGGTCCATGAAAATGCTGAGGTGAACAAGCGGGGCGAGGGCCCGACCTGACAAAAGATGGGAGTTTGAAAAGTTCATCTCACATACGGAGCAGGCCTTAGCTATACGCACGGCGCACCTCGCACCTCGCACCTCGCACCTCGCATCCGCACTTCATCGTCGATTGCTGCGGCCGCCATATGTGTTCCGACCAACATAGATGGGTACGACAGCCCTCTAGATAGGACTCACAACCGTTCTTGTTGTATATCAAATGAACGCCAGCATGCCTTCTGTCCCGCCGGTAGATAGAATGAAAGCGCCAGTTCTTCGAAATCCATCCTCCATCCCCGGGAAGCAACCATTGGCGCTTGGGTACCTGACTTCTGCACTTTTTTTTCATTCGAATGACGTACTTTCTGTCCAACCTGGCCGCCAACCAACCTCTCAACAGACCAATGATATGCATGAGGCTAAGTCTCCCGCATATCGCCAGTTCGCACCACTCGAGCAGGCCACTTCAATCCGGAGTGTCGCTCGTCTCGTTCTAGGCGCAGGACGAGGGAAAAAGTGGTGTGCCCCGCTTCCCACCTACCAGTGGGCAGCTCCTACCCATCTAACAACTAACACTTTAACACCTAGCAAAGTTTCATGCACCAGCTCACTTCCTCGTCACTCTCCTACCTTGGACAACATCCCCAAGTGATGTTCTGATATTCTTTTTCTCCTACTTTTACTTCTTATCCCTCGTCGCCCTCATATCAGATTCCATCTCCATCTCCATCTCCATCTCCATCCTCCATCCTCCATCCTCCATCCTCTTACACCATATCATCTACCCCCACCAATCTCCCTCTCCCTCTCTCATACCCCCCCCCCTCTGCATTTCTTCAGTTCAAGACTTTCTTTTCTTGTTGTTTTAATCCGAATTGTGCAAGAATTCGTTCTATATACTCTAGGCTCGAGAGCATTGGTGAGAACCAAAATCCATGGCGCCAAAGACCATGGTTTCGAACGAGGTTTACCTGCTTCCTCTCAAGGATGATGGAAGTCCCGATGTGCCCGGTGGCTACATCTATCTTACTCCAAAGGGAACCTCGCCCATAATCGTTCGTTTTGCTATTGAGGGCACCTCGTCGATATGTAGACAAGGTAGCCTTTGGGTAAATATTCCGGAGGAGGGGAAGGAATTTCAGAGAGAACAATTCCGTGAATTCAAGTAAGTGGCGTTGACTGGGGAATGGTAATCACAACAATTGCTCATTGTGTTTGACAGGTTGGAACCGGATTTCAATCGCACAATCGAAATTTCGATTCCTATCCATAGTGCTGGCGCATTCGCATTCTACACAACCTACAAAGCCCTCCCCGAACTATCCGACACTAATACCGCTCCAATCGAGTCTACAAAATCCCCAATCTACTATATCGATGTTGCACCCACTTTGAAGTTGGAGGGTAGACAGCTGCCGCTGCCTGCTCTTTCAATCATTTCGATTATCTCGAAGTTCATGGGCAAATATCCCGAAGATTGGGAGAAGCACCTGCGAGGAATTAGTGACAGAGGATATAACATGATTCATTTCACTCCATTGCAGGAGCGTGGAGAGTCAAACTCCCCATATAGTATATACAATCAGCTTGCATGGGATCCTGTAAACTTCCCCAATGGAGAGGCAGATGTCAAGAAGCTGGTCAAAAGTATGGAAACCAATCATGGGCTTTTGGGGTTGACGGATGTTGTTTGGAACCATACCGCGAACAACAGTGCATGGCTCGAGGAGCATCCAGAAGTCGGATACAACGTTTCAACGGCTCCATGGCTACGAGCAGCGCTCGAATTGGACACCAAATTGCTCGAGTTCAGTAAAGACATGGCCAAGAACGGTCTACCTACAACTCTGAATTCCGTCGATGATTTGATAAAGGTAATGGCTGCCGTTAAGGCCAAAGTCATTGCTGAGCTTCGACTTTGGGAATACTATGTCATCGATGTGGAGAAGAATGCTGATGCAGTGGTTGAAGCCTGGGTCGCGAACAAAGTCCGATTCCCAAAAGATGAATTTAGTGGCTCCGGCGTAGGTGGCTTGGAAGCTATTAAAAATGCTTCTGCATCTGAGCAAGCAGTCTTTTTGCGAGAGAAAGGCATGCTAAACACAGACAGACTAGGGGAGAGGTACAGAAGAAAGGTAGATCCCGAAGTTGGAGCTGCATTGCTTACCGCTTTGTTTGGCCAATTTGAAGGGGACACTTCCAACAGCGCGGACCGAGGAGAAGCGCGCAGCAGTTTGATCAAGATCCTGGACGAAGTCAACCTCCCGTACTACAAGGAATACGATGCTGATGCAGCCGAAATTCTTGACCAACTCTTCAACCGCACCAAATATGTCCGACTTGATGACCATGGGCCACAGCTGGGTCCCATTGATGATAAAAATCCGCTGATTGAGACTTATTTTACAAGATTGCCAAAAAATGCGACGACCGCGAAACACAAGGAAGAGGATCTTGCTCTAGTCAACAACGGGTGGATTTGGGCTGCCAATGCACTTGTCGACAACGCTGGACCTGATTCTAAAGCCTACCTTCGCCGGGAGGTCATTGTATGGGGCGATTGTGTGAAGTTGCGTTATGGCAAATCTCGAGAAGATAGCCCTTACCTGTGGGACTTCATGGCAAAGTACACCCGTCTTATGGCCAAATACTTTACTGGGTTCCGCATTGACAACTGCCACTCTACACCTATTCATGTAGCAGAATTTTTGCTAGATGAAGCAAGAAGAGTTAGACCGAACCTTTTCGTGGTTGCAGAACTCTTCACTGGCTCCGAGGAAATGGATTACGTTTTTGTGAAGCGCCTCGGCATCAGTTCACTTATCCGGGAAGCAATGCAAGCATGGAGCACTGGAGAGCTTAGCCGACTCGTTCACCGTCATGGCGGTCGTCCGATTGGTAGTTTTGAAGTTGACGAGGTCTCAAATAACGACCAGAAGTCCTCATCTAATGGCGCAGCAAATGGGCATGCTCCATCCGCTCGGGAAATTATCCGCAGGATTAAACAGACTCCTGTTCAAGCTCTATTTATGGACTGTACTCACGACAATGAAGTCCCTGCTCAGAAACGTGATGCTCGGGACACTTTGCCGAATGCTGCCCTGGTTGCAATGTGCTCAAGTTCTGTTGGTAGTGTAATGGGTTACGATGAGATTTATCCCAAGCTAGTGGAAATCGTGCATGAAACGAGACTGTATACATCAGCTTCTTCGGACAAAGAGGTCAAAATTGGTGGCGGCGAAGGCGGCATTGGCGGAATTAAGAAGCTCCTCAATCAGATACATAGCATCATGGGCAAAGACGGGTACGAAGAAACTCATATTCACCACGAGGACCAATACATCACAGTGCATCGAGTGCATCCTGAATCGAGAAAAGGTTACTTCCTTATCGCCCATACAGCCTTCCCTGGCTACGGCAATGGAAATGGAGGTTTCAGTCCTGTTCATCTCGCTGGTACTAAGGCCCGCCACCTAGGTAGTTGGATGCTAGAAGTCGACACTAGCGATGAGATGAAGAAGAAAGTCTTGGCGGACAAAAAATTCCTCAAAGGTCTCCCGAGTAAAGTCAGCGACCTGCCTGGAATCAGAATGGAGGCCAAAGAAGATGAAACTGTGATCTCAGTGAGAGACAAATTCCCTCCTGGTAGTATCGCTCTATTTGAGACGTGGATACCTGCTGCTGAACATGCTACTGGTCTCGATACTTATGTCACATCAGGGGCTAAGGCTGCGTTCTCTGCCTTGGATTTAGTTGACCTCAACTTCGTCTTATACAGATGTGAAGCTGAAGAGCTCGATTCTAGTGAAGGCAAAGATGGGGTTTACGATATCCCTGGGCATGGTAAACTCGTATATGCAGGCCTGCAAGGTTGGTGGAGTGTGCTCAAAAACATCATCAAAGAGAATAACCTTGCGCACCCTCTCTGCCAGCACCTTCGAGATGGACAATGGGCACTGGACTATATCATTGGCCGACTAGAGAGGATATCAACCAAACCAGAATTTAGTCGCTTACAAAAGCCGGCAACTTGGCTTCGAGAACGTTTTGATGCGATACGAAAGATTCCTAGCTTCTTACTACCACGCTACTTCGGTCTTGTCATCCGCACCGCTTATCTGGCTGCTTGGGAGCGAGGTTTAGATCTGATGAACGAAAATGTCCGCAAGGGTCAGTGGTTCTTGCAGGACTTGGCTATGGTCAGCGTGCAGCAGACCGGTTATGTCAAATCTGCATCTCTATACCCCAAAAAGGCAGTTCCCTGTCTCGCAGCCGGTTTGCCCCATTTTGCAGTTGAGTGGGCTCGATGCTGGGGACGAGATGTCTTCATTTCGGCAAGAGGTCTCTTCCTTGGAACAGGTCGTTATGCTGAAGCAAAGGAGCACATTCTTGCATTCTCAAGTGTCCTCAAGCACGGCATGATTCCAAACCTGTTAAGTAGCGGAAATCTTCCCCGATATAACTCTCGAGACTCAATATGGTTCATGCTGCAGACAATTCAGGATTACACAAAAATCGTGCCAAATGGTCTTGAGATACTCAAGGAGAATGTTCCCCGTCGCTTCCTCCCTTATGATGACACCTACTTTGATTCGGATGACCCAAGAGCATACTCAAAATCGTCAATTCTAGAAGATATAATTCAGGAAGCTCTACAACGCCATGCCTCTGGTATGTCATTCCGTGAGGCAAACGCTGGTCCCAACCTTGACATGCAGATGAGCTCTGAAGGATTCAACATTGATATCAAAGTCGATTGGTCAAATGGTATTATCTTCGGTGGCAACCAGCACAATTGCGGTACTTGGATGGACAAGATGGGCGAGAGCGAGCGGGCGAACAGTAAGGGAGTGCCAGGTACACCTCGTGATGGAGCAGCTGTAGAGATCACTGGTCTACTGTACAGCACTCTACGATGGGTTTCCAAGCTCCATAAGCAAGGGAAGTACAAGTATGCTGGTGTCAGCACTTCCGACCCGGAAGTCAAAGTTATCACATTCTCCGACTGGGCCGACAAGATCAAAGCAAACTTTGAACGCTGCTACTTTGTTCCGTTGGATGCCAAAGACGATTCTAAATACGATGTCAATTCTGCCATTGTCAACCGAAGAGGCATCTACAAGGATTTGTACAAATCTGGCAAGGAATACGAAGATTATCAGCTTCGACCGAACTTCCCAATCGCAATGACTGTCGCCCCAGATTTGTTTGATGATGCGCATGCACTTCAGGCATTGTTCCTTGCCGATAAAGTCCTTCGTGGTCCTACCGGTATGGCGACTCTTGATCCCGCTGATCTCAACTATCGACCATATTACAACAACTCAGAAGATAGTGATGATTTCGCAACCTCCAAAGGAAGGAATTATCATCAAGGGCCAGAGTGGTTGTGGCCTACTGGTTTCTTTTTGAGAGCATTACTGAACTTCGACCTTAAGAGAAGAGATGGACCTGGGGCGAAGACCGAGGCCTTCCAGCAAATTACTCGTAGGCTAGCCGGCTGTAAGGAGGCTATTCGTAGCAGCGACTGGGCTGGCTTGACAGAGTTGACAAATAAAGACGGCTCATATTGCCACGATTCGGTAAGTTCAAGTATCCCTAGTGATTATGACTGGGCATCAACTAACATAAGAACAGTCGCCAACTCAAGCTTGGAGTGCAGGCTGCCTGATCGACCTGTACCATGATGCTGCACAATATGATGTGTCTCAGTTGTCCAAATAAGCAACTGGCTGCCGTGAGTGGATTCCCAGGATAGGGACGATGGGTATGGCGAAATGTTTGGGTGGAACCAATCAGGATGTGGCACCAATCAGGGGGGTGCGTGGTTAATGACCACAATGAAAATAGCACTGGAACAGTGAAAAAGCGAGCATTGACTTCTCATAAACGACAACTGGGAAGTGAGTAAATAAGCGGTAGATAGGTGGTTGATAGTAGATGCTTTGAATCGACTATTGATAATGTGTCCCCTCGTATGCAACAAATCTGATGAGATTATAACATAGTTGGGATACATGAAGCTTAAATATAACGAACCCAAGCGTATATGTCAAATGAGCTAGGATGCTATCTCCCTGACCTGTTTGCTACTTCGAATTTGCTGTTTGAAATCACCCGACTCTTAATCTGCACAACTACTACTCACTCGCCTTTAATATTGCCGGGTGTGCTTCTGTGCTGGGCTCCTTGCAGTCCATTGACTCGTCCATAAAGCCACTTGAGCATTGCCGTGCTTACGGTCATTGTCATGGCAGCTCCTGTGAAGAGTATGGCGCGTTGGACTGTGCTAAACTGACCGAACAATGGGTACGGGTAGCTACGAGAAAGAAAGAAAATATCGTTAGCAGTGTACAAACAGAGTCTCAAAGTCTATAGCGGGTCGTCTACTCACAATCCATTTTGCTTGTAGCATTGCTCCACCCAAGCCCAATACGACACGGCCAAGACAGAAGACAGTCCCATCGCTGGTAACGCATGAATCGTCCAAGGAGGACTGAAAAACAACAAGTCAATCGTCAGGAAGATAGCTGGCATGGCATGGAATCCAATATCCGCATATTGCGACAGCTCAATCTCAGGCGGTATCAATAGCGTCTTGTCGATTGCACTGATGCCCCAATATAGCACGCTAATCAGGACCTCCAGCGGCGCACTGCATAATGCCAGGCTATTCTTCACAAAGAAGAGCTTCGGCGACAGAGTAATATCTGCCAGGAATCCAGTAATGAAGGTGAAATGGGCTATTGTGAGACCAATAATCGTTAGATATTGGAAGTGCCAGCCGTAGGATTTGTTTATGAATGTTGGGTAATCGAATAGGTATTTATATGACAGGGCGAAGGAGGTGATGCCGGCTAGATGCACAAGGGCTGAGAGACTTCGGGATGGCGATTGCATTCGTTGTAGAGGATGCCGAGCCATCAATCTTTTGGACGTGCTGGCCGCAGTGGCTGACTTTGAACGTGTTGAGGCGGCCATAGTTGCTGGATTTGAAGATATCAATGTAATCTTACAACAGGCAAGATAACTATCTGTTGAAGAAGACCGAATAGCCAGTTCTAACTTATTTCCTCCGTGCGTACCGAGCCGAGCGAGCTTGACAAGTAAATACTGTAATGATGTCAATGGAGCTAGTAGTTAGCCTTGCATGACGCTTCAACCTTCTTCTGTTAGTTCTACCTTTTGAGACTAGCAAAATAGGCTAGTTCTATGTAGCCTTGCGAATTATTTTGTTACAAGGTATTTGGGTCTTGGGTAACAACATCAACTTTCCTTCACAGCACGTTTTGCGACTCTTTACAATTACTTCAGCGCAATGGCAGACTCCGATACTAGCCTCAAATCCAACAAGAGGAAAATTGAGGAAGATGATCAAGATGACTCTTCGTCCGACGATGATATGGGACCTCAGCTACCGTCTGCTGAAGCTCCCAAGAAGAAGCGTCGCAAGCTTCCTTACGAAAAGCTCTACATCTCCGCGCTCCCCAAATCCGCCCGGTATTCGAAGTCGCTCATGCACAAAGAGCAGCTCGCATTCGTTACGATGACACCATTGACCGACTTTTTAATAACTAGTTCTGTTGATGGTGTTGTGAAGTTCTGGAAGAAAGGCGGAGATGGAATTGAGTTTGTAAAGGAATTCAGGACACATGTTGGAGAGATCAAGAGCGTCTCGGTCAGCGCAGATGGCCGAAGTTTTGCTACGGCGGGAGTAGACAAAACGATCAAGATATTCGATGTTATAACTTTTGACCTCTTGTCGATGTTGACATTGGAGTTCACACCGAAGTGCGTTTGTTGGATACATCGACGTGGCGCATCATTACCACTGCTGGCAGTGTCTGATGAGGTGAATCATACTATAAGGATATACGACGGGCGTGGGGAGAACCAAAATCCAATTCATACAATCAAGGGTCTGCATCGCAGTGTGGTTTCGCTGATGGCCTTTAACGATGCGTACGATTGTGTAATCTCGACCGATGAGAATGGCATGATTGAGTATTGGAGGCCGGGTGGGAACTATGAGAAGCCGGATAATGTCTTCGAATTCAAATCTTCCACAAATCTTTTCGAATTCAAGAAGGCCAAATCTACTCCTGCTTCGCTCACAATCTCTCCGAACGGTTCTCAGTTCGCTACCTTTTCGTTCCCCGATCGCAAAATTCGTGTCTTTGACTTCCCTACTGGAAAGCTTCACCGTACATACGATGAGTCTTTGCAGGTTATCGAGGAGATGCAGCAGGCTGGAACCTCGTTACAAAAGCTGGACGATGTAGAGTTTGGGCGACGGCTTGCTACAGAACGCGAGATTGAGACGCCGACTTTAAGGAATAAAGTCAATGTCATTTTCGATGAGACGGGACATTTCATTATTTATGGGTCGATCCATGGAGCGAAGGTGCTAAATACATACACGAATCGAGTCGTCAAAGTATATGGAAAGGATGAGAACTTTAGGCCGCTTGCCCTTGCTATGTACCAGGGCCAACCACAGAAGAAGGGCGTCACAACGGTTGCGATGGCAGCTTCAAATAACCCTCTGCTTCAAGAGTCTGAAATCAGAGATCCAATCTTGTTTGCTACTGGAGTTGGCAAGGTGCGATTTTACATGTTCACAAACGAAGAAGAGATCTCTAAATCAGAGCGAGACGTACAAAACGAAAAACCTACAAATGGCAATACTAAGAAACTGGTTGAGGCCAAAGCCGCCGAAACTGGTACTGCTGCCATTATTCATACAACGTACGGAGATATCCACATTCGCCTCTTCCCAGACGCCGCGCCGAAGGCTGTGGAGAACTTCGTAACTCATTCCAAACAAGGTTATTACAACAATACCATCTTCCACCGTGTGATTCGGAAATTCATGATCCAGTGCGGAGATCCTCTGGGAGATGGAACGGGCGGCGAGAGTATCTGGGGTAAAGAGTTCGCGGACGAGTTTAGCTCGCTGAGGCATGATAAGCCGTATACGGTCAGTATGGCGAATGCCGGACCAAACACTAATGGAAGCCAGTTTTTTATCACGACAGAAAAGACGGTAAGTTACTATTACTACTGCCCTGTGTTGCCTGCTATAGGACGTAATACTGATATTGTGAAATAGCAATGGCTGGATGACAAACATACTATTTTCGGACGAGCAATTCAGGGTTTGGATGTGATTCATAAGATCGAAAACACGAGAGTATATAAGGAGAAACCGGAGGAGGATATCAAAATCCTTAATATAGATATTATGTAGTTGTAGTTGAGAAACTAAGGAACTGGTGAGATGTCACGATGTGTAATGTGTATACACCACCATTCACCGATGATTCACATGGGGCGACACTAGTAGAGCGGACCAAGCTCCTTCATCACAAGTCTTAGGCTATGAATATTTGCCTTATCGTGGTTAACCCCACTTGGCAATATAACCGTGGCTTGCGTGGCTACCGAGTCCAGCTATTTATTGATGGCAACCCCTCGGGCTTTGATTCATATCTTTCCATTGTTTTCCCCACGGACATCTTGCTTTGCAAATTCTTGCTCCTCTTCTTGCTTCTCTATCGTAGATTCTACGACAGATCTCCAACATCATTATATTTCCAACTTTATCACAAGTACAGCTATCTTTTGTTCCTCTTTCGACATGTCAATGCAGATGAATCCACCGACAGCCCAATCTACTAAATCGAAAAGCGGTTCTTGTCCAAGGAAAGCGCCTTGTGGTCTAGGTTAATGACGTGCGACTGGCCGATACACGCACTGTTCTAAAATTCCAGCATGCCACGACCCAAGAAAGCTGGTGCTCCGGAACCCAAAAAACGTAGCCGTAACGGATGCTGGTGCGTTGAACTATTCAGCTTTACCGAATGCCACTGACCACTATATAATTGTAGGCCCTGCAAAGCTCGAAAGGTCAAATGTGATGAACATCGACCAATATGTGTCAATTGTTCGAAACAGGGCGAAGCCTGCGATTATAGCATTCGATTGAACTGGGATGGTCGGGGAAAGAAGAAGCCTCAAGATGGTGTTGTGCCTGGTCAAAGCAATTTCTTCGCCACAACGCAGGGGGACACGGCATCAAGGAAGACAGGCCAACCACTGTCAGAGCCTTTCACGACATTTCAATCCTTCGCACCAAGTTCTACGTCGGCGGTCGATAACAATGCTCGAGATGCAGAACATTCTAAGCAAACGATAGAAACTGCCTTGATTGACCCTGCCTTGATGCTAGCTGTAGCTTCGCCAACTGCAGCGCTTGCGAGTGAGTATCATAGTGGTCCTGGTCAGCTACATCTACAATATCCCCAGAGTTTCGAGCGATATCATTCTGGCGTTTCTGTCCCTCCTGGATCGCCAATGCATGTCGACGCGCCAAGTCGCAGCCAGACACAAATCGGTAATGAGGTGGAAGACTCATGGACAACTTCTAGCGCAGCGTCAGTTTCCAACAAGAGTGTCGGCTTGCTAGACATTGAAAGCCCGATTTCTACGCCGCCGTATTATCGTAGCGCAATTGGAACTCCCACAGCAGACGCCACGCTTGACCGCCCTGCAAAGCGCTTTAAACAGGACAACTCTGCCTTATCATCCTCAATGCTTCCTCCGTCTCAACCTCGAGCGTCGTACAACGCCGAAGTGGCAACTTCAACTCCCCAGCTCCCTTCTCCAAGAGTCATGAATCTGAGCTTCGGGACTGATACATACAGATCCAGGCCGCCGCCGCAAGGCTCGGATCAACTGCGGAGACTGTCTGTAAACTCTTTGTTATCAGGTCCACCAGAGGGTCAACTCCCGGCTCAGTCGCCCGCCTCCGTTCAAAACTCTGACCATAAAAGCCAAGGTTGGTTACCTTCTGTTTATGATGTGTACAGAGATACCGAAACCTGGGGTGTCGATCGAGGCTTTATAGATTTGGACATTGGCAAAAACGACGACGCTAATGCAACATCGGGAATGTCTCCAAAGGCCGTACGTTATAGTCAAGAACTTGCAACTGAGAGCCCTGGGGATGTGTTGCCCGTTGAGTTTGGATTCGGTATGGAGAACAATGACGCAGCACTGGATGTGAGATACTACGACAAGCCAGTTCCTATATGCATACCTCGTGTGTTGGAACCTCTTCCTACAAAACTGCTCGAGAATCCTATGAACTTACTTGTAAGCACTTGTTCTAGCACACGATTAATATTCACTAACTTCGTTACAGTACTTTGTAAGGATGCTCCGGATGACTTTTGATTGCACGAAACTGACCTTTTCTAGCATCACTTCCTTAATCATACGGCAGGATGTTTAATCCCGCATAATTGCTCATCAAATCCATTCCGGAGCATTTTACCACAGATGGCCGTTCGTGATGATGATCTCTTGCACCTGTTGCTTGCATACTCAGCTTCACACCGAGCTAGGCTTCTGAGACAGCCAGAGCCTGCCATTCGCATAGCTCTGTGGGTAAAAGATATCTTTCCCAACCTCAGACATGCTCTCAATGATCCAAATAAGATCATATCCGACGCCAACCTAGCGACAGTGATAATGCTTGCATCCCTTGAGATTATATCCCCCAAAGCCTTTGGAGTCGCTGTTCCGTGGCAGAAGCATCTCGAGCTTGCGCGACAGATGGTTGTTGCTCGAGGTGGCGCACATCGAATGCAAACCATATCCCGGAAGGACAAGGTTTCATCATTTTTGTGGAGCTGGTTCGCATATCTGGATGTTCTAGGTAGTTTAAGCGGAGGGCAGAACATTTCCTCAGCTTGGATGTTGGATTACGACATTGAAGATGATGCCGGAGACTACCAGATCGATTGCATCCTCGGATTCACCAGTCGATGTGTTCGGATATTGGCCAAGGTTGCGGCTCTGGCTCGTCAATGTGATGCTCAGCGTATCGGAGCCGATTCAACTATTCAAGCCGACTGGCAACCTTCTGAAGATGTGGCATCTCGTGCCCAGAAACTGGAAGCTGATCTTATAGAATCTCGTCGTCACCGAGCAAAACCATGTACTCATATGCAGTCGAAGTCTGAGGCCGAATATCAATGGGACACTCTAGAAGTTGCAGCTACCAATGAAGCTTTTCACTCAGCAGGGCTCATTCATCTTCATAGAAGGATATTTGGAAAGTCTTCGGGGCATGAAGACGTACAACATGCAGTTCGTGAGATCCTGGGTTCTTTGAACAAAGTTCGGAAAGGTAGTAGTGCTGAGGCGTGTCTACTTTTTCCAATGTTTACTGCAGGTTGTGATCTTCAAGATGAAAAGCAACGCTCAGATATCCTTGAACGCATCGCCAGAGTGGAGAAGTTTGGCATGACGCAAGTGCACAATGCGCGGAAGCTAATGGAAAAAGTATGGGAAACAGGCAAGCCATGGGAAACTCTTGTTGGTGGGGAGTTCTTTGGTTGATTTCGCAGGCTGTGTATGGTGAATCAGTGTGCCTGATTTGCCATTCGTGTGCCATAATTTCGCTGCACGCGTCTAGTCCTGGGCATGACAGAAAAAGGCCCATGTTTGTGTTCGAGATGATTGTTGTTGAGTGTGCGGAATCAAGAGGACGTTCCAGAGTCTGTCTGGGATTTCTGGCGGCGCCGCTATGGCTTGCACTTTCGCAATCACTGGTGCGGATTAACGGAACGTACCGGTTGGTGGAAATGCCATCCATACCGGGGGCCGCAACGTACTATGTGGAATCTTTTCTGAAGGAGATAAGCGTGATAGTAAGCGGTTCTATTGAATCGACTTTGCTCCGAAGCCAGCATCTGGGACTCGGCCCAGGAAGATTTACAAGGTTAATCGCGGGTCACACAATGCACGCTGGTCTACTCATAGGCTTAGCGGGGCTGACAGCGGACAATTATACCTAGAAACGCATAGTATAGGGCGCGATATATTGTCGTGTGAGTGGGATGGTCACGTCTTCCTTGAGAGTAGTCAAATATTCTCGAAACTCAAGATGCACACTATTTCGCTTTCATCTGCGAACACAGGGGGGGTGGTTGCGCTGGTGGAAAATAGAGAGTTTGGTGAACTCGGAAGCCTTCACAGCCAATCATCCTATCATGAGAGAGCCGGTTCATCATTGGGCTCAATCGATCACAAACAGGCTACGCTGCGCAAATAGGAAAAGAGTCTTTGTCACAGAGACCGGTTTGCTAAGATGTTTGTTGACATTCGTGGAGCGGTGCATTGGGCCCTGCACACTACCACTTGTCAAGCCCTTTCCTGAAAGGATACATATGGATTCACAAAGAACCATTTCTTGGGCAGTCCTTAATTGGGATATCAAACGATGTTTTTGGCTATTGGCCAATCAGCTAGTTCCTTCTTGTACGCAACGTTTGTAAACGGTTGCCATCCACAGTTTTTTGGATGGCATTTGAAGTCTCATCTCATAATACGCATATGAGGTATGAAAAGGTCACATTCGGTAATAATGGGATCAAAAGTTTCCAAGGGAAATTCGCAAATTTACCTTGGCCGTTCGAAGTCAGAGGTGTTTTTGATAGTCTTGGTGGTGCGAGCTCACCCTGTCTTGTTCACCTCTAATAAATTGTATTTGGCAGTGGAGTTCTATGTGGTGGAGGATACTGTCTAGTTGTTAAGGGAGTGCTAGCCTCACGTTTTAGATAGTTGATTCATGAATCTACAGCTCAATTCGTTGCCTTTACTTTGTGGGCTTTTTGGACTACAGTGATACATATATTTGGGATCAGTGAGGTTACCTAATGCTTGCTTGTAACGTATGTATTCCATAAGTAGGTTTCGTGGTAACACGATTACTGCCCTCTCTCCTCCCTTATATCATTACTAAAATTCATATTTTTCCCATGAATAAAGGATGATTTTTTCTGTCTTGCCAACTAAAAATTTAACCTTTATTGATGGCTGAAGAGAGTACACTGCTTCTGACGGCCGTTCGTTTCGGATGGGGCGGACTTTACTAAGCTATCAACCTCGCACCCGACTACTCGGTATCCATCGGTTCTACATTCCCAACCACCTGACTGTTCCTTCGCATGATTGGTCGACCCCACCGTTATCCCCGGAAAATGGAATAAATGCCTCGGCATATCCGCCGGTGTGGAGACAGAGCCAAAAGTCGGTACAGTAGAGAGGGGGCGGAGAACCTTACCATGACCATTACATCCCTAGGAATTACCTGGGCTGCTGAGGTGAGTTACGTAGTGAATCATATCTCCCTTTGTCGTTTCGCATCCTTTCCGTGTCTATCTTGTATATGAATATATATATATATATATATATATCCATCGTCTTTCGTCCATTGGAACCGGCAGGACTTGATTTTCATTTTCTTATCTCGCACGCGTCGCGCATCGCTCTCTGATCAATATGCCTACAGAATCTACATACCCCCGGGTGGAGATCCCAGAGGTGGATATATGGACGTTGTTATTCGAGAGGAAGGATAGGGCGTTTCCGGATGATAAAGGTATGTAGATTTCACCATCGCTTTTAATTATGAAGGCGTGGTTGTATGGATTATCGCAATTGTCTCTTTTACTGATATCGCTGTGTTTCTACTTTAGCTATCTACACCGACGCCGAGACCTCACGATCATACACATATGCGCAAGTCCGAGATACGGCTATAGAATTTGGAAAGGGATTGAAAGCCGTCTGGGAATGGCAGAAGGGCGACGTGCTCGCTCTCTACACGCCAAACTGCATTGATACGCCTGCTGTGCTATGGGGCGCACACTGGGCGGGTGGCATTGTGTCGCCTGCGAACCCGGGATACACAGTTGATGAGCTGGCATTTCAATTGAAAGACTCGGGAGCGAAAGCACTTGTCACGCAAAAGTCATTTCTGAAATCCGCACAGGAAGCATGCAGGAAGGTTGGGATACCTGACGATCGGATAATTTTGGTTGGGGATGAAAGGGATGAGACATCGAAGTTTAAACATTTTACTAATATTAGAAATATCTCTGGCGCGACGAGATATAGAAGGACGAAGATGAAGCCGAAGGATCTTGCGTTCTTGGTTTATAGTAGTGGGACGACAGGGCATCCTAAGGGGGTCATGCTGAGTCATGGGAATATTGTTGCGAATACTTTGATGCTGGATCTGGCTGAGAAGCATTTGAGCTGGGAGGGCGGGAAGGATGGTAAGGGAGATAAGGTTATGGCTGTCTTACCGTTTTTCCACATCTATGTAAGATGCTCCTTTCCAATCAAGGACCAGTCCTAACTAACTTCTTCAGGGGTTAACTTGCATCCTTCATCTAACAGTTTGGAAAGGCATCGAGTGTATCGTGATGGCCAAATTTGACCTGGAAAAGTTCTGCTACTTTATTCAGAAATACTCCATCACATTTGGATATGTCGTTCCTCCAATTATTCTCCAGCTTGGCAAACATCCTATAGTTGCGAAATACGATCTGTCCTCGCTCCGGATGTTGAATTCCGGTGCAGCACCTTTGACGAAAGAGCTAGTCGATACAGTATATTCACGTATCAAGGTGCCCATTAAGCAGGGGTATGGTCTCAGCGAAACGAGTCCTACGACGCATACTCAGCGATGGGAAGATTGGGACAAAGTTCCGGGTTCGGTTGGACTAATGCTACCGAATCAGACTGCTAAATACGTCAACGATGAAGGAAAAGAAGTCCCAGCTGGTCAGACTGGTGAATTATGGATCAAAGGTCCCAACGTCTTCCAGGGTTACCTCAACAACCCTGAAGGCACCAAGAACGCCCTCACGGAGGATGGATATTTTAAGACTGGTGATGTGGGACACCAGGATAAGGAGGGCAATTTCTACATCACCGACCGTGTGAAGGAATTGATCAAGTACAAGGGCTTCCAAGTGCCACCTGCAGAATTAGAAGGTCTTTTGGCATCGCACGAAGATATCGATGATGTAGCAGTCATCGGAATTGAGGACAAGGAGCAAGCCACTGAGGTTCCCAGAGCGTATGTGGTTCCGAAGAAGGGAGTTGAGGGTAGTAAGGCGACTGAGAAGAGGATAGTAGATTGGTTGCAGGCGAGGGTTGCGAATCATAAGCGTTTGAGAGGTGGCGTGAAGTTTGTGGATGAGATTCCGAAGAGTGCGAGTGGGAAGATTTTGAGGAGGACGTTGAAGGAGGAGGCGAAGAAGGAGACTGAGAAGGCGAAGTTGTAGCTTTGTAGATTATAGAGGGGAGTTTATGAGTAGATGGATAGACAACAGATGAAATATATTGCACAATCTTATGCCTGAGATTTTCTTGCATCTAGATTATCTAACTTAAAAGTCTTCGCTTGTGATACAAGGGGAAGCACCATAAGTTATAGTATGCTCTGGTTCTGGACCGCTCCGAAAGCTCCGGATGAATATCGGACCGGTGCGGCCGCCACTCTCTAAATTTCTCCAGATACCTTATCGACTTCAACTACATTGACAGTAAATGCGAATTGTCCAAGCTCAATATTATACAAGTGTTCTTTAAACCACAGGTATGGCAAGCTTTCGTTCCCCTGCTTTGAGGCGCATGGTTTCTGGAGCAGCGCCATACCTACGAACTTCGCAGAAAAGATGGGCGCAAGTGCATGATATTCGGTTTTTAGCCACCCAGCAATCAGATCGAGTTTTGGAGAAGTATAAGGAGAAGTTAGAGAAGAAGGCCAAAGAGTAAGTTGATTTTCTGTCTTTCTATATGTGTAAGTATTCATACTAATACTTGAAATAGGGAAGGAGTACGAGATGTCAATGAACTGAAAGAAGTATACAAGGAGAAGATCGATCACTTGAAGAAGAAAGCTACCATTCCAATTCCTCCTATAAACGCCCCTCCTACGCCTCCGCCATCACCATCGCCAACCTCTTCATCACCTTTCCCAGCAGCTCCACCAGCACCCCAGATTCCGACCGCAAAGACATCCTCAAATACAGGGCTCAAAACCCTCTCTTCGTATCTTGATGTCGAAAAGACACGCGCTCTTTCCCGAAAAGAAATCGAAGCTATCTGGCGACTCCGCCATGTTAACGATGCGCAGTCACTCTGCGCAGTCATTCCTCTCGATGCGTATAAAGTCATTGAAGCCACTGCGAAGAAACATCCTCATTTCATCCTACCCCTCCCCAAGGAGGGGCAAGGTGCAGAAATCCATTTCCTGCAATGGACTTTCCCCGCAGAGAATACGGTAACGGTCCTGTTTACCCACTTAGCTGAGTATAAATTGCGCGGAGAGTTCAGTCAACCACATACCACTATTACTCATCATCTGGAACTAGCAGATGAGAAAGAGGTTGTTTTACTGCAGGGGCAAGTGGTCGAGGGACGAGGTGTAAGTGTTGATGAAGCGAAATGGTTGGTGATGTGTCTGCAAAAGTTCTATGGTATGCTAGGGGAAAACCAAGAGAGGCGGAAACTCTTGGAGCAGTTTGGACGAGGGGATCCGGCCTTCAAAATTGAGACGCTTGTTGAGGAAGCCGAGAAGATCATCTAGGTGATGAATCGCTTCGTACGGCATGTACAATATTCTGAAGTCAGATGTATTCTGCTTGGTGCACCCTAGGTGGTACTGTATGAATATAATGCCGTTCGTCTTTTGTTAAGACTTTCTTGTTCACAGAAATGGTCCTAGAGGTAGAAAGCCTTGCTGAGGATGTTCGACTCTATGTAGAGGGCTGCCTTTGTTTCCACACTTTGTGGTCAGCACACGTTTTGTGGAGCTTTCAGGTCGATGGAAGTATCCACAATAATAACCCAGTGTGTGTTCGCGTGTCTGCGAAAGTGGCCACATCTCACGATGCATATCATGTACTATATTCCTATGGTATTCTGCCAGGGCTTTATATAGACAACTGGATGTTGTAGCATATGATTTTATAAGGGAATTACTTATTTACAGCCTCAAAAGTATCAAAATCTCGTTCCTATCTTTGGAGGCTGGACGCTAGGGACATGCAGTAGAGGAGTTTAAATCAAGTCCAAGGGTATCAAAGATGACTCTGATGAGACAAAGCCATTACTATTGATACCTAAAAACAGTTGGATGCAAATACATGATTCTATTCGACAGCCTACGATTCACTCTGTTCCTATAACAATATGAGAATGTTGTATGTTCTCATCTAGCATGTCGTTGGTACATACCATGGTCTCACATTCATGTCCCATCAGACTTAGATCAGACTTTTTTTTTTTTGGCTGGGTTTTCATTATTACGCTGTCTAAACAGAGTCCATGGGCTTTCGTCGAAGTGTGCATGACGATATACAGAGAACAGCTGATCAAGTCCGGATAAAATGAGCCTTTTCTCGCCCTTATCCAAAACAAACAGTCCAGGACGCTTATGGTTCCTGCTCACCACCACTATCATAATCCAAGTACTCACGCTGAAACAACGCACTCTTAGTGTGTTTCTATTAGTCCGAGTCCTCGACCTTTATTCGCGGTTCCCCCTCTCCAACATCAACTTTTGCTCGTGGTTCCTCCCTCTCAACCTCTCCTTGCGGTTCCTGCCCCACCTCATCACAGCGGGGTTCACCCTCACCATGCACATGAAAATCACAAAGCGTAAACGTCGATCTAAATGCCTCCTCCCTCGTAGCCTGCGGATCCCAAGTATGCAAACCATGATACGAAATCACTACAAAGATATCCCGAAAGAGCTCCGGACAAATATCAAAGAGCTTAGCGTACGCCTGCGTCCACCGAAGATTCCCAACCATCTGCCGCATGGTAAACGCAATGCAAGCTGCTACGTACCAGCGCAGTTTGCTCCCGGGCTGCGTGTTCCCGCAAATCTCAATCATGGCGGCAAGCCTGAATGTAATGCTGTTCTGCAAGTGGAATTTGATGATGTCGTCCATGATCGCGTTCATCAGCGAGGGGATGCCGATCCTCTCCGCGAAATAGTAAAGCTGCAGGACCAGTGCGGTCGCATCGGCCACGCTATGGGGTCGTCTGATGTATAGGAAGTGAAGAAATGCGTCGATAGTGTCGGGGCTCACGCCGCGGAGGGATATTGTACGTGGTCGGCCCGTTTCTTCCGAGGGCCGTTGTCTCTCGAGGATGTGCATGAAGAACGGTGAGCATCGGCATAACAGCTCTTCGTGGACGAAAAACGATGTCCGCCATCGACCTGCGTGGATTTCGGCGACGGGGCCGGGATTGATATGGCTGCTGTTTTTTGTGTTTAGCACGAGCGGTTGGAAGGCTGGCGTGGGGTTCATGTGATAGTGGAGGATGTATACTTACAGCCCTGCAGCCATTCTGACCGCCTGTCTGAGAGTTGATGCGTAATTAATATTTAAAAATCGTATATGGGTGTCTTAGGTTGTGTCTTGATGTTAGTCTAGACGGGTTCGTCTTCCCACATCGTGCTCTGTGGGTCGTCACCTCAACTTGCAAGAAGAAGAAAGGATAGACCTCAAGAATCACTGCTTGCAAGGTCGTTCTTTCCTTATTCCCGATTGTCTTGGACAAAGCACACACCATGTAGTGGATTATACACTACTTTATCAAACAGCGGTCAGTCCTGAACATTTCTACACAGATTCGAGGTCAGGATTCTTACTTGAGTCGTCATGAAAATCCATCTCCTTTTCATCAGAGCATAGAATCGCTAAAGATCCCCCTTCGTTGGCCAGCAGACACACCAGCGAGTCTGCGCAGCTTTGTTTTCCTTGACCGTAGAATCATACATATATGAGCTCTGTTTGGCGCGGCTCGCAGGTTAAGTGCTTCGCAGCTTGGTGTTTGGTTGGTATGTATGAGTTCGATCACTTCGCTCATCAATCATTCTGCCTTGATCTTCTCTTCGCAAACACCCTCAAGGGCACTTCGATGAAGGGTTCGCATCGCATCCGACACACGCCAGGAACCCGTGCAAGTGATTTAGTGGTACATTTGTTGGGGGCTCATAAAGCGGGTTTCTTCGGAATTCCGTTGTAGTGAAGTTGATGTCTTTTTGTTTTGATATGTTTCTTGTCCGTGTCCTTCTTGCAGATATCTGCTAACATTTTGTTCGTTCTCTTTTTCACAAATCCATTTCCAAGCATATAAAATGCTGATTCGAAGGGAGACCTAAGCTTCGAATTTAGTCAGCTCCCTTGCCACCAGCAAGTTATAGACGTCAGGCTACTACTTAGTAGTGATGGGGTTATTCTTTGGCTCTGTGAATCCTTCGGGCAAGCAAGATTTCGGGTGAGCTGCAACAGCAGACGGAAGTGAAAATCAAGCAACACACATCGAACTGGCAGAAAGTTGACGATCTTGAAACCTCTGCGATGCGGAACTCTATCAATCAAATCCGAATCATGAAATTCTACGTCTTGACATCACTTCCTTCTCCAGTATTTCACATCTTTCAGTCCATGAAACGAGAATTGCCATACACATAAGGAAGTTACAATCGAAAATGTGAAAAAATAATAGTTGTCATGAGTATTAGACAAGGCAACTAGCCATTGAATACATGCATCATTGTTCCGCCAATATGCTCTTCATGAACTCTTCCAAAATAATCACGTCTTGCAGCACCAAAAGCCCTCGCAAAATGACAACCCCTTGATATCCTGAATGCAATCCCAGAAATGAAGACATCGTGCCACCCCCTCCCCCCCAATCCATTAAGCCCATGACTCTTCCTTCGACTATAGTCTTCTTTCAAACACTTCCTTTCACTGACCGTCAAGAAGGTGACAACTGTGAACTTCAAACGAGCCTTCAGTTGCGTCACCCTGGGGGTGTACATGAAACTGGCAAGGATGAACACCAAGTGTTTTTCTTGTAGGTGAGGTAGATTCAGCCTCCGAAGAATCCGTGAGGTCCGCACGCGCAGCCATCTCATGGAACGATTCTCGAACTCGCGGGTCTGGGTTGCACTTTATAGTTGAAACCATGTAGTTTTTGAACTCATCGAAAAAGTCATCACTGGTGCGTATGAGTAACTTGAAGCTCGAATCGTCCAGTTTCGGATCGGTGATTGCGTAAAGAGTCGTAGCCACACATAGTTTTCTCAAAAGCGAAGTCTTCTCCGCATGATCATAAATATTCTTGACAAGCGGCGCGGAGAGAACTGTACCCGTCATAACCAGACCATCTTGTATTTTATCCATTATCTTGTTCAGAAACACAGATTCCATCTCGAAGATTTCGGCGAAGACGTAGAGTTGACACAAATCGTTAAGACGAGCGCCCTGTTGGATAGGGGTGAGGTTCTGCGTTACGCCTGGAACTACCTGCTTGTACAAGTATTCTGTGAACAGCTTAAAGACAGCAGGGCAGGTGTCATGGATTTTGTAGACAGCGGAGGGGCGACTTTTGCTAGACTGGACCATCCTTGCGAAACGACGAGAGGATGAGGCAAGAAGGACTTTATGAATTGAGAAAACAGCCACATCATTTTGCTGGCCTGGATCACTTGCGCCAACTTTTAATGTGATGATTTCACATCCCATATGACTATGAGTCTTTTTAGATTGACGGTCAATGTGAGGAGGTTGGTGTGTTCCTATACTTACTCACCAAGCAAGACCTCTGGCTTCGTCTCAACTCTAGTGACCTGCATGTCGGTATTCTTCTTGGACGCAACTCGATTATGTAGATTGAGGTTGTTGGTATGGTCGATGTTGTTGCTGTTCATATGGTCTTCAAGGGATCCATGCTATCGTTTGTTGTATCAATGTTACGGTTCGTCTATCGCAGCTGAACTGAACACTTACCTGATTCATCTTGTCGTTGGCTTTTGAAGAAAAGCTGTGAGTTCAGTATTTTACAAGATTAAATGCAGAAACAGCTAATAACAAGAATTGAATCGCTATTTGTGCAGACCTGTTGATCAAAGAAGAGAGATATGATGACTGGGGGAAGCGTGAAAAAGATTTCGTTGTGGTCGATGCGGGAGAAAGGGGAAGCATATTGGTGGTCAAGCGAGGTCAAGGACAACGAGGAAGACTTTCCTATTCGTGCACTAGCCTTATTCCGAGAGTGAATTGATACATCTTTAATGAAGCTCCAGTATTTAAAATCTCGGATTATCGGATATAACTGTCAACAATTGAGAGTCATCAAACAAGACTATATTCACTATACCAGGAGAAATCTCAATAAATTTGTCGATAAATAATGATACATATGGTCTCTCTAGCAGTCCCCTGTTGCATATGAGCAGCTAGAAACTCATCAGCAAGAACAAGGCAAACGAAACAGTTTCCCGGTAGAGCTTGTGGGATTCTGGATCGGAAATCATTAGAGCTGTGCAGCCGTGGAGATAAGTGACGCCCCAGATATTGTCCTTTGTCTGATCTATGCTGAAATGTAGTGCAGAATCTCCGGGTGCCATTTGTGCTTTTGGAATGCTTTTCCATAGATCATAGGTAGAGGGAGGAGAGGAGCAACACTTATATCCACATGAGGTCGTTTCGTTTCGAATGCAGTCAAAACAGTAATAAATCTTGGGAACCAACATCATTATCCCACTTTAAAGAATCTGGAGATCTCAGTTGACTTAACTTCAACCTCATCCTATCAAACGATATCGTCCATGAATCAGGATCCTATTTTCTGTCATTATTACCAACCTGTGGAATTCGCACTACAAATTTCCACTGATGGCGATCTGCTTATCACAGCCTGTTCAAGGTAGTGTTTGATAATGACTATATTGCGTGATAATGTGGACCGTGGTCAATGTTTCTTGCACAGTTACAACATGTGGCCAGCGGCGTTGTAGTTTTACAAGGCAGGAAGTCGGGCCAGACGTGACGGCAACCGGACCCCTATCATCATATGATGCACAACACAGCCACCATCTATGTTTTACGTAATAAACTTATATATCCAGCAGCATCCCGCATACGTTAGCCAACAGGTAATCCTTTCAAACGACTCTCGCGACATCGAGAACAAGTTATCCCTTTGAGAAAGAGCTACGACTAACATGAGCAACTTGAACTCATCAAATCTGACATCCAGGCTGATATCTGCTGAAATGTTCGACGACTGGTCCCATCTGCTTCCCGATCCGGATCGGAGTGCATTTCTGAAGGCATGTGCAAAAGCAGAACCAGATGATGGGCGCCTCCAGACTGTTCTCAGTCGCTACTTTTCCACGTGGAAAACAAGTTTAATGGCTGACGAACTAAGTAGACTTCAAATACTGGCTACATGCGAGCAAATACGAGATTACGTTAGAGTCGTATGTGTTGAGGATGACTTTGACGAATTCGAGGAAACATATCCTTCCAAATCCGACGTCATCTGGCCACGGCATGAAGACGGACAGGTTATTGCTGAAGCACTCGGCGCAGGACTCCTCAAGTCTATGTTTGCGGCCAAACAGCTTCGTCCCGATAGGCTCGAGATCAGGGATAAGCGCACCACACGCGCGCCTTCGGATCCAGATACCGCAAGGCTCCTCGCTCGCAGCACCTTGGATGAGGCTGGCCTTGCATTCAAGGCGTTCAGTGTGCGAAAGGATGATTCACCTATGACAACCATCATCATTGCTGAGCTTTCCCCGCAACACCAGGGCCGGGGGCACGGGGTTCTCTATCTTGCGAAAAGCGGATTTATGCCTCACCCTGAACCTAAACTCGCATTGGGCCAACCAAATTCTCTTCCATGCACCAGCGCTCAAACAGCTCTCACTCAAGTTCTGGAAGTCTTCTGACATGCGGGTTACCACTCCATTAATCTATGGCAACCGGCCCTTACCACAACCAGAGAAGCTGGAGCTCTCTGGTGCCAATGTCTCCATCGAAAGTATCATGGCAATCCTGAGAAACTCAGAGCAGAGTCTGACGGGCACATCATTCTGTCTAGTGTCACTTGTCAATAAATCAACTTGGTCGGAGCTGCTGACCCGCATTGCGAATGACTTTCCTCGCTTGACTTGGTTCAAATTTAGGAACATCTCAGAATACGATGGTAGATTTGCCAAGGTGACTTTCCCTGGTCTTGGAAATGATTCGGTAATCGGAGAGCCTTACAGGAGCGGACTTGAACTAGTGCAGAGAGGCCCTACGGGTAATAGGCGCATCCCTGGGGTCGAGTATGGAGGACCTGATGCGAATCATGTGCTTAGGATTGTTACTGAACGCTTGGTGACTGCATTTGGCCATTAATGAATGGGATCGTTTTATAAATAGCATGTATCTCTCCATAGATAGAAACAAGAAACTTGCAAGAATGACACTGCGGATGGCTGGTCTTCAGTTGTGTCCTCCAGCTGTGATTAAATCCTCCCTGTTTAGCAATACTTAAGGTCCAAGATATGGAAAAGACTGAGCCTCAAGGAGCCAGACTTGCGATACTGGCAGCTCTACCTCAAGCAATTCTTGGGGCGTGAGGCACAGTAATAAATCCAGTAAGCATTACAAAATGTCCAGAACCCACTTTTGTACAGTATAGAATATAATGAGAGGAAATTTTGGTCTTGCTGGTTTTCGCTTAGTTGATCGTATAGATAGGTTGGCTAGTGAAGCTTACCAAAGTCTATTTTGGCTTAAAAAACATGTTTGTATATGCAGATGTGATGGCGCTCATTCGTACCGAGCTGGATCTCACATGTACATCTGACCTCCGAAGCCATGGACCTGGAGCAGGTTTCTGATATTCACTAACTAGAACAGCCGTGTCATACTTCTCAGGGCATAATATCCGTTTGCTTTATAATGTCAAGGTTTGAAAACTTTTGCAAGCCTGTTGTAGTGAATATAAAATAAAAGCATACCTTCACCCAAAACGCTAAGCGAGAAGGTAGACGACTTACGTGACAAACATTCTCGTCACTTTCAAATCAATCCCTCCGCATTGCAGGAATTGTGATACTTCGCACGAACAAGCCTGAACGCCGCCACCTATCCGGAAATTCGAGAACGTTTGAACTGCCGCATCAACAGCCGCCAGTTCAGGCGATACGCTCGATTGTCGACGTGTGAAAACAATCCAATAACGCCAAGACTCGCCAGCAACCATGGCCACACAGTTACAAGCCCCAGCCAAAGACTTTGTAGAGTATGCCAAAACCAAACCATTGACTTCAAGCCGTTCTAGATGCTAACAATATTGAGTAGAAGCCTAGGAGACGAGACTGTCAAATTGATCGTCGGCAAGAAGCGCAAAGAGTTCACTGTGCACAAACAACTGCTATGCGAATCATGCGACTACTTTCGGCGCGCGTTCGACGGCTCATTTAAGGAAGGCCGGAAATGGAAAATGTATCTAGAAGAGGAGAGCGCAGGAGCCGTTGCGATCTTTGTCGAATGGCTTTACCGATCGCGGATTCAGCCTACCACATCTCTTAGGCACCTTCACAATCTGTTCAAGCTATATTTGATGGCTGAGAAGATATTTCTGGATGAGTTGGCAGACAGGGTCATCGATGCTATCATCTGCTCCTTCTATGACAAGGACAACTACAAGCATCTGACGCTAGAGATGTCCAGCTACCTGTGGGGGAAAACCAGAAAGGGATCTCCTATGAGGAAATTCATCGTAGAGACCATAGGACACGATTACTACTCCGAAATTGGTTCCCAGACTAGATATCCGGAGGCAACCACACCCCTTTTGGAAAGCCTTTGGCCGATCTGCAAGAAGCATGAAGACTTCTTCGTGATGTTCGTTGCAAACTTCCGTGAATTCATGATTTATGATTTGAGCGGAGAGCGGTTTTTTGACAACACACGGTACAATCCATCTGAGTTATGCCGCAATAATCGAGAGGAATTTTGCCAATTTCATTGCCACGAGGGGGGCTACAAGTGTGCTGCTATAACAGAAAAGATTAGATATCAAGTTGAACCAGATTGGGACACGGATGTCGAAAGTGACTTTTTCCACGATCTTCCTGAGGCGAGGGAAGAATTTGGTGTTGAAGTGGAGGCGTAACTCTGGGACGAGGGAAGAACCAAAAGCAATACCAGCTCCAGGGCCACAGTGTATGACAGTAGAATCTCAGATCCAACTTATATTATAGCCCGTCTGCCATGTCATGCCATGAATATCCAGTACTGTACAGTCAGTACCTAGTAATCTAGAGCTGTACTGTAACTACAGTTTGTTTTCTATATCGGTGAATAGTTTTCTCTAAGGTTCGATTGATCTCCTTTCTATCCGAGTGCGATATAGTTAGTTATAAGATCCTACACTGTGTCCACTATTATATGAAAGAGAAAATAATAAAACTATAATACAGAACAAGGAATGGAGGTAGTAAGTCAAGGAACAAGATAATGTCCATGAACAAGATATGCCCCTATAGGAATCCTCCATAGTGGCAGAGAGCCCTCACTTGAGGTCTAGGTAAATGAGATGTGCCCATAGGAATCCTCCATGATGGTAGAGATCCCTTACTTGAAGTTCAGGTAATGAATTGTGCCCCCAAAAAGAAAAGATGTAAAACGATATAATGATTTAAAGTTAAATATGAAAATGTATTATATACCGATATTTGATAACTTCTATCTTATCCCCCCTCTTGAAAGCTTCCTGTAATGGCAGGTTCGTAGGAGGAGCTGCAGCTCTTGGTGTCGAGATGTGACTGTAACTTTTGAATTCTCCAAGTCTGACACATCAATCAACATCTTACTAAATCAAGCTTCCGGGCAAACCGCTCGCTCGCTCACAAAGCTGCCCCTCCCCCCGAAAAATTGCATCTTCGTACCGGTGGCACTTGCCAATCAATCTTAACACATACATTTATACACAATATGTCTTATCAACAAGACTCATCTTCATCTCATCTTATCTCATGCTCTGCCAGCATCACGGCCCAAACACATTCGTTACGAGTTTCGCAGTGCATCACTATCACATTATACAACTCTCACTCTATATGCATGCAAGTCTCAAGCCACATGCAAGCACACACACACATACACATAAGAAGCACCTCACTCACTCAACGAAATCAAACCATCAAAGTAGAATATCATAAAAAATAAACTACCTCCCAACCCATCTTCGATCCCCTCCCCTATTCCTTCCCCTATTCCACCCCTTCCCACCCCCTCAACAAGAAAAAGTACCAAAAACAAAAAACAAACAAACCCATAACTCCACGACACGCCAACCCCAATTTCCATCTATAATATCCCTATTCTTCCAATGGTCAATTGTCGTCATATCTCATATCTTTGCTTTGTGTCTGATGTGTATGCGCGCCCTCTCGCTCGCTTCTGCCACCGTCGGTCCTGCCTGCTTCTCATTTCCGGCTTCTCATATCCATCTTTCAATCCCCAATCCCCAATCATGCATACTTGCTCGTCTGAACCTCAAGTTCAGCTTCCACTCCAGCGCTACCGCCCGCTCGTACCAAACTCGCCTGCGTCCTTCTCCATATGTGTGATATACGCATCAGCTCCCACATCAATCGTCTTCACCTTCTAGCTCATGAAAGAACGAAACAAACGAGCTAACAAAAATAGAAGAGGAAAGTATGCGAGGTCTAAAAATAATTCCCTGATTGGCCTATGATGTCGTATTTGAAAATTCCAATTGGCGAAAAACAAAAAGTTGTGAATAAAGAATGATCGCTAAAATTCAAGCAATAGTATAGTTGTTCGCGAAAGGTATGGTATTAGTTAGGAGAGACATGATGGTGAAAAAAGAGAA
This sequence comes from Clarireedia aff. paspali H2, assembly GCA_026770245.1. Lineage (NCBI taxonomy): Eukaryota > Fungi > Ascomycota > Leotiomycetes > Helotiales > Rutstroemiaceae > Clarireedia > Clarireedia aff. paspali H2. The sequence continues at coordinate 164,194 of JAJCXA010000067.1, forward strand.
GAGGGTATCATTTATGGCGTTTCCCCGGTCCATTTCTCAGCACGGAGAGATAGTAAATGAAGTAGTAGTAATGACTCTTAATGTCAAACCTCGCAAGCAAGGAAGTAGGAGGAAAAGTCTTTATGGTTTGGAAGCTCTCGGAAAAAAAGGAAAGTGAGCCGCGCGCCAGTACCGTCCCCATCCATCCCTAGATAAACCACTGCCAAAGGAGAAATGTTTGAATGCCCTGTACATGTAGCAAACATCGACAATAGAATTATTTCAAGGCGCTGCCCCTGGTGTATATGTCATATCTTTTGCCCCACTTCCTTGCCGCTGGGCGATGACCTCTCGAGCATAGAACTCGACGAGCATTGTTCCATAAGCTTCTAACTCCTCAACAGGGACGGACAACCGGAAGTCATTAAGAAGTAGAAATTGAAGTTCCAGATGGTTCAACTCCGCTAATGGTAATCCGCCGACCTAAGGAAATTAGCGATGGAGGAAATGGAAGAGTGTACAGCATGAACATACCTTAGCATATCTGGAGTTGGTATAAAATACATCAGAGAAGAACTTGCTCGCGCAGGTAACTCCGGCTATCACTAGTCGATGGATATTAAAACTGTCAACCACAAAGAAGTGGGACAGAGGGAACTGAGACAAGCCGGGTTCAGGCGCTGGCGCATGTGTGTACTGAGCATTATCAAGTTCCGACTTGATCTCTGGGACACTTCTGGACCCCGGTGGGCTATCGGCTAGATCTGAACCGCTTGCGGAATAGCTGGTGGAGGGTCGAGAATCATCTTGGTCCATGGGATCCTTGTTCATGGCCTGCATAGGTGCTGCGTTGACCCTTTCTGTCATTCTGTCAAAGTATACCAACAGACTCAAGAATACCTCGTAAGTTGTTGGGCAGTATTTGTGTATTCGCGTCAAGTAACTCAGAATCGTGATGCTGGGCACATTCTTGCCATGAAATGCTAACACACTGGATGAAAGGCCAGTCAAGTTCGATGTATTCTCTGCGGAGGGCATTGGCCTTTGTAAATTTTCGTGTTGCCTGTCGTTAGTTGTCGTAATCTTGGTCAACAGCCCAGCAACCATTTCAATAATATCTGTGATAGGCATCCCACTGATCTCATACTTCAAGGCAGGATCATCTGCCGTACGCGGCCGTCCAGATTGGCCTCTGAATGAAAGGAATTCCTCTGTAGCGAAGCTTTGAATGTGTTCGAGGTCTCGGACTTTGATTGTGTTGCCACCATATTTCTGGACATCGTCAAGAGATCGTACGGACCGCGGGACGCCTCCAGTCTCCGAGGCCGAAGAAGTAGTGCGGCCTGGCATCGTTTTGGACATTGAGCTGGTGCTCTGTGTATGTGCATGTTCCGATCGGCCGTACGGCGCCGAAGATTGGGGAAAGTTCTGTTGACTTGTAAATGGTTGTTTGGTATATGATTCTGCACTCGGGCTCGAGCTGTTCGGCGGTGATATTGGTGCCGATTTTACTCTTGTGCTTCGCTCCACATCGTGAGAAGCGCCATATTTTGCGCGTGTGTTCGCGTTCGAAGGAGGGGTATCAGTGTCTACTGATGTGGGGTGAGGTTTCGGACTCGGCGAGCGTTCGACTTTCGATCGTGACGGTTGTCGATAGGGTGATTCCTCTGGAGACCGCTGATGGCCTGGACCGGCTACCATTGTATGGCTATGGAAGCGCGATGAATCTGACACAAAATCAATCACCGCAGCCATATCAGCCTACAGTAAGTGTGAAAGTGTCGAGAAAACCTGATGGTTCGTCGCGATTAGCTTTTTTCCGCTAAATTTATGATGGCTGGAACAGTGTGGAGACATGAGAGAGCACGTTAATGCCTAGGAGGTCTTGTAATCTGTAGGCGCCAACTGATGCCTTGCTGTTGGTAAGGGATGGCAAGGGATGGCAAGGGATGGCAAGGTCCAAGTCTTATCGTGAGATTTGCGTCGATGTTTTGAGGCTCGGAAGGGGACGATAAAAGATTGAAAGGGATAGAACACCCAAGTCAATATTTTCTCTTGCAAGCCAACAGAATCTATATCCTGGCAAGACCTCCAGCGTTTGAGCCTGATTTGGATTGCGACAAGGCCATGTTTTGTTGACTGGCTACCATAGGTTGGAGATGATAAATGATGGCGCGCGATTTTACGAACATTTCGTGTGGGGGTCGAAAGCGTACAGTTATGCGTACCAAGATATACCCAAATGCACCATGTCGGCACAGGCTTTCTGGGAGGGAGAGAGCTTACCTGTAAACATTCCTAGTTGGGGCAGATGAATAAGTTTGGAGATCACGGTTACTGGATTTGTATCCGTGGTCCGTAATCCGATTCCGTATTGCTGGAACAGAGAGCAAAGGGTAGCTTGCGTGGGTTTTCTTCGTTTATCTGGCTGGTCTGGGCGGAGACTGGGTTGTTGTGTGCCTTTGGTTGATGCGAGCGGCTCGGAGTAGGGGATCGTGAGAAAGCTGGGTTGCGATGGATTGTGGGAGCCTTTCGGGACGACGTAGGCCAAAAATGGAGGTTAATGTAGGTAGGACGAGGGATGAGGAGAAGATGGGAGCTTCAAGGTTCAACGGAAGGAAGGTTGTTTGTGCGCTCTCCCAGACACTGACTGTACAATGAGCAAATGGAAGTGGCAGAAAGCAGGCGCAGTCCCGCAATTCACTGGGTGAGGAGGAGGGAAGTGAGTGCCTATGACGACGCCCGAGAACCCTGGATTTTGGTGGCACTGCCAAAGAACGAATGAAATTGAAGCGATTCACGGATGCACAGCAACGAGGCGCTTTAAAGTGGATGGTTTTGTTGATCTTACTCTACAAGGCACCGCTCTACCAACCACTTTGTAGCTCTACCGTAGCAACATGAACACGGACACATGGAGAATACCAAACAAGTGCCCTACCACCCGACGTCGAGGGCAAAGTGTCATCCAAACAAGAGACAAGAGCAAGAGACATGAGAGAATAGTAAGTCTCACCAGGCGGCAGGCGGACGCGGACGCGGGCGCGGACGGGTAGATACTACTAGGTCGTGCGGAAGAAGTCAAGTCACGCCCGTTTTGGGAGGAGGAAGAAGGAAAAATGGATGGGGAAATGAGATGGCCTCGGTTTTGGCAGAAACTCAGACTCTCCCACGAACCAATGACCTTTAGTCATTCCACCACAATAAGGCCCAATAGCTTGGATGCATCGCACCATCTTCTTGTGCCCTTCCTCCCTTACAACTAAGTACTTTGTAAGTTACCACTGCAGTCACGAAAATACATGATGAAAAGTCCTATATATAGACTTCCTACTAGACCTGACACTTGTACTTTGGGTACATCCCAGCAAAGGATACGTATCCCAAAAAGAGCCGGCACGCATTTTCAATTCTCTACGTTATTTATCATTCAGATCTAGAAAAGGTTGGGGGAATATCTGCCGAAATCGTCTTCACCAAGATTGTCTTGTGTGGCAGTTCCATCTAAAATCTTGTGATACTCTAGAAGCATCAAATCAGACTTCTAGAAGAATGTAACACAACCAACCACCTGAAAAGCATCATCAGGACCACTCGAATGAATCCTTCCCTTCTCAAACACACCACCTGTCAAGACATGAGAACAATATTGCTAGACAGCCCTTGTTGTCTTTGACCGCCGTAAAAGTTCCATGCAATAATTTCATTGCATCAAACTCCGTGGTATTATTGTCGGGTTCTATTCGTACATTTGTGGAACCGTCTATTGATGACGGACGGCATAGTTTGTGTCTGGTAGATACAGGTGCCTGTTCGCTCCCTTAGCCGTCAACACCACCATTCTGATAACACCTCCGGAACTCCCATCCCACTTAATAGCCTCTTGCAATGCACCCTTGACGAAATCGACGGCTTCAGCCTCTTCCATTCCCTCCTTCCAGTTAGCATCACAGTATCCGTAGATATATGTTGAACCAGATCCTCCAATAGCATACGATTGCTTGTGTAATGATCCTCCTAATGGTATCGAATAAACTTGGCCTCCGTGTCGCTCGTCCCATCCAGCAATAATCAGTCCGGCGCTGCAGTTGGTCAGTACGAATAGCACCTTGACAAATAGATCTACTGCTTACCTCAATTGATCCTTGTTCGCATAGCAGAGCTCTTGGAACATGGCCGCAGCAGTTTGCGTTGTTGGTGTTCTTCCATTCATAACCCCATACATGCCCAACTGGTAATGCACAATATCCGCAACAGCTTGAGTATCAGCTGCAGACCCTGATCGACAGCACCAAATTGTATCATGGACCTGCGTAAGCTTGTCTGTAACTCGATTTGCGATATATGCGCCCGTGGTAGTTCTACTGTCGGCACCTATTTATTGGAAGGTATTAGCATACGTCCTGTTTGTGGTTTTGGTGAATCCAAAAAAAACTGACCCAGAATCACACCATCCTTGAAGTTGACTGCCATGCTGTATAGCTGTTAGAATGATCGTCTGCTAACAGCATCGTCCCGTGGATATAAAGAGCGTCTTACATCGAAGTTCCTAAGCTACAAGCAATGATTAGAGAGGCCCAAAAAGCAGACGGCAGTTTTCTTACTTGACTTCTCCCTTCTTCAACCGATCCATATCAACGTGAATGCCATCTTCAAGCAACTTGTGTTAGCTACAGCAGTAGTGGTGGCAGGATCGAAGTAATCAGTCACCTTCATTCAACATTCCTGTATTGCCGAACTCCATTTTGAAAGATTGACTATCGTCTTGGCGGGTAGCTGGTATCAGATGTAAAATAAACTTTTCAGATCGTTGCGCTCGTCGTTGGGGAAGATGTTACTGAATATGGAGCTTTGAAGCTCTCACAAGCAGGCAGACCTTAGACGCGAGGCAACGGCAAGCGCAAATCCGATTATGATTCAATCACGTGCTGATAACGATTTCAGCTAAGTGGCGGCTGCTACCTCTCCAGCTTCCCTCTTAGCTTCAACGATGTGCTATTTTTGACTACTTGGTCCCATAGTGTCTCTTTTCTGGTAGATGAGATAGAGCTGTTTTTTCTGAATTTCGGTAGTGGATCTACAACTAAACACGGGTCTACTATGATATATACAATCTCAAAATCCATGAATATCACCAGTTGCTCCCAAATGTGTCCTTGAGCATAACTGAATGCTTTCAACACCATGCCCTACTTGCGTCATGCTCTGGGGTACCCGACCCCTAGTTCTACTTTCAAATATGTTCCCTACTCTTCACTTGATGTCTCAACCTCCCCGCGTCAAACTAAACCCCAGTCATTAGCTTCAACAACTTAGATAAAAGACAAAAGCCCAGGCCTACCCTTCCTTATCCAATTCCAATGGCGTAAAGCCATCCTCGCCTTTTTTCGGTTTTCCGGGCTCCCCATCTTCCGCGCAGCCGCAATCATAGAAATCACCAATCTTCGAGCAATCGAATATCTCCTTCTTCAACCTCTTGTTAACTTCATTATGAACATGGCAGGCCCATGCTGCGGCTGTAGACCTCGTAGCTACCTGTGGCGGAAACTTCTGCAACAACTGTTGGAAATGTCGTGCGCAATCTCCACAAGGATACAATCGCGCGAATAGATGAATGTAACTCTTCAGTGCAGAACTATCTTCCTCTGTCGGCTTGTCAGGGAATTTCGCCATCATCGTGTGTAAAACTTTCCATGCTGCATGTCCGAGTTCCGCTCTAGTAAATGGTTAGCATAGGCTCAAGAACGCGACTCATTTCCTTATTCACATACTTCAAAGTCGCATTTTCAAGCTTCGGTGCAGTGGCAGCTCCATGCAAAACAGCATCGTTCACAACTATGGGTGTTTTGTCAAGCGGGAACTCGGAATCAGCGACGAAATCTGACTGTCCTGCTCCCGGTGTCGAATGCCTAACTAGAAAGAAGAGGGTAATGCATACGAATGCCGCAGCCACGAAACCAAAATTTAGATGCTGTCGTCGAGGCATATCGGGTTGTGCATGGAGTTTGCAATAGCGTTTGTAATTCGGATTTTGATGATTACAGAAAAGATGCTGACTGTGCTGCTGCTTAGAAAGATACGAGATATGCGAAGTACCGGCGCGAAAGTATTTCCTTTCAAAGCAAGCAGCAAGCTGTTGGACCGAATGATTTCTATACACAATAGCCACAAAGAAGCGAAAGAATCATAAATTAAATGAATGATTAGAGAACGAATATCCGGCCGGAAATCAAACCATCAGAAGGTTGGGTCATGAATAGCATGATCTTTCTCATGTAAATTGTCAAGATTCGCCAATGGAATAACTTAATAACGATGTTTCAGACGTCGGTTCCGGTGGAGCTATGTTTATGTAATCGCCGTGCTGACTCCCCTGCAGAGGATCCCTGCATTTATCCCTCCACGCCCTTCACGCCCTTCTGCCCCGCGTTCTCCGAGTTCGGAACTAGTTTAGAAAAAGTATCAGACCGTGCTAAAAATCATTAACTTTCTCCGAGGCGACTCGTTGTCACCATAAAAAGTCTCCTGCATCTTCAGCATACCGTCTTAAGTGTCTGTCTTTACAGTCTAACATGACATTCCCTCCACCCCCTGTCAACACCATTGACTGGAATGATATTGGCTTCAGGTTCCGTGAAGGTACACTACCCAACTACCCATGCTATAAATATTTCCATGTGCTTTCATGAACTGATGTTCTCTCTCTTGCAGTCAACGGTCATATCGAATCCCACTACAGCGTTAAAACAGGCGAATGGACCGCACCTGCTTTCATAACAGACCCTTACTTGCGTCTTCATGGAATGTCACCTGCACTTAACTACGGACAGCAAGCATACGAGGGTATGAAAGCCTTCCGCGCACCAGGAGATAAAGAGATCACCCTCTTCCGTCCCAATAAGAACGCTGTACGATTGGCACATTCTGCCGAATTCGTTTCGATCCCTCCTGTTCCTGAAAAGGTCTTCATAGAGTGTGTACACGCAGCAGTTTCTTTGAACGCCGCATATGTACCTCCGCATGAGACCGGTGCGGCCTTGTACATTCGACCATTGGTTTTCGGATCAAGCCCTCAGTTGCCATTAAGCCCACCGGAGGAATACACGTTCTGCGTTTATGTCTTGCCAGTAGGAGTTTACCATGGCGTGCACCCTGTCAAGGCCTTGATCCTTGAGGAGTTCGATAGATCTGCTCCTCATGGAACTGGTAGCGCAAAAGTCGGAGGAAATTATGCCCCGGTACTGAGATGGAGTGATAAAGCTAGGAATGAGGGATATGGAATCACCCTACATTTGGACAGTCAGACCAGGAGCGAGATCGATGAGTTCTCCACGAGTGGATTCATTGGTGTCAAGAAAGATGGCGACAATGTCACTTTGGTTGTCCCGGACAGTAAGAATGTTATTGCTAGTGTAACTTCCGACAGTGTTTTGGAGATTGGAAAGAGCTTTGGCTGGAAGACAGAGGTTCGCTCGGTAAGACTTATTAAGCATCAAGGCACCCTCTTCCGGCTGATACTAATTTCGAATTTCGCAGATCAAATACGAAGAGCTCCCCTCGTTCAGCGAAGTCATGGCAGCTGGAACTGCTGCAGCTCTTGTCCCCATCCGATCTATAACCCGAAATTCCCGTTCCGAAACCTTTTCATACATCTCCGAGGACTCCGAGGAGCCAGGCCCAATTTACAAAGAACTATTGAGCACACTCAAGGGCATTCAAGGGGGAAAGATCAAGGATACTTTTGGCTGGAACAAGAAGGTCGAACAGCTTGATCTTAAGAATTTCTCACCCCATGAGATAACAAATGGGTTCAACGGAAATGTAGACGAACTGCCCTAGATTGACTTAGGTATGACTTTTGTGTATAGATATGACTGAACTTCCAAAAAAAATTATAAAAACCTGGATCGGCGTTGTTGCACGTTATTATTGGATTTAGATTAGCATCTTATCCCAAACCTACTGTGGCCTGGCTGGATCTCCTCTAGCTAACGATGCTGGCTAAGGAAAGCAGATGAAATAGCTTCATGCTTGGAACAACTAAGGTATAATCGCATCCCAAATCTATGTATGCATGATGACATTCCATAGAAGTATTCACCATAAATCCATGCCCAAACGCCGCGCGTAAACCGAACGCTATAAACATAAATCCAATGAACACAAATCAAGCTCAATCCCTCCTATCCCATCCTATTCCTTGCATCTAAAACATCAACCCCGCAACAACCACCGCCAAACTGCCCATAGCCCCCGCCACCACACCCTCCCTCCATTTCCCTTTTCCTCCCCTCCACCCAGCACACCCACTCGTCTTCCCAACCCCACTCTCCACAGTATCTCCCGCACTCCCCTTTGTCTGCTTCCTCACATTCCACCTAAAGAACCTCCCCTTATCATGTCCACTGCCCACAATATTGCCCGGGGTCCAATACTCGCACACGACGTACCATCCCGGCGTGCTGTTTTCTCCCTTGCACTCGGTTCGTCCGCATCCCACGCTCGAGGTGTTGGACCATACCAGTTGTGTGAAGTGTCCGGTTTCTTCGCTGAACCCAGGTTTGTCGTAGTTGTAGTGCAGGCGCTCGAGGCCCCAGGCGTCGACAGAGGCGCTGGCGTTGAGGTAGCCGGCGGCGAGATTTTCGCCGAGGGGTCCGCCCTAGGGGAGGTGGTGTTAGGTTTTGGAAGTTTTAGACTTATTTTGTATGGAGGAGGTGGAGAACGGTGGAAGAGATGTGGAAGGTTAGGAATAAATGAAAATGAGGAAAACATACCGAATGCTCGAAAACACAGCCACGCGACCAATTCCTCGCATAATCTGCAGAAGTGTCGTTCCAGATCAGATTCGAAACGTTGTGTTCGCTGCGGTAGAAGTTATGCGCCTTGAGCATGTCGGACTCGAATTCGGAGTCTGAGGTGTAGGAGGAGGATGTGGGTTGCGGAGTTGCGGAGGCGGTGATGGTTTTAGTTGAGCCGGCTCTGGTGAAGGGTGTAAGGAGGAGGAAAAGTGATAAGGATGTGAGGGCGTGCATTTTGTGATTTGGTGTCTTCAGTGTTTGAAGCTGGGTAGGTGGTTGCGCATACAAAGTCAAGAAAAATGGACAAGAAAAATGGTGCAGTAAATCAGCTTCAAGACTCTTGAATTGTGATGTGATTGATATGATGTGTTGATATAGAAACAGAAATATGAGCACTTGGACAAATTGAATATATGTGAGATGAAGTCAGCGACGTCGACATCATTACCTGCCTGCACTTGCTGGTGTTTTGCCCGAACCCACCCAAAGAAAGTCGTTTCAACCCTGCTCGAACCCCAAAACAAAGAGGAACCATACACTAATTCCGCCCACCGTTTGCTAATCAACCCATGTCGATGCAACACATGGCTTCTGGGCACTCAAATCTAGGGAAAAAGAGGGTTCTGTTGTGCTCTTGTTTCTTGATTGCGGGAGCTTGGAAAATTGGTTGGTGGTTGAAGCTTCGGGGTCTGACAGCCCCGGTACGGCATGACGTCGGGACCCGGCTACTGGATTGTGGGGGCCGAAGTCAATTTACGGTTAATCTGGTTGGATAGAATACTCTCCCCTCCCAAGAACAAATGTTAAAAAGTGGATTTTTACTACTGAAGTAAGTTAACCAGGATACAAACCGAGGGTTTGTTTTAACCACTCCAAATAGTCCTTTTTACCTCGGAGAAACCGAGAAAAGAATCTTAGTCAATCATAGATAGATACAAAACCTTCAATTTTGAGTGGTTAACCACCCCCCCCTGTTTATACCCTCTGTGGCAAAACCCACCAAATAACATTTGTTCTTGGG
>JAJCXA010000068.1:0-169041 GCA_026770245.1 Clarireedia aff. paspali H2
AGTACAAGTAGATGGGGGGGGGGGGGGGGGGGGGGAGGGGGGGACAGATAGCATAGTAGAGCGTATTCTATTCTACTTTGTCGTTCTACAATGCACGGTAGGTAGTCAACCACCTCTTCTTGCCACTATTCCGCGACATCCTCAACAACATGTCACAACTGCGTCGACATATCTCACATTATCATCACATATAGACACACAAATCACAAGATGTGAACAAAGCCAAGCACACAAAGATTAGAAAAGGGAACAACTTAATCAATTGTCATCCTGTCCTAAAAAAAAAAAAGAAAAAAAAAGTAAGAGTATCGTCTCGAATTCGAGACGTTGATCCCAGCTCCATGCACAATAGCAATAAGAAGCTCTCTTGAAGGAATCATCGAACAGCCCAAATATCTGTATCCGTTCCATTCAACAAAAACACAAAGCACAAGAGATTTTCTCCGACTATTGAGAGAGGTTGAAGTTCTCCGTAACGCCGAATGCTATGTATGCCCGTCATGATTGACCAATCTTTCCCCCAACCCCCATTCCGCAAAAATACCGGTGTCATGCCCACCATATCTACGGTCTATGTTGAAAGACTTTTATCTTCGTTGTCCTTTCCGCCCATATGAAATGAAAACTCGTAGGATGAAGATTTAGAGGAAAAAGCGCTTTTGTAGTATTGTAAAACAAATCCGCTACTAAATGAGCAGATATAGTGAAAGCAAGAAGTGTCGATGATATCAAAAAAAAAAGTTTATAAACTCCGCCAGATTTTGGCCCCGAAGGTCGTTGAGACCATGCCTGTTCATCAATCATTGCGCCGTAAGATATCCGTAGGAAATACAAGGAATCCTGGTTTGTGTAGAGACGTTGAGTCTTACACTGATGTTATATGTGGCTTCATTAGGTTTTGATTTACCACTTGAGGGCCTTTGGCTTCTCCCAGCTGAATTCTTGGCTGGTGAAGTGACCGTTCTTGGCAGTCTTGAAGTAGATTGGCTTGGCCAAGTCAAGCTCCTTGACGATGACACCTGGTCTCAAGTCGAAGTTGGATCTGATGATTTCGACAAGTTCATCAGATGTCTTGTCTGAGGTACCGTATGTGTCGACGAAGATGGAGAGTGGCTCAGCGACACCAATGGCGTATGAGAGTTGGACAAGTGCACGACGAGCAAGTTTGGCGTTGACCAAAGACTTGGCGATCCATCGAGCAACGTAGGCAGCGGATCGGTCGACCTTGGAGAAATCCTTTCCAGAGAAAGCTCCACCACCGTGAGCACCCCATCCACCGTATGTGTCGACGATGATCTTTCGGCCAGTAAGACCGGCGTCACCTTGAGGTCCACCAATGATGAAAAGTCCGGAAGGTTGAATCTGTCAAGTATTAGCGATGGGTCACCTATATTCTAAATCGGGATAACATACGTGGTAGATAGTCTCATCGGTCAAGTAGTTCGATGGGATAACCTTCTTGATGATCTTCTCCTTGATTTCTTTTCGTAGTTGCTCAGTGGTGATGTTCTCGTCGTGTTGAGCACTGACAACGACAGTGTGGACCCTTTGTGGGATGACAGCTCCGTTGTCGTGCTTGTACTCAATGGTGACTTGAGTCTTGGTATCAGGTCGGAGCCATGGCAAGCTTCCGTCTCTGCGAGCAGCGGACATGGCAGCATTGAGCTTGTGTGCCAATTGAAGAGTCAAGGGGAACAGTTCGGGGGTTTCATCGGTAGCATAACCGAACATGATACCCTGGTCACCAGCACCCAATTGCTCAAGGGCCTGGTCGAGGTGAAGACCTTGAGCGATATCGGGGGATTGTTGCTCGATAGCAACCAAGACGTTGCAGGTCTTGTAATCGAAGCCCTTGGAAGAATCATCGTATCCGATATCCTTGATGGCTCCACGGATAACCTTTTGGTAGTCGAGTTTGGCTTTGGTGGTGATTTCACCGAAGACCATGATCATACCGGTCTTGGTGGCAGTCTCACAAGCAACCTTGGACAGAGGGTCCTCGGCCAAGCATGCATCGAGAATAGCATCGGAAACCTGATCAGCGATCTTATCTGGGTGTCCCTCTCCTACAGATTCGGACTGGATTGATTGTGATTAGCAGATGTGGTTGCGATATCGAGACGAGGGGAAGCTTACGGTGAAGAGGAAGGTCCCTTTGTTGTGGTGGGATGTACCGTTGACTCCATTGGGGGACATGGTTGCGATTTGGGTGTGGTTTAAGGGGATGTAGTTGAAGAACGAAGAAGATAATGGGAATGAGAGGTGGTGATGGTGATGATGGTGATGATGGTGAAAGACTGAGGGAGGAGAAGTCGAGTGGATATTTATGAGGAGGGAGAAGAGGCGATGGGTGAAAGAAGGAAGAAAAAACGTCTATGGGTATGGTATGGGTAGATGGGGAAAAAGGGACGGGGGCAGTTTAAGTAAGAAAAAGTGTGAGAGGTTGGCTCGGTTGGGTTGCGGTTTTTCTTACTGTACTCAGTACTCTGTAGGGAGAAGAAGGGAGAAGAAGGTGGGGTGGAACAAAGGGCACGGACATTGTCACTAGGTTTGTGTATGTACAGACAGATATTGCACCATTTTCCCTTGATGTGCCAGGTCTGCCAGGTCACCGCTTGGGACTGTATTCTCCCTCTTCTCCGCTCGTACACTGCCGGGGAAGATACGGAGACCGAATTCCGATTTGCGACATGAGGATCAACCTTATCCGACTATGGATTTATAACTACAGTAACTGGAACTTGAATCTTGGAAAATACAGTAATTCTTTACTGTATTATGGTGAATCAAGTTCAACATGGCCTAATTCGGTTATTTCAATTACACTCATCGGAAAGGCGCCATAGTTCTAGAAATTGGGAAATCGTAAACCATGAATCGTATATCGTAAATCATACATCCTCTATCGTACATCCACTGAGCAGAGCAGAAGAGAATCCCAAGTCCCACATGTGGTGTTCCATTGAATCCACTGGACGGTAGGATTTCTAGTAGAACTACCCCAGTTCCTCATTCCTGAATCCTCACTGTTATCCCCAGCCTCGCTAGAGCAGCAATTCTGTTCGGGGTCCGACGGGAGCAGGCTGAAGGGGGTTTTTCTGCCCAACCCCACTATCACAATCAAATCCACTGCCCATACAAAAAAAAAAAAAAAAAAAAAAAAGGAAAAGAAAAAAAAAAGGAAAAGAAAAAAAAAAGAAAGAAACTTTGGAAATTTCTAGCCACCACCGACGCAAATAGGAAAAGGTCAAGATGAGTAAATTCGGTGTTCTGGTGATGGGGCCGGCGGGCGCTGGCAAAGTGAGTCTTTTCCCCTCTTCTCCTTCAGACCAAAGTTCCATTCTCTTCCCTGGATTCCCCTCCCCCCCATCGCCCAAACTCCCCCAAAACTAACCCTCCATCACCAGACCACCTTCTGCACCGCCCTCATCAATCACCTCCAAACCGAGCGTCGCTCCTGTTTCTATGTCAACCTCGACCCCGCCGCCGAAGACTTCACCCACGAACCCGACCTCGACATCAAAGACCTCATATCCCTCGAAGATGTAATGGAAGAAATGGGTCTCGGACCCAACGGCGGGCTCATCTACTGTTTCGAGTTCCTCCTCGAGAACCTCGACTTCCTCTCCGAAGCGCTCGATCCCCTCACCGAGGAATACCTCATCATCATCGACATGCCCGGCCAAATCGAACTCTACACACACATCCCGATCCTGCCCGCGCTGGTGAAATATCTAACCCGCACGGGCGCGCTGGATATCAATCTCTGCGCGGCGTATCTGCTCGAAGCGACGTTTGTAGTTGATCGGGCAAAGTTCTTTGCGGGGACGCTGAGCGCGATGAGCGCGATGATTATGCTGGAGGTGCCGCATGTGAATATTCTGTCAAAGATGGATTTGGTAAAAGGGCAGGTTGCGAAGAGAGAGTTGAAGAGGTTTTTGGATCCGGATACGACGCTGTTGGATGACGGGCAGGAGGAGGATGATGGGCAGGGAGATCCGGGGGATGCGGGCATGATGATGAAGGGAAATAGTTTTCGAAGGTTAAATAAAGCGGTTGCGGGGTTGATTGATAGTTTTAGTATGGTGTCGTATTTGAGGTTGGATGTGCAGAGTGAGGATAGTGTGGGTGCAATTTTGAGTTATATTGATGATGCTATTCAGTTTCATGAAGCACAGGAACCTAAGGAACCGGCTGATGAGGTGGAGTTTGATGATATGGGAATGGAATAAGTGCCGCGAATGGCACAAGTAGATGGGTAATGGATACGGTAGGCGTTTGGATGGTCTGGCTAGGGAAAAGCATAGCGCGGGCGTTCATCTGTATAAATTATGATATCCAGTCTGATGTTAACGAAATGTACTACATTGAGAGATTCTTTCATTGATCGTTCATGTCATGTAAATGCTATCGTTAAGAATAGTAGCATGTGAAAGTCATAAATCATATCCCCCATTCGTATCCCATATCCCATATCCAAGAATTTCCCAATCCACGAAGGACACCATCCCGACCCCTCTTCCCCCCTCTCACCCCCTCTCTCAACCTACATACGTCCACTTACGCCCAAACCTCCAATCTACAACCCCTCCCTTTCCCTCTTCGCCTTCTGCCACTCCTCCCACCAAATTCCACCCACCTCCCTCATCCACTCCGCAACCTCGACCCCTGTTCTCCCCACCCCCCTCTGCCAAACCACCGCCACCGTGATCCCCACCGCGCCCCAAAACACCAAGCCCACCAAAACCCTCACCCCAAACGCCACCATCCGCCGCACCACATCCATCACCTTGATCACCACCACAATCGCCAGCAACAACATCCCCACCGTGAACACGGCGGGGGACGCCTGCGCCACCTGGGCAATGCCATCGAGGGTTGGCAGCACCATCGGGGAGAAGGTGGTCAGCGCCGAGTTGTAGAGCGGGTGCAGGGTGCTGGTTGTTTGCGTGTAGAAGGTGGAGAGGTACGGGAGGGAGGATTTGATGTACGGGTAGGTTTGCTGATAGATGGGGAGGGTAACATCTAGAGGGGGGTGGGGTTAGTTTCTGAGTCTGGTATGGTATGGCTTGGGGGTAGGGGATGGGACTGGGGAAAGGCAAGGAGACGACGTACTGTTAAGGAGGAGATCCATTTTGCTGGGTTAGTTGCGTCTGCACTGTTTGTTTGTTTGTTGAGCAGAGCAGAGCAGAGATTCCGAATTCGGCGGTCGTTGGAAAGGCTACGACTGTATGATGTTCCTTCTTCCCGTTATGACAGTGTCGTGTCTTGGGATCAGTTCGTCTGACAATCAAAGCTTTGCTTGGATTTTGATAGATACAGTAGTTTGTAGCTAGCTATCGCGCGGTGTATGTATGTACGAAGTATGTATAGCTGGCGGTGTACGGAAAAAAGCCAAAGCTTGAGATGGATGTGCGTGCGTGTGAGGAATGTGTAGTTTGTAGAGCTGGAGGGATTAACTTGTACTTGGTAAGAAAAATCCAAAGGGTGATTGAATAAAGGTGACGTGTTAAATGGATCTTTTTTCATGCATTCTCTGCACAGTAGTGAATGAACCCTTATTCTTCCATTCCAAATACAGTGGAAGCTTTATGAAGGCGGTGACGCTGATAAACGAAGCTCCACCTTCGCTACTGTAAATAGCGGATCACTCCCGCGGTTTTCGGACATAAACATTCTCGACGGGAAGGTCAATAATGCTTCAAAGATATTGAACATCATTATTGTTTTAAGAATCTGTATATTTATTCCTCTACCGTATTGCGATACTATATGCTCGCATCAAAAATACCTTTAACGCAAACTATACAATACGCCATCGCTACGCCCAAGCTTATGCAATGCAGCTATTTCATGATTACCCTAACCATCGTAAGCCAATAATACTCCTGCAAAATGCATTCATGCCAGGTCATCAATATCATCATCCCATCCTAACGCCGCATAAATTGAGTCTGGGTTGCCTCGACTTAGTGGAAACGGCTTCACGACTTCTGGTGCTCCCAGCACATTTCTTGTATTCTCTTTATCCTCACCAACCGTAGGAGGATGGCTATGGTTGGACCCCAGTTCTGCGCTTTGCTTTACTGGTGTTTCATCCAGACCATAGTGCATACCCGACGATGGGGGTCTCTTGACAGGTGTTTCCAGAATACCTCGAGGTGCCGATGTTGCAGAAGGCCTCTTTGTAATTGAATCGGGCACACTGTTGAATATATGTGCGCTCGATTGACAAGCTTGTAAAGGTGAGGAGGGAGGAAATGCCCCAAGCTCATCATCATACATTGGCATAGCGTTCTTTGCCCGTGAAGAGCTAGAAAATGATCTTCGACTTGGGGTTGCTTGTACTGAATCCTTGAAGGGATCATAATCTCGGGAAGGCCTGATCGTCGATGGTGGTATGTTCGATATACTCGAGGGAGCCACAAATCCCAGATCTTGCTCCTCAGTCTTCTTTGGTGTGCTGGTAGGTAGTTGAGGTTCACGGAACATATCTTTTTGTCGACTACTCTTGGGGGTGGCTTTAATCTGCACACCTTGAACTCCTTGGAATAAAGGATTTCTCACGGGCTTTTTAGATTCTGACAGAGTCAGCGTGGTGGAAAAGATAGGAAAGACACGACAAAACTTACTGCGAGGATGTGAGGCCGAGATGGAACGTCGTTCTACAGTCTCGGCCAGTGCTTTTCCAGCAAGCTCACGATTCGGTTTCTTAAGTGCGGAAATCGCATCTTTCAATTCCGCTTCAATGGCGGCTTGCTTCTTTGCTTTAGATGTCAAATCTGGTGCGAGACTGCTCATATCAACCTCTCGCTGAGAGAATCGCTTCGAGTTCAGCACACCACCACGGCTCGCATATAGCGGTTTTGACTCCGCGGTAGGTATACTGGAAAGTGACGGTGCTTCGCTTGTTTCTCTCTTTAGACTAGGAATAGATGACTCGGTCGCGGACCTCATCAAAGAGATAGCTCTATTCGATCCAATCGACATGCTTCGTCTATCCCTGGAATCTGTTAATGCGCGCTGAAGATCTTTGTTTGTTTTCGCAGGTACTGGACGTTTAGTAATTGCCCCTGGTCTCGAAGGCGTAGTAGAAAAGCTGGCAGATTTTGACATCCTTTGCTTTGGAGCAGTTTTTGTCACAGGACCTCCCAGTTTACGATTGATCACCTCACAACGCTCAGGTAGACGTGCCGAGAAGCTTCCAAGGGTTAGTTATAACATCGAATGTAGACGAAGAGAAGCTTACAATGGTGCAATAACCTCAATGCAGAAATCTCTGAGGATATTCTCACTGTGCTTTGCAGCATTCACAGACATTGGACCCACCTTCGGATCTGCATCAGGAGCTTTCGTGATCTCACTCGTAAGTGATTGCCAGATGCATAAGCGGTCAATATGAACATCAATCAGCATCGTGAGATGATCGGTCTTCCTAGCTTTCGGGGTCCTTTGTTTGCTCTCGACAAATATGCCAGTGGGCAATATCGGTAAGTCATCATCAGGGTTATTAGTAGAAGTAACAAGTGGTTGTAAGGCAAGAATTTCCAGTATAATGATCATCTGGAGCTGGGTTTCACGAATGCGTAAGTTGGTTATCCGTGTCCTCATCGTCTCCTCTTTTGATGAACCTGGAACACCAATTTCCGCTTCTTCGTCATGATTAATCCACCACTTGTTGATGAGAGTTTCCTCATTGGGATACAATCCATTTTTGCCGGGCTTTAGCTTTTTGGGTGCCTTTCGTTTCTTCTTCGACTTGGTTTCGTCACCGCTTTGATCATTGGGATCAATGAGTGACACGCAACCTGGTATACCTTCACGGTACTTCTTATCAAGAAGAGTACTCGAGAGTACAAGACCTTCTAAAAATGCAATATGGTCTTTCATGTCAAGCGTCGAATCAAAATCGAGATGGAAAGCGGCCCTAGCTCGAGACAGTGGGCCTTTCGCGAAGTACGCCAGTGATGCTTTAGAGAGATAAAGTGATTCAAAATATTGAGTTCGGACATTGTCGAATATCTCAGAAGCTGTGACTTGAGTTGCAACCTCTGCCGCTGGTATATCAGCAGCATTTGGTGTGTCATCCTGAGGATCAGGTAGTACTTGTTGTTCCGGTGCAATCGACTGAGATTGTGGCTCCTGTAATAATGGGGTAGATGGTCTCTTCACCATAGACTGTATCGCTTCGATCGCAAGTCTCTTTTTCTTGTTGTATTTACTCGCTTCCGGGGTGATGAGTGGCAGCCCAGGTATGGCGCCTCCTAAATCTCTTCCATTGCCAGGTACGTTTGCAGGTTCAGTTTGTGCTACAACCGCGACCGATCTCAGTTGTTGTAGGCTAACCCAAGACCCTAACTGCAACACCACGTACAAGCCTCGGGCTTCTCTTTCGACTGCGTATAATGTTCGGTTGTCGTCCAATCTGGCTATTAGGACCGTAGGCTGACTTCCCATTCGCTCTTCCAATTCTAATATCTTAACATGAGCTTCAAACAACCGTGATTGGGGTAAGGGATTGGTCGTAGACCCAATATCTAAGTACGAAAGTGGTAGATGCAATCGTGGTAGCAACAGAAGTGGCTGTAGGGTTCGAGGCCGCACAAGGAGCTTAGTTGGGTATGGCTATTCAGTTGAATAAATATTTTGGCGCAATATAAAAAGTTGGAGTCAAAACATACCTTGATCACAAATTTATCTGTGAGCAGATCTTCCAAAGAATTACCTCCCCTCTTACGTTTCTTTCCCCTCGACTCATCATTCAATTCCACCGACTGTGAACTTGGTGTTAGGATACCAGATTGCTGACGCGCATGGTGAATGGACGCGTCGGGTAGAGGGGATGTATCTTGACTTGACATAGCATCTGTATATTAATATTGGAACCTTTCATGAGGCTCTTTTATGTTATAGAATAAAACTGCTAATCGATGCAATAATAATCCTTGAAAAAGCTGTAGGGGAACAGACAGTAAGTTATGATAACATAAAGTAACAATGAATGAATGATAAGTATCAGATGGAGATCTTTAAGCCGTTACGCGCTTTCGTGAAGCGCGAGACGCGACGCACGAGGCACAGGAGCAAGGCCGAAATTCGCAACACCAGACACAACAGAGACACAACAGAGACACAACAAAGGCCTCCGCTAAGGAAAGCGCAAGGCGCAAGGCTGGTGAGGGGACAAAGGGACGAAGGGACGGCGCATCGGCAGACCCGCTCCGATTCCCGATTCACATTTATGGACTTTTTCCCGATGCTTTTTGCAGATCAATAATATAAAGCCCGATCCGGGACCACCATGTATCGCGGGCCCATTTTGTTCTGAGGTTCTTTTGAGCTCCAATGCCGTCCTCCCTTTCCCTCGCATAATGAATGTCTTGTCATGTGTGACTGATTCGTGGCTTGACTCTCCAAGAAAGAAACTCGCTTTGTTAAGTCGCTTGAGATACTTGGATGAGGAAATATGTAAACATGTGCCTTGGGACGTATCACTTATGAACTCATCATCACCATCACCATCATCCTCTTCCTTTTCTTCCTCTCTTCCGCTCTTCCTCTCTTCCTTTCGACTTCACAACACACATAGTCGCATTCCTTCCCTGCGGTGATTTTATCCGGTCCTTACCCCAAGTCTACCAAGTCCACCAAGTCCTACTTCGTCCAAGTAGTACTGCATGTCTACCAAGTACTATTGCTGTCCTTGAGATCCCAATCCCATAAATCCCACCTGCCAAGCGTAAACTTCTTTTTGAGCGATCGACG
Source organism: Clarireedia aff. paspali H2 (assembly GCA_026770245.1). Classification (NCBI taxonomy): domain Eukaryota; kingdom Fungi; phylum Ascomycota; class Leotiomycetes; order Helotiales; family Rutstroemiaceae; genus Clarireedia; species Clarireedia aff. paspali H2. The sequence goes on from JAJCXA010000068.1 coordinate 9,766, forward strand.
ATTTTGCCCTTTTCTCTCGCCCAATCACACGGAATACCAACCCAAGGGAGCTTGACTAAGACAAAAAACCGACTGGGTGTTCACGTTCTCATTCCGTGCCCCCCCCCCCCTCCCCAAAAAGCGGTACTCTGAACACTCATATATACGCCCCATCAAAAGAACTTTGGAAGACTAAGACTGTATTTGTCTGAAAGAGTTCTGTCGGTAAATCGATTTCTCACTCTCCTTCCTCACGAGTCTCCTTCCAAATCCTTTTATTGCTGTGTTTTTATACCTCTCTTCGAAGTCTAGACGTTCCTCGCCTCAGAGAACTACCTTCCATCCCTGCACCTGCTCCATCAAACAATCAGAAATGAGTGGTTATCAATGCTAAGGAAAGGCAAATTACAAAGTACCTGGAACTTTTGCCGACCTCGCTTTTCCACCACCCTCCGCCGCGAATCCAGGTCATGAGCTTACAGGTATCGCCTCGAACTGTAAGATTTTCTGAAGGGGACAGAGCTCAGATACTAGATACGTTCAAGGGCCCAAGGGTCATGGAGCGCTCACAGGTTCACACGAGCGACTCGGGAGGTTCAGGCTTCTCGGGGGAAGCTCTAGACCAAGTCGAACATCTCAGCCCCGAAGCTGTTCACGAAATACATCCCAATGCTTTCATGACACTCGATCCTCGCACCCAGATGAACAGTATGAATTCGAGCATCCGCAGTCGAACAAGCAATCCCGAAACAAATGGCTCAGTGTATGGACGCGAAGGCTCATTCAGTACCTCGCCGCAGACACCTCTAAACGGCGCTGCGAGCAGACCACAGCGACCCACTGCACCAGCTAGAACTCCCTCCAGTACTTATGCCCCTGCGCGCCGACCTCCACAAGCTCCATATATGTCGATAACCGATCGCAACCGTTCCGGATCGGCTTCGAGATTCAGACAAGATCCAAATGCTTCCTATCGCGCACAAGAGGGGGCTTATGTACGACGCTTACGGCAAGATCAATCATTCGAATATTTCGAGCCATATACACCGAGTTTAAGTTATGGGACAGGATCAGACACTGAAGATGAATCGCCGTCAGACCTACAATTCGACAATGATCCATTTGATCAGGAAACAGTACTTTTCTACAACAATGACGATATACAGCCCACACCCGAGGATCTTAAGGACCCTGCGAATCGAGAACGACTGGAATGGCATGGTATGCTAGCGTCTGTCTTGACGGGTGATGTTGTCAGGCAGGAGAAGAAACGTCTTATTGGTGCTTCAGAGAACAAAGGGGACAATTTAGGTACAGAAATATGGCTGGGCATTCGTTCGAAGGTATGTGGAAGGAGTTTAGCAGCACAACGACGAATTGTGGAGGATACTCGCTCGAATCTTGACAATGTATTGGATGAAATCATCAGGTTCCAGGTTCAAGGAGAAAGTGAAGCCGGAAAATCGCCCATCGACCAGGTTCGGGACATAGTTGCGAAGATCGAGAAGTGCGAAAGTCTATTCCCTTCTCGCACAGGTCTGGAGCAGGCAAATAAGTTGGCGGCATCCCCGCAATATGCGGCAACATGTGATGCCGTTATTTCATGGCACAATACCACAGAGTTGATCAATGTTGAACTTGCGATTCTACAGAATTGGGTCGGAAACCCAGAGCTCGATTTCAACAAAATCAAGGAACGTTCTCCTTCGGGGCATGGACTCTCTGATGAATCCTCTTTCATCGATAGATTACTGAAAGGAGATGGTCTGAGGTCTTTACAGGGTGATAAGAGCATCTTGTTGGGCGTTTCTGAAGTCATCATGAAAGCCAAAAATACCCTTATTGACAATTCAGAAGGCTTCGCAAAGCGTCATTTACCGCCTTATATCGAAGAGCTACTCACTTTGATCAATTTCCCTTCTCGACTCATTGAGGAAATCATCAAGGTTCGACTGCAGTACGCAAAGAAGATGAGGGATAGCACCCAACAGAACGCCATGATGGCTGAGCAAATGATTTCACAATTCAGAATATTATTGAAACTTGCCATACTGATCAAACAAGAATATTTGACGATATCCAATCCGGAACCTGGATGGGATTTACCACCTTGTATCGACGAGTCCTTTGATCAGGTTGTTCTTGATGCTCTTAAGTTTTATTTCAAAATGTTGAATTGGAAGCTTGGTGGAAACAAGAACACTTTCAAAGAAGCGGAAGTGCTTGAACAGGAATGGGACTTTTCAAACGAAATCGGGCGACACTTACAAGGCGGTGACGTTGAGGTTGCTGAACAATTCAGCTCACTTACTCACAAAGCCTTCATCCGACTGAGCTCGACTTTCGAGAAAGAAATGGTTAGGAAGCCCAAAGAAACCGCTGCTGAGATGACCAAACGATACAAGCAAAGTTTGGATTCTGTTCGTGTACGACAACGTATGTTACAACGTTTCTCTAGGGTTCTCAGTGATCGATTTGAGAATTCTACGGACTTCACAATCGCCATGAAGCAAAGTGGTTTGCAACTACTTTACTCAAGACTTATCGAAACTGGGCATTTCTTGGTTTACACTGCAAGCATTGAGCATGACGGCATATTCCTGATCGCGTCTCCGTCGCTTTACAACAGACCACAAGACATTCAGTCAATCCTTGGTACTTGTTATCATTCTGAAGAGGTCCAGGAAGATCCAACAAATCCTTATATTCTGGTTATGCGCCCGGAAGGACAATTACAATGGGACGGACGACAGGTTGACTCGGCATTGGTAAACATCAACACAGACGTCAAGGTTGGACATCTTCGATTGATCGCAGATGGTTCACAAGCTAGATTGGCTAATGCTCGAATGTCGTTCTTGGATAGTATTGGTCTACATCTTGATATGGTCGTTGAACAGCGGTCTCATCTACGAAAAGTCCACGCCAAATTGACCGATATCAAGAAGGTCGTGTATAAATTGTCCAACTTGATTATGGACAGTGTCGAAATTGTTCGCAAGCAGACAGAAGGGTTGGAATGCCAAGAACTCATTCAGACTTGCTTCATATTCGCCACTGAGTTCGGTCAGAGATCTCTGCCTTATATGGATCGAAACCGCAAGCAGATGAACAACATCAAGTTGACAAAAATTGCTTTGGATTGGGTCAGCTTCATCTGTGATGACTGCATTCCTACTGACCGAAAGACTTTCAGGTGGGCTGTGTTAGCACTGGAATTTGCAATGGTAATGACTCAAGGCCAACACATACTAGCCCTTGGTGAAGATGAATACGCAAGATTGCGAGCCAAGGTAGCCGGTTGCATGTCTCTCCTCATCTCGCATTTTGATATCATGGGCGCAAGATCGACCTTGGCAGCTCAAGCCGAAAAGCAACGAATGGAGACAGTTAATGGACAGTTCAGGAAGATGGATATGAGTAGAATGGCCGACGATGAAGAATCCTCCGCATTCGTTCGCAGACAACGCTTGGAGCAATTAGCTGAGCTTGACGATATCCGAAAAGAAAAGGAAGCCGAAAGACAAGCTCTCGGAAGAGTTCTTGAAGAATCAAATGAAGCAGATCGATCACTTACTCATCTATCTGCTTCGCCATCAAACATCAACATGCGTTGGCAGCAAGGAAATTTCGTTGGTGGTGGAACATTCGGCTCAGTTTACGCAGCAATCAATCTGGACTCTGGCCATCTCATGGCCGTCAAGGAGATTCGTTTGCAAGATCCTAGTCTCATCCCAACTATTGCTGGACAGATTGGAGATGAAATGCATGTCTTGGAAGTTCTTGATCATCCGAACGTTGTATCATATCATGGTATTGAAGTTCATCGAGACAAGGTTTACATCTTTATGGAATTTTGTTCTGGCGGATCCTTGGCTGGTCTATTGGAACACGGAAGAATCGAGGACGAGCAAGTTATCATGGTATATGCTTTACAACTTCTTGAAGGTCTTGCTTATCTTCACGAAAGTGGCATTATCCATCGTGATATCAAACCGGAAAGTAAGTCTTCTCTACCCCGTTTTCTTTTTCGGTTGATCGCATCCTAACATTTCTAGATATTCTCCTGGATCACAACGGTGTAATAAAATACGTCGATTTCGGCGCCGCTAAAGTCATCGCCCGTCAAGGTAAAACTCTAATCAATGCCTCCTCAACCTCCGTAGCGAACAAAAACAAATCCATGACCGGCACCCCGATGTACATGTCACCCGAAGTAATCAAAGGCGAAAATCCAGGTCGCGCAGGCGCCGTTGATGTCTGGTCCCTCGGATGTGTCATTCTCGAAATGGCAACAGGAAGACGTCCGTGGGCTTCGCTCGATAACGAATGGGCCATCATGTATAATATTGCCCAAGGAAACCCACCACAGATGCCATCGCTGGATCAACTCAGTCCACAGGGTTGTGACTTCCTCAAGAGGTGTTTTGTGCGCGATCCGAAAAAACGCGCGTCGGCTGCGGAGCTGCTGCAACATGAATGGATTATGGCGATTAGGAGTCAGGTTTCTATCGAGCCGCAGACGCCGAGTGATAGTGGGAGTTCGCAGAGTAGTGCGAGAGGAAGTTTTACTAATTGATTGGGGCTGATGGGGTGTTTTATTCGTCTCAGGCGCTCGTATATTTTTCGTACTTACTTGCATATTACTTTCTTTTGTCACTATTATCCACACTACTATTGGCCGAGAGCACCTTTACTTTAACCACTTTCTTCCTTTCCTCTTTATCCATTGCGTTTTCCATTCCATTCACTCACGGCATCTTATGATATAAAAAAATTAATGCCCGCAGCATATGAAGCGTTGTCTTTTTTCTTTCGACTTAACTGGTTATGCATTGGAGGAGTATAGGGGTTTTTCTTGTTGTTTTTTTGGTAGTGGGAAATAAATGGAAATGGAAATTGGGTTGATATGCGAATGCACATGTAGAGTTTTCTATCCATCAGCGATTGAGTTTAGGAGTTTTTTTTTGGTGTGCTTGCTTGCTTACTTGTTGGTCTGGAAGGATTGGAAGGTTGGAAGAGTTGGTATTGAATGGATGCATATATGGACGAATGGATTAGGGGGGATGGTTGGATGGAATGGATGGGAAAGATACTTGTTTCCAGTGCATATGTGTGTGGATGATGGCTGGGCAGGTGGAGACGGGGAGTCAGAGGAGAGGGAAGGAGAGCTCGGGTATGCGTAGGGGGTTGGGGGGTGGGTGGTGGTGGACTTGTTTGGCTATTTGATGTGGGATTGATAACCTTGCTGGATAGATGCCAGAGGGAGACATGTGGTGTGCGGGTTTAATATTCGGTCTTCTCAACTTGAAGTTTGTGGATTTCGACGAGGATACTATTCCTAGTGTAGTGATGACGGCGAGATGTAAGGAAGGGAGAGCAAAGAACCATGGAGATAAGGATGAGGATAAGGATAAGGTTGTGAATCGGGATGAGGATAAGGATAAAGTTGTGAATCGGGATGAGGATGAGGATGTTCGTTGTAGACACCAATACTTAAGGATACAAAGTACATGCGTGGGAAGATTATTGAGGATCGGGTGATTGGCAATGGGAAAAGGCATAGGGGGGAGTGAATGAAATGAATGGGGAAGGGGAAAGGGGAGAGGGGGTGGGAAAATTGAGTAGAAAGGTTGAAAGGAATGTGGATGTTGTATGTAGTGTAGTAGTGCGAACACGAGAAAATGAAAGTATTAAGGTGAATGAGAGTATTTGTGTTATTGGGTGATAGTTACAGTAGATACATATTACTTGTGTGTATCGTTTGTTTGCAGAGTAGTCTATTTCTCTTTCTCTCTTTCTCCCTATTTCCTTCTTTGTCCTCTCCCCCTCCCCTTCTCCACTTACTCTTCCCCCCCCCCTCTCCTAAGCGAAAGAAAGCAAAAGAAAGCTATAACTTATATAAATTAAATAAAAAACTAAACTAACTTAACTAGAAAAGAGAGATATATATATAATAAATATATTGGCTTTCTATTCTTTCCTCTGGCTCTTCTATAACTACTATTCTATAATATCCTATCTCACCCATCCCATCCCATCCCATCCCATCCCACCTCACCTCACCTATCCCATCTTATACTATACCGTACTATATATAAGATCTCCTTCCTTCCTTCCTTACCTACTTACCTACCTACCTACCTACCTACCTACCTATCTCTATAATCAATCAACCAATCAACCAATCAACCAATCACTCAATCATCAATAAACACTATCCATCATCCATCCACCCATTTAATCCCTCCTTCCCCTTCTCCTCATCAACTCAACTCCCCCAACTAACAACAACAACCAACTAACTTAACAACCAACCAACTCCTTACACATCATATCATATCACATCATATTTCCAGCCTCCCAAAACCACACTCCCAAAACCACATTCTCAAAATCAACCAACTAGCTACATACCCAATCAATCACTCAACTCACCTCAACTTAACCACTCAAGTACAGCTCAGCTCAGCTATACAGTTTTTAAAAAAAAAAAAAAAAAAAAAAAAAAAAAAAAAAAAAAAAAAAAAAAAATTCCTATATTAATATAATATAATATAGTACGAATGAATCAGTATTCTCTTTTTTATAAATTTTTTTATATATAAAATTTGTGGTTTCATTTTTTTTTTCTACGCTACGCTACTCTGCTCTGCTGTGCTGTGAGTTTAGTTAGTTTACAGGTAGGCTGAAGAACACTCTACTCGACTCTACTCTACTTTGCTGATATGAAAAAGGGCTACGCTGATGATATGTATGTATGTATGTATGTATGTATGTGTAGCGGCTTTCATTCATGCATGGTTTACAGGTAGGTAGGTAGGTAGGTAGGTAGGCTGGAAGGAAGGAAGGAAGGAAGAAAGGCAAAGTTTGCTTTTCGAACGCTGCGAGCGAGACTTGTATTGTATTATCATTGTCATTGTCATTGTCATTGTGGAAGGTTAGGTAGATAAATTGATTGGAAAAAGACAAATAGAACTAAGTCATCCTTCCAGACAAACAGACAGAGAGACGAGACGGAGCCAGCCAGAAGGGCGCGTGCAAAAGAAAAAGAACAGGGGGAAAAAAGTGTTAAATTATCGACTGCCTATCTATGTATGGATGAGTGTGGTATCAAGGTTCTGCCGGGCTGAGATCTAGACGTTGGTGATTTTTGGAGAGAGAGAGAAAGAGAGAGAAACAAGGATAATATAAACCCTAATTCAATCTATTATTTGTCGATATCTTCACCTGCCACCGATGATCTCTGCTTTTCGTGCTGCGGCGAAGGAGTACTACCGTGTTCGCGGCCTGAGTACTTGCTTGCGGTATCGCTCATGTCGTTAAGGACCTCACGGGTAAGCTCAACGTAATCGTACGCGAACTCACCAATCTCCGCATCATCGATACCGAGGATTTCCGCCTCTTCGCTTGCGCGGAGGGAAAGTCCTGGGATGAGGTTCATAACGAAGAGAATGATGCAGGTTCCGCCGAAGGAGTACACGCCACCGGAGATGGAGTCCGCGAGTTGGTAGCCAAGCTGGACCCAGTGATGGTTGAGCCATCCACCGGGGATCTCGGTGAAGCCGTCTAGATGCGCTATGTAGTCTGCGGCGAAGAAGGCAGTGAGGATATTGCCGATGAAGCCACCGACGGCGTGCTCGGCGAAGATGTCGAGGGCGTCGTCGATGCCGAGGACGAACTTGAGTTTGGTGGCGTAGTTAGCGCCGGCGGCACCGACGACTCCGTAGATGACAGCGGCCCAAGCGGGGACGAAACCGGATCCGGGGGTGATGGCTACGAGACCGGCGATGACACCGGAGCAGAAGCCGACGGTGGACCATTTGCGCTCGAGACGGTAGTCAAGAACACACCAGGTGATACCTCCAACACAAGCGGCTAAGTTGGTGACGACGGCTGCCATAACAGCACGCATGTTGGCTGCGAGAGCGGAACTATGGTCATGTTAGTATAATGCAATTTATCTGAGATGTGGTAAAACATGGGCCATCTTGTGTTTCGGGACTCCCACTTACCCAGCATTGAAACCAAACCATCCAACCCACAGGAATACAGTGCCAATAACAATATGTGTGACGTTGTGAGGGCGATAGTTCAATTCATGAGTACCGTGTCCACGACGTTTGCCCAGCATGATGCTGTAAGCAAGAGCTGCCGCACCCGAGGAAATATGCACTGGAGTTCCACCAGCAAAGTCGAGACCGCCCATCTTGAAGACCCATCCGGCAGAATTCCATGTCCAACAAGCAATTGGGTCGTAGATGATGGTCGACCAGACGAACATGAAAACGATGGAGGGAAGCATGCGACCACGTTCGGCAACAGCACCGACTGCGAGTGCGACCGTGATGGCTGCGAACATACCCTGATAGACGGCAAAGAGAAGATCGGGGATCTTGGTGGAACCAACAGAGGGAGCTGCGAGGACATTTCGGAATCCGACTAGGTTGGGCTGTTAGTCTTAGACCGTCTCATGGTCGAATCTTGTACTCACTGTTCTCCAAATCACCAATATATTTGCCAGCAGTGTGGGAGAAAGCCAGCGAGTAACCCCAGAAGAACCATTGGAAGGAAACTACAGCTGTAGCCATGACCGAGAGCCAAATCAAGGACAACGCAGACTTCCTTCGAGCCAAACCAGAGTAGAAGAAACTAGAATCGCACAATTAGCCGTGGTCGCACAGAGATTGAAAGGTTGCGATTGCACATACCCAACACCTGGAATCATAAGAAGCACAAGTGCTGTGGAAGTAATCATCCAAGCAACATCACCAGGCTATTGTAGAAAGTCGCGTCAGCACCAAATCCCGTTGGACCACTTCAGATGTTGGATATATCTTACATCGTACCAGATGTTGAGATCCTCCGTCAAGGAATCTCCACCGGTCATACCGGTTCCATTATAAGCAGGTAGCGACATGTTGATCTCCTGCGACTCAGTCGAGTATAAAGCAAGCTATGTGCATAAATCGAAGTAGTTGTTTAGATTGTAGAGGAAGGGAAGATGGGCGAGAGATGAGGCTGAGTTGATGGTGAATTAGTAGTATATAGATAGGCGCAACGAGATAGATAATAAGTGAATATAAAAGTAAAGTCGGCGTCGAATCGGACGAGGGCTTCTTGTGGCAGATGATGTATATTGGAAGATATGGGAAAGGGTTGGGCGGCGATTTTTCTAAACAAGAGACACTTGGTTTCGACGGAGATGAAGCTTGAAGATTGAAGATTGAAGCAATTCCCAGTCAAGGGAGTGATTGAATGAAGAATTCACTCTTGACGCTCTGGACACGACGGGCACGCACGAACAAGGGAAAAAAGAAGTCGATGCTAAGGAAGGAGGGGATGGAAATAGTTTTAAGTGACATGAATGGCTGGCTGCCTGCGATGCGAGGTAGCATTTGTGTGGCCGCTCGCAGTCCGAGTCCATAGTCACCATCCACAATCCACAATCCACAATCCACGCACGCCTTGGCGAGTTCTGGGCCGTGAGATGTGTGGGTGATGCACAGGGAATCCAAATAAGGATAAACAAGGGTGAGTAGAGCAGGGACAGGGAGGCGATTCATTTGGATGATTTGATTGGCTGCCATTTCCGTTACGAGGATTTTGTATTTTGTATTTTGTACTGTAAAACTACGTATTTTGTATTTGGTATTTTGTATTTTGTACCCTCACTCACTCTCCACCCTCTCACTCTCACTTATCAGGTGGGTAATCTCCCGGCCCAGCAGTTGATCCGTTCACGTTGTATGTTGTAAAGTTGGGCCGAAGCAAGTTGAAGCTTACCACCAATTAATCCGTCCCTTTGCATGTTCGCACACTTAGCACTCGGGCACTACCAACAACAGATATCGGGCGAAATCCTTACAGTCTACGGGAAACACGAATCACCAATCCTCATCCACACTGAGCGAAAATAAAATCAAAACTAAGTTCCGAAGCCCCAGGGTATTGATGTCGTACAGGGATTCTTTTCGGAAAAGCTCTTTCTCAACACGGTTAGCTTGAAACTGCAGAGATAAGACGTTTGCATATTCAGGTACTCGATCTTATTGGCCGTTTGGCTGGTCGCTCGTTCGATCAACCTACGAAGTACCTTAGTTGTTCCAGGGGGGGGAGAGGGGAGTCGCTAGTAAAATGAACGGACGCGGATCTTGATGGGGAAAATAACGTGCGAGAGGAGTCCGTCTGTCGTTGCCATGCTACTTGATTTCAGATCTTGGCGCATGCAAAGAACCCTCACTAATTTGGGGGTTGTTTTTTGGCTGAAATGGAATCTAGGGGCTGAGGAGGTTTGAGGATGATGAGGAGGAGGAGATGGGGAGCTGAGGAGAGGAGGAGAGGAGGAGGCAAGAAAGAGAGAATCAAGAAAAAGTCGAAAAATGGCAAACTCCTATTAGATGATGCCTAATGTACGAAGCGAAGTAATATAAGCTTGAAATATAAAGTTACAAAGTCATGTCCCATTGCGGCGTTGAATATACTATTTTGACTTTACTGGATGAATCAATTCATTCCTCTTGCATGTGCTACCTTGCCAACATATGTTGTACCACAGTTGGGCTCATTTCAATATACGAATCACCTTTTCAATCCTTTGCCACAAGTTACTTCGCAGCCATTCAACTACCTACCTTACCTATACAAACATATACATACTGTACCCTCCTCTCGCCGTCATCGCCCAAACCCACAGACCACGACCCCAAACACAAGATGACGAACGATGCCATGCAAGTAAGTACAAGTACAGTCCAGTACGGTCCAGTCAGTATCCATCTACCTCGTCCATAGCATAGCGACTATATCTGCAATGCGGGAGAACAAAAGCAAGCCTCCTTTCGGATATGAAGGCACAATTGGCATCCAATAAGCATCCGGGGAGGGAGGGAAAGGGTACTGTACCATCCATCGATACTTGTAAGGTTATGTACATGGAATAAGGAAGGAAACTCATACCGAATCACGGCATCAGCAGATCCATCATCGAATCAGCGCTCGACCTTTTATCAGTGGCGTCAATCTACGTTTCGCACTGTCCAATACGGATGAGAAATGCCCGCCCTGTCTTCCTACTTGATGAAGCCGTTTTCTAGAATACTTTCTTTTTTTCGCGATTTTTCTTTTTTTGGGGGGGGCGGGGGGTTTGCCTGGTAGTGTGGTGGTGTGGTGTCCGTCCGTTGGTGCGCACATGCAACCGCAAGTACTCCTGCATAATGACTGGGAAAAGGTCTTGCTAGGGGAGGGAGGTACTGCAGTACTGTACCTGCCGAAGTACGAAGGGCTTGTAAGTTGTAGGGCAAACGTCACAGCAAGTGAAATCCCCCCTGAATGCCGAAACGTTTATGAATATAATTTCTTTTTGAAAGACCGAGTCGTTGTTTAACTTGAAACTACTCATAAGCTTTCACCTTACACTTTGACCTTTCTACTTTCTACTTTCAGAAACTCGTCCTTGTGTACTGGTCCTGTTTGAACAAAGAAGGAAGTCCTTCGACAACCAAGGGTGGTCCATGATTTCCTTGACAGAAATACGCTCTTCTGGTTTCCATCTCAGTAACTTATCCTTCCCAAGAGATTTTTCATCTTTCCAACACTGTCCATCATGGCTCGGGTAGTTTCCCGAATGCTTGTGCAGTAAGATCTGTCAATTTATCAGAGCGTAGTCGGTTTAGTGGAAATAGCTCAAGGCCCACCTCCATGGCAGGAGCCCTGGAAATGAATAAAGTCCAAGGCTTGTACTGCTTGTTTCGCTACTCTGTGAGCAAGCAGTGCTTTCAACCTTCGGCTTCTAGCTACTGCACCAGGAGCGTAATTGATCGAAGTGATGCTTGGACCGGCAATCTGTAAGACGAGACAGACATGCCGACCATTAGGCCCCTCGATCATGAAGTTGTCCAGCAGCGAGACAACATGGTCTTCTCCAGGATGGCTTTTACTCTTGGAGTTCTTCGCAAATTCCTGTAGAACCTTCAGCTCTTTGCAATCTTGGCGTGCATTTGCTACTGGGATTCTCAACGCAACATAGCTTTCGGTAAGTTCGTCTTGAAAGAGCAGAGTAACTAATGTTGTGGAATCCCCGCCCAATAGACGCCGGTGGCGTTGCCGAAAGCAAGCCGTAAGTTGATCATCTAACCATCACTATGCAAGACAACGACGCACGATGGCGCTATACTGCCATATCGATCTCACAGGTCGATAATTGCCCATGCATTCCAACCACTATGAAGAGTAGAAACCACTTACTAAGCAGATATGTAGTCAAACAGCGCGGCAATCAAGATCGATCTTCCTAGCCGCGGCAGGACTGCTCCCAATTTGCCACTATATCTCTACGATTCTAAGCAGTACATCGTTTTATGAACCTCGAAGTTAAACCGGTTGTTTCCGTCCATTATTCATATCCACCAGAAACCCCGGACAGCTCTAACCAGGAAGTTATTCACGCAAGCCCTTCCCCAAATGAACAGCAGCGCAGTATTGCAATTCAGTCAAGCATATGTGGCATGTGGCAAGGAGATTTTGCGGGTTTCAACTTTCTTTCCCTACCGAGTCGGAAGTGTACAAATGAAAATCTGGATTCATTCCGGAAGCTTTTCCCAACTCATACCATGATCCGTATTTTTGGCGATTCCGGGCCCTGGATGGATATTTCCCACCCATTCTACCGGTCTCTCCTGCTTGTTTGGGTGGAAGGTACTTTATTTTGTTACAGCTCTACGGACTAGATATCCATCTACGGAGGACCAGACTCTGTATGATAATCGAGAGACCGAGAGACCGAGAGACCGAGAGACAAGCAATTTCTGGATACTCGCAACATCACTACATGTTGTTATTTCCATCATCCTACTTGGTACTATTGAAAAGTCACTCCACAAGTTAGTGGTGGTGAAGTATCGACTTAATCCCCACCAAACCACGCGAAGGATTCACCCTAACCCGGACGGACGCTATTCCCACTTTCGGGATCCTCACCCGCGCCCGACCAGCACCCCCAGCCTTACGTTAATACGGCACAGATTGGCCGAAAGATAAGGAATAAGATGATAGATATCTTTTCGCTCCAACATCGGCTCGATTCTGACAACAAAGATTCAGTCATCGAAACCCTTTTTCTTATTTTCTCATTTTTTTTGGCCGGGCGTTTTCGGTAAATTCGGGAGCTTTGCGAGTCGAATGATTTTCGTGGAAATAACCTCTTTCGTCGCGCGGGATGCTCCCAAATCTTCGGTTTAACCTTAAGAAATAAACGCTTCACCACACCCTCCATGCGACGCATAAATGGGCGAGCAAGGGTACGCTGACCTAGGGGGTGTGTTGTATGCAGCATCAGCTCTCTCCTGCAGCTCTTGTGTGTGTCTGAAAACAGAAGATGCCCTGCTTATCGTTGCATAATACAACCAACTCTCAACTGTAGCCTCTTTTGGCCGTGGAAGGATTTACAGTCACAGTCAAAACAGATAGAGTACCATTTCCTGTGCACTCTTCTAGAGCTGAATCTGCATGTTCAAATTCAACCACCTTGGCGATTGAACATGAGGATCGGCTACCCCACGCATCGCATCGTGTACTCATCTATCCGTCTCGATTCCCACGCGGCGACTGGTGTTGTCACATTTTCGATATCACTATCACTTTTCCGTCAAGTTTCTCGGCACGCGCCGATGGGCGAAAATCACAAGTTGCCGCCAACAAGTCGAAGATAAGATCCCGTGTCTTGGGAAGGGCGGTAGCTATCTTTCGAGAACTGAGGCTGTAGTCATGTGAGAGCGGTTAAAAAAAACTCTATTTACGATCTTGAAGAAGACAGGTAGATGCGATAGAATGGCATCTATCTATTCTGAGCGGATAGTACAAGCTATTCCTAGTGTTATCAGATGACCTCTACGTAATACAAAGTTCCACGAATGTTACTCTGGACTTTGTACGCCAGTCCTTCGGTTTTCCCGTCAAAGATACCTGCAAATAGCTTCAGTGAGCAATTTATTTGGGTAGACTCTGACTTTCCTCGCCAGTGTACATACATACATGGGGAACTTGGGGGGGGTTTTTTCCCTCAAGTCTACTAGGATGCACTCCAGCTTTCAGCCAGGCTTCTCACATCTTCTTTTCATTCTTTACGTTCACGTCTCTCTGCGTTGTGAAACTTTCACCACATAGCTGTGGTTACGTACCACAGAACCCAAAGAGGGACGCCTGCAGTTCTAGGGAACTTATGAAGTCATTGTATAGGCATGGCCGGTCCCAGTATGCTGGATTATGTTCCTCGGAACCACTAACTCAAGCAAGGTGCCGCAAGAAACACAGTCTTCAAAGATATCCTTCAAATAACTGAAATTGCATCGATAGTCTCATCATATAGTTCATAGAAGTGTATGAAATGTAGAATAAGGATAAGGATAATACTAGGCTGAGAAGTAAAGTGACATGAAAGCCATCAGTTTACTTTGCATTCATGTGTTTATTCTCCATTTCAAACGTCTTCATCTGTCTGCGAAATTCTTGAATCGCATCATAAATGCATTCAAAATCTGCCACTCTCATTTTCTTGTCTTCCCTCCCTGCCGCTAATGTTTGTGCGGTTATGAAAATATTGCGGATCTCCCTGCCATTGAGCCCACTTGTGCCCTTTTTCGTGCGGTAGTCAATGAAGTCGCGTATATCTGACAGTTGACTACAATTTGTCTTGTTAAGCTGATTTGAGTATACCTCCCAAATTGCTTTCTCTTGTACTTTGTCCAATTCTGTAAACTTAAAGGCGTAGTTGCATCTTGATAACATAGCAGTATCGAATGTTCTGATTCGATTGGTTGTCATTATCAAGATACCTTTGAAGTACTCGAGTGCTCTGAGCATAACTATAGCAATTAGCAAGAACTAATAATGGACTAGATCTCTAGTAACTCACTCGAGATGAATGCATTACAAGAAGTTGTTGGTTAATTCTAGGTTTATATATCTGATTAAGGACCTTTCGAGCTTTTGCTCTACGATACCTATTAAATATACCTTGCTATATATTCTCAAATCAGATTAAGTTAAATCCAATCAAGTAAGTATATATATACTACTCGATATAAGAATATATATTTGAATATCAGCAATATCATTTATTTGGGATCTAAAATTAAAAAAAAAGAATATAGAAATATAGCCTGATTTAAGAGCTAGAGAAATACAAAAATTATTATATATAATTCTAAATAAACAACATTCGAGCACATACGACCATAGATCAAGGAGAACTGGGCATCCCGTCCGCTCTGCCATACACAAGCCTTGAATCGGTGGATTAGTAGTTGGGTGGGTGACCACCAGCGAATCCCCACTGTTGTATGTTCCCCTTCGTTTTTTTTCTGTTTCCTTCGCTTATTTTGCTCCGCTCAGTGATTGATCTATCTTTCATCAAGGCCTGGGAGAGAGAGGAAGTGTCGGATCAAAGTTGCTTTAGTCACTACACCATGTTTTCTGTGGATTAGGCTAGATTATTACTGATTGCTTTCAATCATTCTACTTTCAGCTACGTTCGACTGCCCAATCAGAAGCGGGCACAAGACTGCATGTAACTACCCTTGTGTATATAGATCTTTCCAACCTTTGGATCTGTTTTGTGTAGTAATTAGAGATAGTAGGATAGAGAGGAGTAATAATAAGGGAAGTGATGATTGGACTTTGATTCGGGGCACCACCGTATCATATATAGGGATACGAAGTGCAGGTTGAATTGAGTCTGATTCTCTCTAACTAGAACTAAGTGGAAGCTCTAAGCTCCTTATATAGCCCATCTCTCCCGTACTAGAAGTGCTCTCCTATACTAAAAGTGTTGGAGTCATGAATTAGTAATTGGATGGATTCACTTTCATCCGACAGTAAGAAAAGTGGAAGGGAATACTAGGGAATGTTTGTTCTAGGTGATGGATGTGTAAGAAGATGCTGGATATAGGAGAGCTGAGCTGGTGTTTCTATTTTCTAATTCTAATATGACTTGGCTTGCTATTGGATGCAATATAATGTAATGTGATAGTTTTAGGATTACTATTCGCAGGCAAGTAAGTGATCGTGTTGTTTAGTGAGTTCAGTATGTATGTGGATTATACTACATACATCCTACCACTACATATATATCATCACCACACACACTCGTCCTGTAAAGCTTGATCCTCAATCCTCGCCCACCCACATCCTCTTTTCGATGCTCCCGGCTTGGCTAACTATCCTCAGTCTAAGAATAAATATTCATTCATTGCTTATGTGCTTCTTCCTGTTTCTACACCACAGTTCTGAACTGGAAAATAAGTATATGAATAATATGAATAGCCTCCTCCATCAGGATTACCCATCTTTAGGACAATTCTACAGGCTCATGTTTAGCAAGCTAAGAATCTCTCTCTGTGTGTGTGCCCATTTCCGCCACAGCGATGGCCCCATCTACATTACAATAAAAATTACAATTGCTAGATATAGCAACGGCAAATCGAACATTGTTCAGAAGACGTCAAATCAAGTTGTTCGAGAAAGAAAGACAAACCGCTGGCTGGTTACCCCTAATATCGTCTCACCTTGTATAACATATACTCACGCATATAGTGAAAGGACGGGAATCTGATTATATTCTTCCATTGATCATTTAATCGAAAATACTTGTGTATGATCAGATCCAGAAAATGTAGTGAATGCTTCCCCATTCATACAACCATCAATATAAGCATCTCCAATAAAAATCCAATTCTTCTCATCGTACTTCCTAAGAATAACAGGTACCCTGCATCCATGTAATATACAGATCTCATCCCCCGGTACTGTATTCACAGGCACAAGTCCCTCCCACCGATCCAGGTTCGTAGACATAGGCATGGCGTGGGCTCTCTTGCGTCTTACATTCGCGAGCCTTCGATTCCAGCACATGGCATTCATGTGTGTATGGAATCTTATCATGTCTTTCTTTGAGCGCTTTTTTGCCGGTCCTCGTGTTTGGTATCTTAAATCTACGGGATAAGAGGGTTCAGAGTTTAGGACATGGTGGGCGTAGACTTGACGGAAATCGTCGACGGTAAAAGGTCGTGAGCTGCTGTTCCAATTCCCAATTAAGGTGCGCCAGTTCCGTACCGTTGTGAGCCAGTCAACTAAATGAGGTCCAGAGGATTCGTATTTAACGCTCAAGCTCTCGATGGTGGCTAAGGAAAAACCTCTGACTTTGAGTTTGGAGAGGTCTTTGGAGAATTTTACGTCGGGAGTTGAGTAGCTGCAAGCATTGTATGGTGCTTGAGCGAAGCAGAATGATGTTGATGAAGAACTCCAGTCTGGTACCCAAGACGGTAGATTGCTATGTGGTGACGAGGATGGTTGGCTGGCGCAAATAATTGAGAGGTTGTTGTGACGTTTCACAATCTCTTTTGTAAGGTGTATATAGACCATATCGAGAGGCTTCGAGTAGTCGGGCAAAAACTTGCTGGTCGTCATATTGGATGCAAGGCCAAGTAATGCATATACATTGTCCCTAGGATCTGAGGAATCAAGACCTCGATGCCGTAGAAGTAGATCACTTATTTCCTGCGAGGATTGACAAGCAAACTGCTGACGCGAGAAGCCTCTCTCGATTGCTCGCTTATACATAGTGATCTCCTCCAAAGGTGCTTGTAGAAGAGGCTTGCTGTCGTAGATTCCCTGTACGAATACCATAAAGGTGGTCCACGATACTTCCGAATGTCCACATATGATTTTAACATCGGAGTTGACGGCAACTTCTTGCACAACCCAGATTCGTGACCACCAGGGTCGCCCGAGTAGATCATTAAAGCATTCGAGTAGATGGACCCGGCGATCTTGAGTTTCGTGTTCCTGGCTATCCAATTTATCGTTGTCAGGCTCGATAGACCTTTCCGGACAGGCATCCATAATAGCTCTCGTAGCCTTTTTCAGATGCTTCAAGTCCTTTTTATCAGCTTTTGAATGGCTTCCAACCCAAGATAGAGCACGAAAAGTTTTCTCAGAACCCTCTCCAAGCCACACTAAAACCCTCTTCGCAGCCTGGTATATACTACGCATCCTAGAGACCTGCTGTGTTTTTTCCAGCGGACATGATTGGTTTATACATACTGCATCGACCCACAAAATTCTTTCCACGTCTGCAAGTCGAAGGTGTTGTAGAGCAGCGTACAAATTGGGCGTAACAAAGAATAACCCATTATTGAGCCTGATGTGCTGCAGTGTGCTCGAGTCGCCCCATGTGTATGATAAGGCTTCGTAGGAGAAGGTAGAGACCTCTTGAGAGTCTTCGATCAAGGTACAGTCAAGCGGCGAGTCCCTAGTTCCTGGGGAAAGAATAAGAAGACGGAATGCACTCGAGTTATCATCGAGCGGCTCATATTCGAATTTGTTCATGCTGATCTCGCACACATTTATGTACGCATAACAATATAACACTACACAGTTTTCAAGAAATGTGCTCTTAGAACGACGAGGGAAGCTTGGGTATTGCGAATGGAAACAAAACTGAAATGAAAGAGGAAATGCTTTATAAATCTTAATCTCTGTCCGTTGATGGGGCGCAGCAAGAAAACATAGCCACGCTCTTACATTTAGTGTTCTTTTTCTTGATTTTGATTTGTGATATGATGGTATAAGATGTGATTAGTATTCTTGCTTGGTGGTCGTGACTTTGTAATTTGGAGTTATATACTGTGGGGCTTGCTACACCCCTCCTTTTAGACTAGTTTAAGCCACCGGGATATATTTTGTAGTATAAGAAACTGGCTCCCACTTGGATTTAGAAGAATTGGACGGCCAAAAGCATGAGGAGTTTCTCCTCAGGGGGAAGGGGAAAGGAGAAAGGAGAAAGGTGAGGGCAAATGAGTGAAAACAGAAGAAGAAGAAGAAGAAGAAGAAGAAGCAAGTCTACTATCAAGCATCACAACAAACAAAGATCCCCCAGTGCTCTCTCAACAGCTACGCCGGGGAATTTGCATGAAATCTC
Source organism: Clarireedia aff. paspali H2 (assembly GCA_026770245.1). NCBI lineage: Eukaryota > Fungi > Ascomycota > Leotiomycetes > Helotiales > Rutstroemiaceae > Clarireedia > Clarireedia aff. paspali H2. The sequence continues at coordinate 28,721 of JAJCXA010000068.1, forward strand.
GCAAGTAACTATAAACCTTGTAAATACCATTATCAGAAAAAGGATGTTTCTGTTCGTTGATGGAAACTGGTTGGATTGAATGAATGATATGTGTTTATTTGCTTCCTTCTCCGGTATGATGAGATGAGCCAGGTTGGAAACCAAGAGGAGTAATGTGTGAGGACACGCAGCAAATTTCTCCTGGATGTAGTTCGATCGGATTTAGAATGCACCGTCGAGATTTGATATTTCAGAATTTCAAGACACTACAAGTTAATTAAAATAAATGCGAATGACTATAATCTGTATTATACTTCTCCATTCCATTTCCCCCTCTTTCCTTCTATTGAAATTGCTCCCTCTTGCCTTCCTTAAGCTTCACATACTTCCCTTATCCTTATCCCCGTCCCCGGCTCTGACCTAACCTAAATCACTCCCTCACTCCCCGTAAACGTATCCCAATACCCACTACAAAAGCATCTCCTCTGCTGCATCACCAGCCACTGCAGCGCATTCCTATGACTCAACACATCCTCCATAACCGCCGAGCACCTTGCGCATCTTCTCCACCTCTTTCCATTTCCAGCAGCGACAGCAGCAGCAGTATCCTCCTTCGCACCCTTATCATCTCCCTGACCCTTCCCCTTCGTCGTATCAATAAGTAACCACGTTTTACGAAAACAATCCATACTTTTCCCCGCCCTCTTCCTCTTCCCCACCTCAATCTCATCCTCATCCACCTCCAGCATCGAGAAATCCGCAAACCATAATTTCGCCGGATCAATCTCCTGTCTCACGCTCTCCAGCAGACCAACCGCTCCTCCCGTGCCTGCATTTTCGCCTCCCATCCCATCGCCATCAACGCCCTTGAATAATTCCACAATAACCGGTTTGAACGCGGCAGGTATCTCGCCTCCGAATAGCATCTTAATTTCGAGATTATTTCTTAGCTTTTCAGCGTTGTTGTTACCCGTCAAAGGAGGTTTAGAAGATGAGTATGCATTTTTTATGAGGCCGGTGAGGGAGCCGAGGAGAGTTTCAAAGGTTTTGATACGGATAATGGTGTTGGTGGTTAGTTGAGCGATTTGAAGGTATGCGGCGCGAAGCGCGGGTGAGATAGGTTGGTAGTTTTGTTGCTGGGAATTTGGATTCGAGGGAGATTGGATGGCATGGTTTATGGCTTTGCGCGCTATGTATTCGAGATGCTGAAGGCGGCGGCAGATGGCGGTTAAGAAACCGCGCGTGGGGGAGGAGAGAAGGAGGTGTAGGGATATGGTGTTAGTAGAGTGGAGATGGTCTAGGAGAGTGGGGAGCGAGAGTTGAGATGGATCGGTTAGAGAAAGGCCCGGTGGAAGGGTAGTGGGTAGAGTTAGGAGAGTATCGGTTATCCAAGCCATGAGATCAAGAACCCAGCGAACGGAGCCGGCAAGGGCATTTATCACCTCTTGATGAATCGTTAATGTCTGAAAGTGGCGAGGAGGAACACTACATACCTGGATCTTCTAAAGGAGACGATGTCTTATCAGGAGTTGGGCCAGGCACTTTCATATTTGCAGCCATCGTGACAAGTACAACAATATTCCGTAATTGAAGCACTAGCCATGCGAACTTGCCAGAAAAGTCTCGAGGATTGAAGTCACCATTGAATCCGAGGGAATTCTGGATACTTAGACATAATTGGATAGTGGTGTTCCGTATCAGAACATCATAGTGAGCTTCTTCCGAATAATCAACGTGTACGTGGAGGATTCGAGAAAGCTCCGTAAGCCAGTCATATGTGAAGTCTGAAAGTATTGGTTAGTGTTGCATTACAAATGTCAAGGCAGACATACTATTCTTAGCAAATCTGTGTGCAGTCGCTATAATATCATCGTTGTTGATCGCCGTCATGACGGCTGTAGAACACGATAATGCTAAGGCTGCTACCATTGCCGCGTATCGTGCTATGTGATATTAGTAGGCTAAAGATGGTTGATTAAGCTAACGTACGCTCTTCCATGCTTGTCCCAATCTCTCCCATTTGATAATCTAATTGTTTCCATTTGACCTTCCCGTCGTTTCTGATTTGAACGATCGAGCAGTAACTTGGCGATAGTGCAACTTGCAGACCTTCCAAAGTCAGCACCTACTTCCTCAACGCAAGAAGATACTCACAGGGTTCATCTTCAGTATATGTGAAACCGATCTGAGATAAATGCACCACTCTATCCAAGTCACCATCATTGAATGTCTCCGACATAGTAATTCTATCCCGATAATCAACAGAACTGTCGCTGTATGCAAAACAAATGACCTTTCCTAGATTCATGGGTTGCAACCCAACAACTATCTTGTTGATTGTAATACTCTCAACTTTCTTCAAATATGAGATTGGCTAAGAAGGTGAGCAAAATTCTTCAATGCATTGGACTATACGTACCGAAGGTTGTGTCGCAATGCTACTTCTCCGCGAGGACAAGTGCTCAAATGCAGAATGTACGGTTTGTGATCGATCCTTAACTTCCCACCTATCTATGATTGTATGGACTTCCTGGTTATAATGTGAAGTTGATCCTGGTAGGTACGATCGTACAGCCAAGATGGTGGGAGGAGAAGTAATACGACCTTGAGGATCCGCGCAAGCTGGCAGAAACTCTAGGTGCGACAATTGAGTCATGAATGATTCTAGATGAGATGTATTGGGATTGTCTCCTGGGGCATGAACCCAAGTAGTCGAGGCAAGAGGCTTTATCCTAAGAGAAGCATTTACTGGAACCGTCACGGGATTGAACTTTTCATTCGTTTTTGGAAGACCCCAATCAATCAGAGCCCGAATAGTGCGTAGTTGTTTTGAAGCGGTAGCAAATGCAACTAAAAGTGTGGAAGCTGCACATTGTTAACCAAAGTACAACGACTCAAGACAGTACTTACATTTGTCCCCACAGATTGCAGCATGCGTGATCAAATCATCCGATGAAACAATGCTTTCGAGCTCTGTATGTGCTTCAAACCATTGGTTGTTATTCTGCGGATACAGAACTCGTAAAGAACCGTTCGTCGTTACATATACAAATGCTGATCTGGCAGGATTAGGATGACTAGGACCCATAGTTGGAGCGGGAGTGACCTCATATCGGAATCCATGTGCTTCCTTGATGGCAGGGCCATGAAGAACTGACTGCGAGTAAAACAGATTAGGTTGGTATACAATGACATTGAGGGAAGGGTCTACTACTCTACTTTGAACCGAGCCAAGGCTCAACCAGAAAGAACCCACGACAGCATGAAGATCATCTGCTGCTGAATCTGTCTGACCACGTCTGGCCAGTGTAGGCTTATTCAAAGAAGAGAATATTTGCAAAATGGTGACACGGCCTGCCGAATCAACGACGGCTAATTCCGACCCTGTAGGGCTCCAAGAAAGATGTTTCAGAGGACCACCATCTAGGTTTGTGGTCAATTGCGGTGTTACTGTTGGTTCACTCAGATCCCAAGACCCATCGCGAGGATGACATCGAAGATTCCTCAATTCTAAACCCATTCCAGCAGAATTGATTGTTGCAATACTCCCCCATTTGGACCAAGCAATCCCTCTATAAGGACAAAGATATCAGTACGTGATTCTCCAATGGCAACGAATTTCTTACTGGCAGCTACCGCTTCCTCTAAGTTCGTCAACTCTTTGGTGAAGTTCCTTGGTTGGTGGCCTTGATGGCAAAGATAGACCGGCACCATCACCGAATAGATCATCCATATCGACTTCCAGATCTTCCTCCATCATGAGTGGCATCCCCCTTTGGGTGCGAATATAATTTCCGAAACCAATCTCGTGATCTCACTTGGCGGGTACACCAGGGCAGGCGATTCCTCAGTTCGCCCTTTCGTACTTTTGTACTTTGGATAAAGTAGGAGCCCCAAGGAACTACTGATTGGTTGCATGCAAAGCGGGATCAGAGAACAACATAACACGATCGACCAATTGTTTGAGAAGGCTACAGCGGAGTCTTTACGCGACACCAATTGAAGCAAGGTTGCACACCAAACAAATATAGACGACGACACCCCTTTCGGTGGATGTTCTTATGAATTACGGATGATGGTGAGGATGGTGAGGATGGTGAGGATGGTGAGGATGGTAATGATAGTAACGATGGTAATAATGGTAAAGTTCAAGTTCTAGCCTTGTCAGGGAAATTTGCTGAAGCGAGAGGGTGAGGCTGAGGCTAAAAAGACTAGAGAGACTAGAGAGAGTAGAGAGGAGAGACGAGAGAGACTAGAGAGGCTAAAGAATGTTCCACTCGCCAAATTGGCGAGTTTCTGACAAAAGAAAGGCTAGCAAGGATAGTGCGGGAGGACTATGCCGGATTTGGGAGATAGTGGAGTTTGTGATGAAGATTTTCTGTTATTGCGTTTTCCATTCACCCAGCAACACAGGGTGGAGTCGTGGACTGAATCGTCATACTGCGTAGAAAACAAACAGCCACCAGAGCGAGATGCACTGGACGAGTCGTTGGTATTACGGTGAAGTAGCAAGTAAGTAGGGTTAGCCCTATTCATTTATGTGTCACCAGTACCAGCACGCCTTCGCAGATCTAATCTATCTATGCTACTTCGTATGTATAACAGCATCGAGAGATCTACAGGAGAAAAGTTTAAGGCATTGTCTAGGGATTTGCGCACACAGTGCCCTACGCTTGCAGTACTTCCATGCTAAATGTTGGGGTAGCAAGGCCGGCGCTGCCCACCTGCAGACGATTCATGACACTCCGGCCCCGTAGAAGTTCCAAACAACAAAAGCAGCGAATACGTGAGTGAAACCGCGCCACAGTCTTTTAATTTCGATTTTTCTATTCTACATTCCATATTCTATACAAAGTACTCTACTTTTGAAATCTACGACAGGAATTCTTTTACGACAGGAATTCTCCAGCGTTGCTGGGGTCGCAGTAGACATGTGCTCTTAGCCATTCCGTGCATGTCATCTCAAACCCCCATGTTAGGCGAGCCTACTCTTGGAACCGGAACTAGAAGCAAAACTAGAGGTTCTGCGCTTGCCCGCTTCTCCAAAAACGTTGACTTTGTATCTTCTTCCACTTCCCGACAACCAACGACCTTTTCTCCCAACCCCCCCACGTATTTCGAACTTCGTACATCGGTACCGGCATCAATTCGCAACATCGCTCACTGCCAAAAAATGATTCCCAGGAGTCATTAGGATCAGCCCCTTTTCGACACTACCCCGTTTAATCCACTTCCTAATTCCCGCGGTATGATGGACAGCTCGTCGCCGCCCTCTTCGCCTTTGTCCAGCGTGGGATCGCTTTCACCGCCAGCGGGTCTCAATTATCCATCCCCAGCAAGCAGCAGTCTTCCAGCCACCAGAGTACCATCAGAAGCTGGTGATGTTCCTGAAAGCGCTCCAGATCGCGATGGACCTCCGCCCGCGAAGAAACGTAAGATCAACGAACCGAAACCGAGAACAACAGAATATCTTGACCTGCGCAGACTTGGCACCGGTACGGAGGAAGAAGTCAAACATCAGGATGAGCAGTTGAAGCGCTTGGTGTCAGTTTTACAACACAAACGAAAAATTGTGGTTATTGCTGGTGCTGGCATATCTGTTTCTGCTGGAAGTATGTCAGCCTCAAATCCTCCAACATCCGATCCCTGCTGACAATCTTGATAGTACCTGATTTCCGCTCTTCGCATGGTCTATTCTCTACCCTTCGGAGTCAACATAAACTGAAAGCCTCTGGAAAAGCGCTCTTCGATGCTTCGGTATACAAGGACGATTCCTCGACCTCCTCATTTCATTCCATGGTTCGCCAATTATCTCACCTTACCAAGAAAGCGGAGCCCACAGATTTCCACCACATGTTAGCATCAATTGCAGAAGAAGGACGTTTATTGAGATTATATAGTCAAAATGTTGATGGGATTGATACATCATTACCACCACTTGCTACAAAGGTCCCATTAAACCGCAAAGGACCGTGGCCTAAGACTATTCAACTTCACGGTGGGCTTGAAAAGATGGTGTGCTCTAAATGCGGTCATATCCAGGATTTTGATGGCGCATTATTCGAAGGTCCCGAAGCCCCGCCCTGCCCAGAATGCGAAGAAACGGATATGGTTCGAATTGCTAGTGGTCTGCGTAGTCACGGGATTGGACGCATGCGACCAAGAATGGTGTTATACAACGAGTACAACCCGGATGAAGATGCAATTGGAGCTGTCAGTGCCGCGGATTTGAAGAAAGTCGCCGATGCGGTCATTGTAGTCGGAACCAGTCTTAAGATACCAGGAATCCGTCGACTCGTTAAGGAAATGTGCAAAGAGACTAGAGATCGTCGTGGTGGATTCACAGCGTGGATCAACCTCGAAGGAGAGCCAGGCTTGGAGTTTAAAGACTGCTGGGACTTGGTGGTACGAGGGAAGTGCGATGAGGTCGCGCAATATACCGCCTTGCCTATATGGAATGATAAGGATATTGGACAATTCAAGGTGGTTACGGCCGAGGATGAAGCTGCAAAGGAGAAGCGGGCACTCGACAAAGTCTTGATTACTCCTGCTAATGTCGATGCAACCCAGGCATTCCCAACGCCTGGTGCTAGTCCAAGGGAGCAAAGCCCAACTCCCGCGAATGCTTTCGCAGAAATCTTAAAGGCAAAACCGAAGGCAGACGAATTATTGAAGAAGGCAGCCGCTAACAAGGCCGGGAAGAAGGGAGCCACGGCACAAGCAAATAAACCAAGGGAAACGAAGAAATCGAAGAAACCACTTCCCGTTCAAAATATCAAGCTTTCTCTGCCTGTTTCAAAGTCGACTGGTGCTGGAGAAGAGAAGAAGAAGGTAGAAGATTTGGAGAAAACGTCGACCGGCAACAAAACAGAACCAGCAAAAACAAGAAAGCCGCTTCCAGATACTCCTACTCGACGAGATCTATTTCCTGGTTTAAGTACATGTTTGAGCAAACCTGTGATACAAATTCCGCTACACAGCACTGCCCCAAAAGTCGATTCGGCTACGAAACTTCAATCTGCTACCCGGAATGAAGTTCCAAGTCTTCCTCAGACACCAAGTCCCAGTCCTGCAACCGGTCAGGCTTTCCGACATACCACAATTTCACCTCCTTCTTGCCCAAATGGCATGAGGTTCCTTTTAGCAGACGAGTCCTAATTACGACTCTTACTTCAACCTATATTCTTTGTAAGATTACATCAAACTGTCATTTCGCGTGTTATGCATCCATCCAACCAGGTTGGGGATTGTTGTATACACCACCACAACAAAAGAGGTTGCATGGAGCGGAGTATTTGTTCGGAGTTTTTCTATGCATCGTAAAGATGGCATGGCATTGTATGGCATTGCATGCGGGGGCGGGGCTTTATTTTCCATGGCGTATTTGGTGTATCACGAGCCAGGACATGCACGAGGAAGAATACTCTGCTCGGCATTGTGATATGGAATTGAAAAGGGATTTTATAGTCTTGACTGCATTGGCATCCTTTTCACGCGCTGCCGCTTCGAAAGGAGGGGGGACTATTATTTGCATTTGTTTAGGGATTCGAAAGGTTCGATACCTGTAAACAGGAAAAGGAGTTGGAGAGGATGGGATGGGGAGCATCGCTACATAGAAACAAGCATGCGGATGGAAGAATGGATGGATGGACAGACTTTGCATGAAGGGATGGTTACGAGTATCTTATAATATGCACGTTTACATATGGCACTAGATATTTGTACATAATCTTAGCTCGTTGTGGAGTTGAGGGAAAATGGGAATCAAAATGATTCCCTGAGTGGGATCGAACCTAGTTGAGTCAAGTGTGCTTGTGTGCTTGTGTGAAGTGCGAAATTCATGCTGGAGATATTGCTGGTCATGCTAGGTTACGTTATTTGTGGTTCTTGATCCCCAGGTACAAGACCTACTATGTTCGAGAGGTAGTTCAGGACCGCGGTTTTAACAAGAGAGAAAAAAGAGAAGGGCCAAGGAAAGAACATGCGCATAGAAAACATGTTCCGGTATTTCATTTCTCGTCACGAGAACCCATCCCTTCATCAGTTCACCTCAACCATTTCCCTGGTGCGGAATATGTAGCGAGAATGCTCCCTCCAATATCTCCTCTCTCAACTCTTTTCTGCCCGGCTGTTAGTAAGAAAACAAGCAAGTAAACATGATTGTTAGCTTAAAGGAAATCGGAATGCTAATTAATTAGTTGATGATATTCCACTCCACTTTCACTTGGAGAGTCTTGCCCTCCTTTCTCTACAATACCTGCACATTGTTTCTCGTCGTCTGTCTGGTCTGGTCTGGTCTCTACGGTTGTGCATCTCATTCATCTGTGTGTATGTCTCCCCTCTTCTCCACAACATCAAGAATCATCCTTCCTGCCTACACTAGGAGAGCGAGTAAATAGCTAAAATTTAGGCAGGAAAAGTCATCGTACAGTACCTACTTACTACACACGCCTGCCTACCTAGCCACCTACCTTGCACAAGAGGAACGATACTGCATCCGACGTCTCGGACCATGCACCTCCGTATTTCCGACTTCTTTGACCTCGCTATCAACGCATCCGAACGAACGAATGAATGAATGAATCATGCATGCATGTCTTTACTCTGCTCTGCAATGCAGATCCGTCCTATTGCTAGCCATTCATCCATATATATGTAGGATTGCGGCGGGTTTGTGTAAAAGTACTGTACTCTACAGTACAAGTCCTATGTCTAGGAAACTTAGCATGGTGTTTGGGGGGGGGGGGGGCAGGGTTGGAGTCGAACATCGGTTTGAGCTGCGGGATTACAAGTGGAATAGTTACTGTATCGAAGTTTTGGACTTGGTCGGGGGAATTAACTGACTGCTACATAAGGTGACTGACTGACTGGACTGGTGTTGGGTTTCTTTCTGTTGCTCGCGCATCGCGTGCACATTTCTCGATTTCCCTTCCCACCCCGCCCTCGGTGTTCGACTCAAAACCTCGATCTTCGACCAAGGCATATGTTCTTAATGTTCCAATTTCACTTGAACAGTCAGATGGATAAGTTCTCAATATCCAGGTTTGACTTGAACGATTAGATATATAAGTTTCCAATGTCCAAATCCCATGTAAATAACCAGAAATGCGAAGTTGGTCACTGGTGCAAGGCTCCGAATAGATATAAAGAAACGAATGATTACTTGGGTATATCTCTACTACTACTATCTACTACTACTGCAACTGTAGTTCCTGCAAAAGCCAGCCAACCAAACAGCCAACTAACTACCATGAACCCATTACTTGCTATAGCAATTGCCTACAACTCACCTCTCAACAACTAAACCAAAACCCACGCATCCAAAAGCATGTAAGAAGTTTTACCCTGGCGCCATCCGCCTCAATATGAAAGCTTAAGCCAGTCCGAAAAATAGTCATCGACTACACCTACACAACATCCTTACTAACCTCTGTAGTACCCTCAACTGCATCCTTCTCCGCATGATGAACCGGCACCTTGATATCATCGCCAGCAAGACCCATTTCCCCAGCAAAAGTGCTATGGGGTTTCCAGCCTGCGCTAGTTCTAGGAGTGGTCTCCTCCAACATCTTGTCGACTTGTTCGAGGGAGAGTCCCTTGGTCTCTGGCACGAAGAAGTAGGCGAATAAGAAGGAGATGATACAGAGACTTCCCCACATGAAGAAGATCTTGGCTCCTAAGTTGGCATCACCCTTGCCGGTGCCGACAAGGTAGGGGGTGATAACTGCAATAATACAATTCCAGAACCAATTTGATGCAGTGGAGAGACCAACACCACGGGAACGGATCGGGAGGGGAAAGATTTCTCCGACGACCACCCAAGCGGCCGGTCCCCAAGTAGTAGCGAACATTGCAATATTGATGCAGATAAATGCGACCATAGCAGATACAGCAGAATTGTTGTGTTTGGATATCTTGCCAGCTGTAACACCGATAATTCCGACGATGAATTGAGAGATAACCATACCAGCAGCACCGTAAATTAGAATAGTACGACGACCTAATCTTTCTATGATATAGAAAGAAATTGGGGTAGTCAACATATTGACCAAGGAAGTAATAAGAGAGATCAAGAAGGGGTTCTTAATCGTTCCCAGGGATGTGAAGAAAACATTCCCGAAGTAGAAGATGAAGTTCTGCCGTTCCAAATTAGTACTGCAAGGCTTGATTATAGATAAGGAATGAATTATGAGTGGTTAGACTTACAATACCAGTCAACTGTTGCATCATTTGCAAGAGGATACCAACGACGGTTCGACGAGTGTTACTAGAGCCATGAAAGATAGAACCTAAAAATGTCAGCATGTAAAAACTGAAACGGGACATTCACGGTACAAACCCTTGAAACAATTGGTCCATTGTGAGATGTAACTTGTTTGCGGAACGACAGAAAGTTCATATTCGTGATTGGCAATAATTTCTGCGAGTTCATCTTGAATATATTCCGATTCAATTGGTTGACCCCGAACGTTCGATAGAGCTTTTGCTGCATCTTCGAGACGGCCTTTCTTGACATAGTAACGCGGAGACTCGGGTAAAATGAATAATCCAAGTGCTAGAATGATAGCCCAGAGGAATTGAACAGCGATTGGAATTCTGTAAGAACCACTGTCCTTCCGATTTTGTGTAGCATACACTACACAATTGGCAAGAAGAATACCAAGGGTGATACAGAATTGATATCCTGCTACCAAGGCACCTCGGACTTTCTTTGGGGCAATCTCAGACATGTACAGAATAACTATAGACAAGCTGTTAGGTGGGTGGTTGAGAGGTATTCGTAGTCAACTTACTAATGGCAGAGATGAATCCAACACCAAGACCAGCGAAGAAACGACCAACAGCCATGAGGGGAACCCCGGTAGCGGCAACCTCCATGATACAACCAACACAGAAGACAGCACAACCAGAAATGATAGTCAAACGACGTCCAATGTAATCTGCTACATCACCAGCGATGATTGCACCAAAGAATGTACCGGCAGATAGGATTGAGGTAGTCAAAGATTGGTTTTTCGCAGAGATAACGAATTTATCCTTGGTGGCTTTGTCGGCCGTCGAGGGGGGTTGAATTTTGCCAGTCCATTGGTGGATGACAAATGGCATTGCCAAAACACTTGTAGACATCGTCAGAAGGTGCACCGTATATTTGATATCGAAGCACATACCCAGACATCCATCCTGTATCGTATCCGAAGAAGATACCACCGAATGCTGCAAAGGCACACCTGTGAGATAAAACGTTAGTCGGTCTATCAAGTAACGAATCATTCCCGGACAGTTGATACTTACATAAGATATGCTTTAACTGTCACCGGCGCCTCGATCTGAAATCATTGCTGTTAGCACTGCTGATCGAGCTGTTCAGGGAATGCATAACTGATGCATTGGACAGATATTTTTTTTTAGATAGAATTGATTGCAATTGGAGTGGCAATTCAATAAAATTCCGAAAAACCCAGAACGAGGCTGGAACCACTTACACGAGACGTATCGGTCGTGCCATGGACGGGCACAGCTCCTCCTGGCATGATGAAGGTGAATACTTGTCAATAGATAATAGAAGGTTAGTCGTCGCTATCTGTGAGTAGCTCGTGGACGAAGGCGTTGGAGGAGATCGTAAAAGATCGAGAAGTAGTTTCTTAAAGTGCTGGGGGTGTGAAGACTTTATGTATGCAAGAAAGACCGCCTTGAAACCTGGGGATATTAAACCGGGCCTTCTATACCTGGTCACGACGCCTGTGGTGAATCAATTAACTTAAACCACTAGGAAGGGAGACACAAATTAACTCCCCTGGTAACTATCATCCCGAGGAAATGTGCACGCGCTCTGTACTTCATCGGGAAAATCAGCTCTCTCTCTCTCAGATAGAATATCCGTTCAAGGTCGCTAAATAACAACAGGGTATTCACATGATGGTTGCAAGCTATTCCTATGACAGTCTGACTACAGCCTTCTGGAGGATCTCGGAAACTCAAGACCAAGCGTTTGTTAACATGTGGAGGAGTAACCCTCGTGGGGAACAAGCTAGTTAGGATTACGAGATGCGGGGAACAAGGGTTAAATGGTCTCACTCTCTGCAATACACAGGGTAGCTACTAATTCACTCCTTGCATATTTCACAATTGGAATGAGCAAGTCGGACCGACTGTAGGACGGACTGAAGAAGGCAGGGTCGTCAATTTGTCAACAAGCGCTTCTGGGTGGAAGGGTAACGCAGTGAATCCCAATCTCACATGGATGCGTGATGTGCTTTCAAGGGTTGCTTAAAACGAAGTGCACTTGCGTAGATGAGCTGGACCAGCTGTTTGCTTTTTCAATTTACCGAGCACCGACTGTAAACACTGCGTGTACGTCCAATCAAAAGCAAGTTAGCCAAAGTGATTGTGCGGCGCGGTTGTTGATGGTTGGATCTGTAACAATCCTCCACAATCCCATTTAAAAACCGGGACTGAGAACTTTCTCATTAGATCCATTGTCACATATTTCAACCCTAAGAAGGTATGGCTTATCACTTGATCATCCTAGGCTCCAACATAATCAGCAAGACACAAGATTCCGAAAGGTTCAAAGCGCTTTGGGTCGGAAGTTTTGTCAACTCATTTTTTTGGCAGTCGTTCAACCTCGTACCCGTAATACGTACGGATAAATACCACATCACGGCGCTGTGCCTCTCGATAATGCGCATGCTGTGTCTCTCGATTGGTCGTTGGACAAATTGCCCATGCATGGCTTCCATGCTGGAGTAGTCGACTCGAGTAAGCGTCCGTTGTGGCGTTTTGGTATGTAATCATCTGGCCATTAGAAGAACGAGATTGAGCGTGGCTTCGGCCGGGGTAGTTCTCAGGTCAGGGAGATTTCAAACAAAGCAAATGGGAATGAAACGTGATGACAACGAAGATAATATATGAGTGTGTACAAATGCAGTGTTTGAATTTGTTACAGTAATACTGACGCGGTAACGATTGTGATTGGCTTCTGTGACTTAATCAACAATGTCGATGAACGCGATGGATTTGATGAATGTCGTTGTTGGAATATTTGGGGTTGATAGTGGAGTTACGACCTGAGGCCAAATTTACTAGCTGATTCGGACCAAGACCATGTGCAGGCGGGTCCAAGGTAGTTCTAGTTCTTTTTTCCCCGCAGAGGCGTACGAAATAATGGGGCCAAAGTTGTATTGGACTTGTGGAGACAAAACAGAGGAACTTGCTCCAGCACTCCAGCACTCCAGCACTCCAGCACTCCACTTCCCCTCAGCCCTCTTTCGCCCTTGCCTTGCTCCTCGTACTTCGTTCTAGACTGCACCCAAGATGGGGCCATGTGCTTCGTAGCTAGCAAGTAGCTTACTGCAACGTTATCTCCTTCCTCACTTACTCGGACTACTGCGAAGCGAAGGATGTCAGATACTCGGCTGGAACTAACGAAACTGCCTGTCATACTAACAAGCTTCCACAAGCTTTCAAACAATTTCCTGGGATTTTGCCCCTCGTAGTAGTAGTATTCTCTGGATCGGGTATCCGTACGTATTTCCTTGGATTGCAGGTTTTCACGATACGAATCACTGACACGTGGTTAGTCTCTGGTCTGGGCTAATATTCCATCACATATCTTGAGAGAGGCTGAAATTGGTTGGATTAAGTTTCCATTGTATCTATACCTATGCTGGCAGAAATCTCATTGGAGCTTTTCTTTGGAAATGCAAAATGCAGTGTAATATTTTTATCACCCCTCTTTTTTGATGGACATTGTCCGTATCTGCCACGAACACAAATTGGTACTCTTCATCTTGGACTTCCCACCGTTCTCTTGTGCTTTTGCACATAACTCCCATTAGCATGACCGCCTGTAAAGGAAAACATCACGACTCCGCCCACCAGTTACGGCTTAGCATCCTCTGACTAGTACGCCGACCAAAATGCCATAATGCTAGCCACATGAATATCCCACCCGAACACCAAAAAAATTCACAAAGACAATTCCGTGCGCCACTGCAATATACCGGGATAATAATATGTTTTCTGAAGAAGTCGTAAACGTTCTTTTTAGCTGCCACTTACAGCTTCTCCCTTCCCATCCGCGATTAGCTTATCGTTCGCGATCTTTCTGTACATTGCTGCTACTGCTTGTATGGACTGCCCGGGGTTGGGCCAGAATGACATTACATAATCCCTAGGAACAATTAGTATTGTGTGAACTTCAAAGTCGATGAACAACTTACCAGAGACTCTCTGCCAGCTTTTTATCCGTCTCTCCGCCTTTTTGAGGCTTAACAACGGAGTCAATGAATTGCCCAGTGATGTAAAGTTGCTTCTTGAGAACACCAGCCCGTTCTTTCTTGTTGGGATAATTTGCAGCGGTACCGGCTTGGAGTTGTTTCAGATTTTCCTTGATCGGCTTGAAGAGTTTGCGAAGCATCTCATTCGAATCTGGCTCTCCGTAGCCATTTTCTGATTTGCGGTGCTTTGGACGGCGTTCCAAATGTTTCTCGTCATCTGCCTCGCTGTGTTTCCTCTTCAAATCAACTTTAGAAGAGCTGTAGCCTCCACTCTGTCGGCGAGGATCACGATTGTCATTGAGAAGGCTATGGCTGCGGTCTCGATCTCGTTGTTCGACCGGACGCTTCTTAGCCTGTGGAGCAGGAGATGCTGATACGGAGGCTCTTGCCTCTGATCTTCTGGAGCCATTTGTTCGCTCGTGCTTTTTATTATTGCGATGATGATTCTCTACGGCACGCTTTGCAGCCTGGTTGTCGGAATACTTGGCTTTGAGAACCGAAAGAAGGTAATCGGCGCGTCGAACCAAATGGACAGCACCAGGAGCTTTTGCAACCTTCTCTTCGGCTCTGCTTCTTTCTTCCTTCTTGTCTACTCTGTGCTCTTCGAGGAACAGTTTGTCACCCAGACCGAGATCTGTATCGTCTCTGATTTGGGTCCAGGCACCGTATCCATGTCTGTGGATACCAACTAGGAGCATGCCATCTTCTTTCGCACCCCATTCACAAGAGTAGTGAGCGCCTTTGGATGCATCAGGGACGCGAAAATTCTTGAATTCAGTAATGTTGCCAATGATCTCTTTCAACATCCTCATCTCGCCTGGACGTTCCACGATGGTTTCTGCGTTGACCCTTTTGACTCCAGAATAGTCGAAAAGAACAGCCTTTCTATCCTTCTTGGTCAGTGGCTTTTTGGTTTCACGCTCCATTGCTTCGACCCTAGCGTTTTCTTCTTTGAGGCGCCTGTTGCTCTCTTCGGTCAATGCATCGATGGTTTCTCTCAAGACGTCCAGATCACGACCGATGAGCCGAGCTTCTTTCACGAGCTCTTCTCCTCGGTCTTCTAATGAACCATATCGGAGATAAGCCTTCATAAGATTTCTGACCTCTTTTTCATTTAGTGGTCGCTTCGGATCTAGAGCATTGGCCTGAGCCTCTCGTTTTTCTTCCATTTCCTCCTGTTTGGCTTGGTCGCGTTCGCGTTTCTTGGCGAGACGTTGCTCTCTCTCAAAGCCTTCAGTGTTCTTCAAGGCAGCTTTGCGAGGTGCGTTTTCTTCGACAACCTTGGCCAGGTATTCTTCATGGGCACGTTTTTCTTCCTCGGCCTTGATTCCAGCCAATTGATCTTTTGGAATGATATCGTCCCATTCGAGATCAATTTTGACGTCAGTGTACTCGAAACTTCTCAAGAAATCTTCACCACCATCAGCAACCATGCCCTCTGGCACTTCAGTCTTGTGTTCTTCGGCATTCTCAAGAACAGAGTCAATGTCTAACTCTTCCAATTTCTTCTGGTTTCCAGACTGTTCAAACATCTTCTGACCTCGCTTTTTGAGAATACGAGATATATCTTCAGATGATCTAGGATCATCGATCTTACCAGCCTTAGCTGCTTTTTCTCGGAGTTCTTTCTTTTCTTTGTCAGTAACACCCCGCTGAATGGTGATGAATTCCAGCATCAACTTGTTACGAGCACGCTCCAGAATCTCTTCTTCAACAGTTTCCTTGGAAACTAATCTGTAGATGCTCACGGGCTTTTTCTGGCCGATACGATGTGCTCGAGCCATGGCCTGGAGATCAGCTTGGGGGTTCCAATCGGAGTCGAAAATGACAACAGTATCAGCAGTCATCAAATTGATTCCGAGACCACCTGCACGGGTAGATAGAAGGAAGCAGAAGTCATTACTTTCCTCGGCGTTGAAATGATCAATTGCTTGGCGACGAGGGCCCGCCGCAACTGTACCATCAAGACGTTGAAATTGATAACCTCGGAGTTGTAGATAGTCTCCTAGAATATCCAGCATCTTAACCATTTGACTGAAAATCAAGACACGGTGATTGTCTTTCTTGAGTTTGGCCAATAGGCGATCAAGAAGCATCATCTTTCCACTGCTAGCAATGAGACCTTTGAGTTGATCGTCCCGTCTCTCGCTGCCTTTGAGAATTTTCTCTTCAGCGTTAGGGAACATGTAAGGATGATTACTAGCTTTCTTGAGCTCCATCATGATGTTTAGCAATGATTGCTTCTGGCCCTTAGCGCCTTCGTTTAGCGCAGCGTAATTTCGAGTAAGGATGTTCTTGTAGTAATCGAGCTGAACATCTGATAGTTCGACACGGATGATCTTTTCACTTTTAGGCGGAAGATCATTCTCGACCTTTTGCTTCGTACGACGAAGAATGTATGGCTGGATTTTGGTGGTGAGTGCAGCGATCTTTTCGCCAGCAGCCTCATCAGTAAGGTCCATGTTATCCTCGATCTCAAGTTCGCCAGGCATGAGGAAGTCCATGAGTGCTGACAATTCACCCAGAGTGTTTTGGACTGGTGTACCAGTAATTAATAGTCGACTAGGCGCCTTGAAGTCGAGAAGCTTTTGGTAGAGTTGCGAGTCTCTGTTCTTGAGACGATGAGCTTCGTCGACTGCCATGAACTGCCACTTGATTTGTGACAAAAAAGTAGCGTCAGCCAGAATATATTCGTAAGAAGTGAGAAGAACGTTGAATTTTGGCCGTCTAGGATTTCCATCTACGAGCAATTCGTAGTCTCTGATGATATTGCGAGATGCTTCCTTGCCGTTGTATACGACATAGTTTAGACTTGGGGCCCAGTTGTCGAAAGTATCAGCCCAGGCAGGAATGGTAGTCAGTGGCACTACGACAAGAAAAGGACCTTCTTGGCCTCGATCGTGACGAAGCCAGTTCATGAAGGCAACGGTTTGAACAGTCTTTCCGAGACCCATCTCGTCTGCAAGAATGACGTTCTTGTTCTTACACCAATTGTAAGCAAGGAAATTCAGACCGGTAATCTGGAAATCTCGCAGCTGGCCGTTTTTGATATAGTCTGGCTGCTCACGAATTGGCACGTGAGGACTTCTGGTATCTGGGTTCGATTCTTTCTTGTCCGACGTTAATGATCTTGAGCTACGATCCAAGAAATCATCAATTGCTTCTTGTGCTTTTTCGCTGATGAAAGAAGCGATTTCCCAAGTGCATGATTCGTAGTAGAGAGCCTTCCACTTGATGAAGTATTCAGTTTCATCTTCACCTTCCCGCGAGCCGATGACTCGCTCCACCTTGGTATAATCTTCCAAAGCATCGGCATCTCGTTCTCGATCAAGCATCCACTTCTCTTTTTCTTCGGGCGGTATTTCATCACCTTGAGTCATATAGATATCCTCAAGAACGATCTTTTTGTAGTAGTTTTCAAGCCGTCGGAAACCTCTTACACCAGTTAAAGAAGATGTAGTCTCCCAAGTTGCATGACAGTGAGACTTCCCTTGCCATTTGATGTAGTACTCAAAATCATCTCTTGTGAGTGACTCATCATTTATATCACAATGCTCCTTCAGCTTATGCTTTAGGACAACATCTATGTATGGCGTAGTGTCTGGCTCATCTCCCACCCATTGGTTTGGTGTCATCATTTCAGATTCATCTTCAAGATCTGGATCGCTTTCCTGATAAGCGCCGGCAGTAACTTGAGCAGCGCGACGACTATTCCACCTCTTCTCTTGATACTGAGGGGCAAGGTTCCCGGATTCTAATTGCCGGCGACGATTTTTCTTCGTGGTACTACGCGCGCGGGCACCACCATACGCGTCACTATCATCGCTTTCAGATGCAGAAGCGGAACGCAGAGCAGGTGTTTGGCGTTTTGAAGCTATGCGGAAGATATTAGCAGTCTGCGACAATCGGTCATCGTGGAATGGTGGGGTGGTCTACATTGTTGAGAACGCTCTGGTTTCCTGCGCTTATTTCGGTGAGTGGCTATAACGTCCGACTCTGACTCCTCTTCTTCTTCTTCATCCTCGTCATCACCAGACTCAACCTATTTCTGTTAGTACTTACATTTATGTGCGTGATTCAACGTCATTCTTGAAGATAGAAGGTTGGGAACATACAATGGGTTTTTGTGCTGGACGCGCCTAAGATCACAAACTCACGTTAGTAATGGCAATAGTAGCGGTGAAGTAACGGCAGACATACACTTCTTCGCAAGCCATACAGTTCTGGATTTTCTAGAAAGTATCGGTCTTGTTCTACGCCAGCCTTCCGTTTAGCCGGACGGCGAGACTCAACAGAGCTCGAACGCTCCGTCCGTTCCCCATTCAAGGCAGCAGCCGCCGGTGTATCATCCATATCAAAATCACCATCATCTTCTTGTTCTTGAGCTTCATCACCTGAAGCATCTGAAGCATCTGTATCTCGGCCGCCGAAGTCGGATTGACGATTTGAGGAGGACGGTGAGGCTTCATCGACGGGAGGGTTTACAACCTCGGAAAGTTCTGACTCGCTTTCCCCGGGCGCGTCGTCGTTTGATGGCGAGGATCTTGCCAACTCAGCATCGTGTCCATTGGACAGAGGTAATGGAGATGTCGAGTTCATAACTGTGATTGTATCCTGCGGGGCTGCGACGACGATATTAGCTATATGGACGGATTCTGCTCAAGGCTCCCAAATCGGAAAACTCTGACAATGACACGTATGGCTAGAGAAGAAATCTGCGATTCAGATTTCGTCGACAGTACAAAACAATGAGCACAAATAACACGCTGAATGACATCGGCGCATGCTCGTGTGTTTGATACCAACTTGGTGATGAAGGCCGATGGAATGATTCCGATCGGCTGGGGTTCAATGCAAGAATGAGGCCGTGCTGAGAAGCAAGACGCAGAGGAATAAGAGTGTCATATAGGTGCAACAAATATAGACCCAGATTCTTTGGGTGATTTGAGAGTGTTAAGCATGAAGATGGAGATGGAAGTGATGAACTTCGAGGATGGAGGATGGACAATGGCCTTGGAATATAGGACCAGTATTCTTGGGTGGATTTTTTCAGAAAGAATGACAATACTTACAAGCCATATCAAAGGGCCCCCCTAAGAGCAAGGTGATGAAGATACAACCGGTAGTATGAGGGGTGAAAGTATGGACAAAATGTTGTGATGTTGGAATAATGGGACTTTCAAAATTGGAGCTGCCGGAACATTGAAGGTCACTTAATGCTGAATGACCGTTGATAACTGGGACTTACGGTATCAAGAAAATGAATGGCTAGAAATTTACCTTAACCGAGAGACGAGCGATGAAATTCTAGCCTGAGCGCCTAGGGCACCCACAAAAGTGCTAGATTTGATTGGCTCCTTGGGTTTCGGGTTCAATCGGGCAATCGGCTTCGCGAACCATAAAATCCAGCGGCACGTTATATTGGTCGAATATCTGAACGATGAACACATGAGAGAAGTTTGGTAGGTACCCAGCGGTCATTACTCTGTACTTTAGGCTGTATCCCGGATCATCATATCGATGCGCCTTTTGTTGACAATCAATCCATTTACAACTACTTCATCAATCTTTGTAGAAAGACTGGTTTAGTTTTGCTCCACATAATCCTTTCTACTAGAGCTACCAGAATGAGCAGAGCAACCGAATTTCAAGGAGAGCGAGCAGTTATGGACGTCACAAGCAACGATGAACCGTCCTTGCCGTCCTACCAAGACTGGCCACTTATCCCTTTCCCGAGAATGCAGCTCCTCTATCCGTGTACTCTATCTTTCCCAAGAACGTCTTCATATACCGAGAAGATCACATCCCACTCATCCTAGGTCCTCCCTATAAAGCCAATAAACCACGGCCTCCAGCCCTCTTCTATGTCTCTATTCATATGGACAACCGCTGGACCAACAGTAGGCCCGTCCCTCAAATAAGATTGCATTTTGGTCCTGATAACACCTATCCTATCATTGGAACAGCGAGTTTCCGCTTCACTGCCACCTCAGACATCACAATCTGGCACAATCCTACCTCCACCACTAATGAACCCTCTGCGTATGAGGCCAGAACCAATGCCTCCTTGGAAACGAACATCAAATTATCTAAAAAGAGCATAGCCATGAAGGATGTGAATATTTTTCACCATATGATTCTGTCCTCTGACGGAAAACTTGCTCGGGAGAAGTTTGAGTGGAAGCACAGCAGCGACTCTGAAGTGAAGGCGTTCGCGACGGAAAACATTCCCGGAGAGAATATTACACAGGAAAACAGAGGGCTTAAACCTGTTCAAGCAAGCACTGGGCTACAAGGATCTCTTCTTTGATTCCAAGCTGCTCCAGAACGACCAGAGGCTCAGGAGCTTATAATAGCTCGTGGCATCGTCCCGATATCTCAATCTTTACACAGTTAAGTTTTGTGTCCGTATGCTGATTTATTTACAGACAGACGCTCGCACTATACTGTGGTGGGAGGCATTCAAAGGTTCAGAATCCTCAAAGAGTCGTAGGAAAGTTGAGGTTTATTGGACCAAGCGTGTTGGATCCGCTTGTTGTGGTAATGAGCATTTTGACCATTATTGAGAGGAGTCGTCGGAATGCTACTTACAATGCAACTGGCCTTTCAGATTGTGTTTTATCTTGAGGCTGATGGGTGATATCAGTTTCGGGGTACTACTACTGGAGAGAAGTATTTATTACGCAATTTAATAGTAATTAGGACTTCGATATCTTCCTTCTCGGTGGAAAATGCTAAATCAAGTATTAAGTATACAAGCTCACGAAAAGGCTCCTTTACTGATGCCGCGGATATGTTCTATCCTACTCCTTGTTGCCTTCTTAGGCGAATGTTGTTTCATAAAGGTCAGTACAGCATCCTACATAGCACGAACGTCAGTTAACAAGCATCTTAGAATAACGATAATAGGAGTCTTACCCAGCTCCTACAGTTCTAATATATCATTCCCCAGGCCACGACATATTTACGCACTCCTCCGCTGACTCTTCAAAGCATAAGTCACCCACTCATTGCATAGCTTGGGGCTCGTAGTCAAAATAGTAGCCCGTGTATAGATTTGCTCTCAAGATAGGATTCGTTTCTTCGTCTCTATTCTTGTGGCCGAAATCTGAAGCATCGAACTTGCCAATAAGTACGTAGTTCCCAGAATATCTCCCAAATGCGAATCTGGTGTTCCGTCGGCAATATATTTCGCATGTCTCGATTTGGGCGGGTTAAACTCGCCAAGCAATGAAGCTGACGATACATTCTGACATCGAAATTTTGGTCTTGGGACTAGTCATCTCGCTGGCAGGTGGACCGTATTGCTCTATGATCGATTGTAAGGAACCCCATAGTAATCAAAGAAGTAAGTACACGGTTTCTCTAAGGAGAAAAACGCCTATGAGTTAGCAATGAGTGATATCCTTGGTTGTCTCTCTAAGGGAGCACCGAGAAACGTTTGATCTCTGGATTACCGCGGCCTCAGAGGTTAAGGTAAGTGACTGGCTAAAGTATGGTCTTCCGAACTATGTGGTTGTCTCGATTGTAAAGTCTTCCACTGGCTTTCGGCAAAAAAGCCTCCTAACAACATTCGAACACTGATTTGCACCGAGAAGCTTTGTCTTGAAGGCGAACCACTTTCTCTTCAAAAGACTTCTCAGTTGATAGCTATTTCTTTGCAGCCTTGCCAGCTCTTCGAATCCCACGGGAATTCTATGCGGCATTCACTTTACATAGCCAAAAATAAGTTGTTTTCAAGACACGTGCAAGGCTCAGCTCTGACTTCTAAGGCTGCCAGTAAAAAGGCTCCCGCATTGTCCGCATTTGCCCACATATGTTTGCCCACGACCAATAATATCCATTGTGATGAAATCGAATATTGTAGTTGGCCAAAGATTTTTCTTTAAACCTTCAACCATCTTATTCTACCACCGGATACCTTATCCACTTTCGAGGCTTTCGACCATATAGGTTTCGCGCAAGAGCAGGAAGGTCTTGCAAAGTCACACATTTCTTCAAGGTCCATCCGCAGACTTCAGGAAAGGAACAAATCGCATTTCGAAGTTTCTTGGTGCTCTGAACGAGCCGAAACATCAGGATGTCTGACAAACTTACCCGGTATGCGATTCTTGTAGCAGCGGTGCAATACTTCTATGAAGGATTATGATAGTCCGTGAGATCATGTCTGATGAATGAAATACTAACTTCATCTCGAACAGTATCGCCATTATCAGCAACGACAAGGTGCGACAAATCCTCTGTTGAACAATGCCCCACCAATAAATAGCCCCGCCAAACGAATACTTGATCGCTAACAAACCTGTCTTGACTTTGTAGTGTAAACCAAAGGTAAGATCTCATGAACTCAGCAAAGGTCCATGTTAACTTGAGTCATCTTAGAAATGTAGACAAGAATGCAAGAAATCCTGCCCTGTCGTGCGAAGTGGTCGCCTTTGTATCGAAGTGACTCCCGAATCTAAGATCGCTTTCATTTCCGAGACCCTCTGCATTGGATGCGGTATCTGTCCCAAGAAATGCCCTTTCGACGCTATTAATATCATCAACTTGCCTACCAATCTCGAGTCCCATGTCACCCATCGTTATTCCGCCAACAGCTTCAAGCTACATCGATTGCCAACGCCTCGACCAGGACAGGTTTTGGGATTGGTCGGTTCCAACGGTATTGGCAAGAGTACAGCATTGAAGATTCTCAGTGGCAAGCTAAAGCCAAATTTGGGAAAATATGACAACCCTCCAGATTGGCAAGATGTGATTAAGTATTTCCGTGGTTCTGAGTTACAGAGTACGCCATTTATGCTACCGTTCCTTGGATCGTAAGCTTATACCATCGCAGACTACTTCACCAAAATTCTGGAAGATGATCTGAAGGCGATCGTTAAGCCACAATATGTCGACCGTATTCCTCGAGCTATCAAAGGACCAGATAAGACTGTTCGAGCATTACTTGAAGGTGTTGCGACGATGGACAACCTAGAGGAAATTTGCGAAGTGCTAGGTACCAGCAATCTTTCGGACTACGTTCTTTAGGTGTACTAATTTCTATAAAGAATTGAACCACATCATGGACCGAGATGTCAATCTCTTATCTGGTGGAGAACTGCAAAGATTCGCCATTGGAACAGTCTGCGTGCAACAAGCTGACGTGTATGTACTCCTCAAAAGCTTTCAGTTGCAGATCGCTGACTAGTTTGCAGTTACATGTTCGATGAGCCATCTTCTTACCTTGATGTCAAGCAACGTCTCAGCGCAGCCAAGATCATCCGATCTTTATTGCGCCCAGATGACTATGTCATTTGTGTTGAGCACGATCTTTCAGTCCTAGACTATCTTTCAGACTTTATTTGTGTTCTGTACGGGAAGCCTGCGGTCTACGGTGTTGTAACCCTTCCGGCGTCCGTCCGTGAAGGTATCAACATTTTCTTGGATGGTAATATTCCAACCGAGAATTTGCGATTCAGAGACGAATCCCTCACTTTCCGTATTGCTGAGGCGGCTGATGAATTCATGGCTGAGAGATCTCGTGCTTTCCAATATCCTTCAATGGAAAAGACCCTTGGCAACTTCCATTTGACTATTGAAAAAGGAGACTTCACGGACTCAGAGATTATTGTCATGATGGGAGAAAACGGAACTGGCAAGACCACTTTCTGTAAAATGCTCGCCGGTGCCACTGCGCCAGATGGCAACCAAAAAGTACCAGGAATGAAGGTTAGCATGAAGCCTCAAAAGATTACACCGAAATTCGAGGGAACAGTGCGACAACTATTCTTTAAGAAGATCAAGACTGCCTTCCTTCTACCACAATTCCAAACCGATGTCGTTAAGCCATTGAAGCTCGAGGAGTTCATTGACCAGGAGGTGAAGACTTTGTCTGGGGGTGAATTGCAACGTGTTGCTATTGTTCTTGCTCTCGGCATTCCAGCAGATATCTACTTGATTGACGAACCTTCTGCCTACCTCGATTCCGAGCAGCGTATCATTGCAGCCCGTGTTATCAAGCGATTCATCATGCATTCAAAGAAGACCGCATTCATCGTCGAGCACGATTTCATCATGGCAACTTATTTGGCTGATCGTGTTATTGTCTTTGACGGTCAACCAGGTATCGATGCTCGTGCCAACGCCCCTGAATCCCTCCTCACTGGTTGCAACAAGTTCTTGAAGAATCTTGATGTTACTTTCCGTCGTGATCCAACCAACTACAGACCTCGTATCAACAAGCTCAACTCTCAATTGGATCAAGAACAGAAGATGAGTGGGAACTACGTACGTTATCATATTACTGTCTCTTATCTTCGAGTGCTAACATCATCTAGTTCTTCTTGGAAGAAGACAAACCCGCTACTGCTGCGGCTAGTAGTTGAGAAGGTCATACACACTGATTCATTTCCCCCTCCACAAAATGCATCGGGCGGCGTTGAGGGATCGGCATCTCCGGAGTCTGGGAATAGTGGTGGGAAAAGCATGCAAACGGAGGAGGGTAACTCCAATCAAGATGACGATCCAGATGACTGACATTGGCGACGACAGTCTATCCCGCTGTTACCTGGTCCTACTTCTAGAGCCACCTAGTATATGTATGGTGACTCCTGGAAGTAGATTGAGGGGTAACGGAAGAAGTCGATGACTGTCGTCAAGTGTGGATTGATTTCACGAATCACGGAACCAAAAGCATGATGCAATGGGTACAATACAAATTGCAACCCTTCTAGCGGAACTATTGAGTAAATCAAGCTTTAAAATATCTTACTATTCTATATATGTCATGAATTTGAATCTCAATTTTCTTTTGCAAATACAACCGAAAGGTATGAGAGGCGAAAAGTCAATAATATCATATTAGAAGAAAATCAGATACACACCGAGAAATCATGCTCTCTTGTCCCCTACTTTGCTCCTCTATCTTAGCTCTCTCACTTCATTATCACCCTCGGTCAATATAGAATCAACCATGCTATCTGGAGTTTCACGTATCGTCGTGTACCTGCTCTGCTTGCCAGAATATCATCACGCCAAAACAAAGAGGTACGGTGCGTGCGGATACGTACAAATGTATGGCGAACTTCCCTTCTAACCCCCTTCCTCTCTTCTGTAATTCGTGTCTGGTGTCTAGTGGTGGTGCTGGTGGTGGTGGTCGAAAATCGGAAGAACATTCTATTCTTCTTCAATCTCTCCCTCTTCGCTGCCAGAATGAACGGCAGGGTCTTCCTTGACAGGCGCCTTGAGGGCAGGTGGTGTTCTAGTCCTGTGACGCCGTTCACGTGGGGGAACTGGGGAGCGCTCACGTTTGGTTGTTGGTGTCACCTCCCTTCTGGTTCTCTGTTTCCGTTGTATTAGTATCTATCTTTTGGAATTTGATTCAGCTTGTGTTAAACATACCTTGCTATCCCTGCGGGTATCTGCGTCGCTTTCCCTTCTCTTTCTCGGCACACTAGATCTCTCGTCGCCGTAAGGAAGCTCATCAAGACTTCCACGTGGATCGCCGCGTCTCCTATACATCTTCTCTCTTTCATCATCACGATCTCTCCTTTCTCGCTCGTAATGGCTAAGGGGGTCATCCCGTCGACTACGGTGAGATTTACCAACGTCACGATCGCGCAACCTATCACGGTCGCGATCGCGATCACGGTCATGAAGATCAGAATCTCCTCTATCGCGACGGCTGGGGGAAAGCAGGGTATCGGCCATACCACCTTTGCGATAATTCTTCTCTCTCTCTGCAATAGCTTTCCGTCTATCTGCTTCATATGCATCTTGTTCCGGAGAACGACTACGCCTATCATGACGCGCAGAGCCACTCGAGCGATGGCCACGGTCTCGCTCTCGATCTCTGTGTAATGAGCGATCGGGAGATCTTTCGCGCCGTTTGGGACGATCCTTCTCGGCATCTTCTTCCTTTTCCTTAAGGCGACGAATCACTTTGTCGAAGGCAGAACGTCGGAGCTCTTCGGTAGCGACTGCAGCATATTCTTCAGACTTCTCGAAACGAGGACGAACCTTTTCGTAGTCATCATCAATGCGCACAGGAGGCTCAAGATGCTTGATGTAGGATCTCAAGGCGTCCACAGCTCGGCGTTGGTGGCGCTCGGCTTGGTGCTTATCATCTTCATTTCGTCGATTCACCTTTTCGCGTAGCTATGCAAATTTTAGCTCGGGCAAACCATTTGAAACCTAGAAAACTTACACGTTCGAATATTAATGATAGTGAGTCTCGGTCAATGTTAGCAGTGCGTCGATCAGTCTGCATCAAGGCTAGGAAATCCTCAAAGGTAGTCTTCTGCTGAATTTCAAACCGTTTATCCTACCAGATTGTTAGCTTGGTTCCATCAACCTGAAGGCTTGTGACTTACATCAAGAACATCCAAAACATCGTTTCGTGTGCTGCGCAGAGCGCGTTCCTCTTCCTCGACCATATCCCAGAACAAATCCAGTGGGGTTGATCCTGACTGACCTAACATAGCAACATACCTGTCATCGGTTTCAATCAATGGGTGAATTTGACTCCACTTCGTCCCTGCCTTGATTTTGTTGCCAGCTTTGAGGTCCTGCAAAAGGGTCATAAATCGATCTCGATTTTGTCGCTCTCTTCTCAACTTCTGTGTCTTTTGCTGCTGACGCACATCATTGAATGTCTTCTCAAGCGACTTGATGTGGTTCTCGAATGCTGTCAAGATATCTGACTTGCTGAGAGACTTGAACTTCTCATCATCTTGGAAACGTGGGTTTGACTGGATGATACCTTGTGCTTCTGACCATCTTGTGTATGGTTCAAGATTCAGACCTTTCAGTATATCAACAAGCTCATCCATCGCAGCCTTCCGTGTCTTCATTTCATTCTCAAGATTCGCTTTCTTCAGTTCAATGATATAATCTTCAAATAACTGTCGGCGTTCGTCGTCATCATTTGAAGAGCGGAAAATTGTCTCTCCTTCGATTATGGGCCGTGCAGTCTTCCATCTGGTGTAATGCTTGATTTCTGGGTGACTTCTCAGCATAGTTGCAAAATCAGTACGGAGCTTTTCCAGCCTCTCCTTTGCACGGTCTTTTTCTTGCAGGCGAACCTCAACAGCATACTTCTCAAACGCAGCTTTTCGATCCTTGGGATCTTTAAGTGCTCGGTATTGAGGATCCTTAATGATTGATCGCATAACTTCTTCCCATGTGAGGTCTGGTTTAACATTATGTCGTTTAAGCAGCTTGAGGAAGGCCGCCTCGGCTTCTTCGAATGTGGAATAATCGGGATCATTGTTAGCAGGAACAAAAGCTTGAGCACGGCTTCCATTAACATCATTGCCATATGCAATCTGACGAACTTCTCCCAGTGGTTCTCTATCGCGTGGTTGATCATACTGTGTAGCCGAAAACCCACCTCCTGCGACAAATGTTGGCATACTACAAGAAATCAAGTTAGTACTGGCACATCTTTTTTTTATGCATAACTCACGGTGCAGCAACAGCAGGCGATGTCGCCTCTTTCGCCAATGCCTCCTTGTAAACATCTGGCATTTCCCATGAGCTTTGTTTGGTCTCTGTGTTGTACCAGTACTTTCGGCCTCCTTCCGCTGTATATTCTTTCCATGGCTGGTTGGCAAGAGCACGCTGTATAGCTTGTCAGTATATTATCACAAACAAGAAGATGAAGAGAGAACCCACTTCTGCCGGCGTCATCAACTCTTCAGGCTTGGTCCATTGGGTTTCCTTCGTGATCGTGTTGTAATAATAGACTCGTCCATCCGAATTGCGCGCTTCCTGCCATAAAGCTGGAGTAGCTGCATGGCCATTTATTCCATTCATCTTGATTGAGTTGACAAGCGCAGATTTTGAAAATCGCTGTTGGCTGGAAGATTTATTACAAGCGCAGATCGCATTTGACAATTTCTAGACGTTCGCGATTTTGTTTAACCACTAGCGCGTTATTATAATGGAGTGTGGACTTGCACTACCAATAATCTCTACTGAGGAAGTCAAACCAATACTTCTAACGTCGAATTATTTGAATATAATATCATTTCATTTTGAATACTTTGCTACCTCCCGTACTTCACTCAGTTCATGGTTTTTTCAAAACAGACAAAATGATGGAAGAGACGCAGCCAGAGGAGTCAGCTCCCAGGGGTAGCTTGGAATTCGCCGAAAGCTCGATTCTGGATGCCATAGTACCCTTGGCCAGCGATTTGAATATAGAGGAAGCTCTGAGTGGTTCTGTGGAGCGGCTAGATGAAGGAAACGACTCTCCTTTAGCTGCTATTCCTCAAAGGCATGCTGTGTATTTTGGTACGTTTGTCACACCAATTTGGAAGCTCTCTATCTTACTCATTCATAGATCATAGATGAAACTGTTAATATTTATGTCGTCTTACAAACTCCTCACTTTGACGAACGATCATTGCGATCCTATCTCGGTAGACTTATTATAAATGTGGAAGCCTATGTGGTAAATGCACATACTGAGCAACTGGAAGGCGCTGCAGGCCGTGAACTCATTTACCAAGGCTCAATTCAGGACGCTGATGACCCCTTGATTATTGTTCAAGGCGCAAGGGAAGGAGAAGGATCTGAAAAAGGAGGTCATATACTGGCGGTATGGAAACTATCGGTATTTCTCGCAAGGCCACGGTTACGTTTGCAGAACCCTTCTGTAATAGTCGCGGCAACAGCGAGCCTCAAAGCAGCCGACCAGATCCAGCCGACCACTCTACGTGAGGAATACCTTCCAAGTCAAGTCCCATCTGGCTTGAATCTTCTTCAGGCTTTCAGCGACGACGTTTTGCTGAAGGGCGTCAAACCTCGTCTGTCCGCTCTGCGGGTCGCAAGGGTGGCACCAGCAGCACAAGTTGCTCGAGAGTTTACTCGAACTCTAAAAAATATATCTCGACGATCAATAAAGATTTACCCAGCTATAAATTCCCGTGTGCGATATTCGAGACCAAGCGGCGCTCCTAGTGGCTCCTCCGTTGTAGCTTCATTGGATGTCGATATTACCCCTTTCGCCAATTGCGAGATAACCATCACAGATATACAGCTCAAGGTTCACGGTGGGCAAGTCCAAGACTTAAATCAAATCCCTGGACTGGTTCTACCTGTTACCTGCCAACCTCAAGATGACGTCAGTTTTCTCTATCGACTGGTTCCCGATGACATGGATATCATCAATGGTTCTCAGGTTCGGGCAATCGACATATCTATCACGGCTGTAGCCAACGTGACTGCTGAGTGCAAGCCTAAAATTGCTATGCAATGGTCTACATCATTGGATTTCACACCTCCAATCAACAATGGCTTTGGTCAGCCCGCCAAACCTATTAAACGTCCTCATCGACCTTCTCAACTATCCATCGGCACCACTTTCGATAGCATTCCTATTGCCTCCTCTCTCGCAATCAGCCGTCCAGATGCTCTCCCAACCATCGAAGCCACTACACCAACTCGTCCAAACCACCAGAGAACCACCTCCGTACCTGACTTTGGTGTAACCATGACTTTTTCATCTCCCTCAACAACACCGATCTATCCAGGCCATTCTTTCATCTGGTCCATCTTTATCGTCAACCGCTCCGATCGACCTCGCAAGCTAGCTCTTCTCGTCCTCCCTAAACGGCGCCGCACCGAAGCACGTATTAATCGGCCTCCGTCCATGGGGCAAGGCAGTACACGTCGCGACCCCAAAGTTGCCGACGCTGTCGTAGACGACAATGTTGTCTACGCTATGCAACGCAATTCCGCCATGGAGTCGAGCGAAGTTGTTTGTCTGAGCACAGATACGCGAGTTGGACCATTGGCGCCATCTGCTTGCTATGAAGTAGAGTTGAAATTCATGGCGTTGAGAGAAGGAATCGTGGGAGTAGAAGCCGTGAGAGTAGTGGATCTGGGGACGCAGGAACATGTAGATATTAAGGACTTACCTACGATCGTTGTTAAGGCTGAGCCGGGAAGTAAATAAATTGGTTGAGGGGTAAATTGGATGAAGGTATTGGATCGTCACATATGTAAACTTCTCGTTTAGATTAATTGGGCTTGATGTACTTAAGGTAGAAGAGGTTAAATTCGGAGACCTAGATACTAAAAATACCGAGATGAGGGTTAATTTGAACTTCCTCAGCTTTCCCATTCCAATCCCAAACACCGAAAGGACTATCCAAAGAAACTCCTTCCCCGCAGCAGACCTGAGTAGCCAACCGGCCCAACCTTTTGTCCCAACCAAGAACCCCAATCCCTCGCCAATACTCCGACCATTTTCTCCAGACAGTTTTCCATTCTTCCATCAAAAAATAAGCCCAAACCATAGCCACTCACTTAGTAATTTCCCTAGTTCTTTCTCCATAAATACCATCTTTCCCAAAGCCACCGCCACCCATCCGCACCGCATCAACATTGTCAATCCCCACGGTGGCATGATGCGCATTTTCTACGTTTAGTAGATCCCCACCTTTCTCGACATGATTGGATCCGCCAAACAAGACGTCGATTTCTTCCAGCGAGACCTTTTTCGTCTCGGGGATGAAAAACCACACGTAGAGCGCGAGGAAAATGTTGACGGCGAAGAAGAAGTAGAATGTTTTGCTAGAGAGGGGTGAGGTTAGCTTTGTTTGAATGTGATGGGTGGAAGGGTGGAGGATGGAAGGCTGGGTGAGAGGGGATGGTTAGGGGTGAAACAGAATTGAGTCGAGCGAGAGGGAGAACGGTGTAGCGGTTAGAGAAGTAAAGAAACCAAATAGACATACAATCCTTGATTCTTCAAAAATGTAGGAAAGAACTGCTGAAAGATCGAATTGGCCACGTTCTGCATCTGTGACGACATGCCCACCGCCTGCGCTCTCACGTTCATAGAGAAGACTTCCGCAGTCCAAATCCATACCGTCGCTCCCCAGGAAGGTTTATAAAACAGAATAAACAAGAAGAGTAGGAACACAATCGAGATGCCGACTGGCTCTGTTTTCGACGCTCCATTGACATTGGGAGTTTTAGTGCCGACGAGCGCAACAGCCAACATGCATATCGACATTCCGGCTGCTCCTACGATCAGCAGAAACTTGCGACCGAATCGATCAATAGTCCAGACGGCGTTGAGTGTGAAGATTATTCCGAAAGTGGCGTTGAGAGCATTGATGAGAGCAATGGTGCTAGATGATGGGAATACTTTCTTGTAAATCGCCGTGGAATACGTATTGAGAGTTCCCTGACCAGTGAGTTGTTGTCCAACATTGAGTATAAACGCCAGTATGAGACGTTTGCGTACAGATCGATCTTTCCAGAGCGCAGAGTAAGACGATGAAATGGCTTCTCTCTCAAACTCGAGAGCTTCGCGGATGACGAGGATTTCGTCTTCGACTTCTTGCTCAGTCTCGCGAACACGACGGAGAGAAGCGCGTGCTTTGTCGAGTTGGTTTCCATGTTGAATGTACCATCTTGGGGTCTCTGGAATCCACGGGAGAAGTGTGATAATGATTGCTGGGACGAGCATCTGGAATATAACGACCGTTTTCCAATCCCATTCTCCTAGTTTTTTGACATGTTTCTGGCATACGTAATTGATCCAGTAGGCGATGAATGACCCGACCGAGTAAAAGAGCTGCCAGAAAGCCATAATTCTACCTCTTATCTCCGGCGGTGCAAGTTCACCAATGTAGACAGGTCCTGCAGCTACGCATAGGGGTTAGCGGAGCCATGGAGGGACTTGTGGAATCCATACTCAATGCGATGCCCTGACCAAGACCGATGACGACACGTCCGCCAATAAAGCATCCCAACTGACCCCGAGGAGAGAATGTCTGAATGAACGTGGCAACAATGGTTATAAAACAGCCGATGGCCATTCCCCATCTACGGCCTAGCCAGTCAGCTATCGGGCCACCAAGGAACCATCCTGCCACAATTGCTCCGACAGTATAGGCAGTATTGACTGCCCCGATTCTTTCACTACCCTGTACTTCGAGATCAGTGTATAGCTCGTAGATTGAGATGGGCTATTGTACTGGATTATTAAAATACTGGACCCAATGCTTCGAGCCTTGGACGGAATTGTAGACGGAGGCGTCATAACCATAGAGAACCATACATGATGCAGCAACGAGTGAGATGTACCTATGAATAATTAGATAGTACTCCCTTGGTTGGTTCAATCGGCGGTGTTCCGGAGAGACATTGGGGTAACTAGAAGGCCGTGATGGGAAGCAGAGATTCGTGGCTTACCAATTGTACGCTCTCGTCTTATCCGGCAACAAGGCCATTATGAATGCTAAAACCTCTCTCGTTCTGAAATTCAGATGGAAATATTAAAGGAACTAATGTCATAAATGAGAGACTGTGAATAGGCTATTAGTTCTATAGAACTGCAGAGAAAAGCCCCAGGGAAAACAAGATGAGAGAACAGAACTCCTTTGTAGAGAAAACCGAGAGTGCCAACCACATTTCTCTAATAGTGAGAAGCTGATTCTTTGATATTGACTTCTAGAGTATGAATGAGCTGATTCAGTGCAGAACTCGCCAGGGGTCGATGCAGCAAGGGCGAATGATTTACAGGGCTGATCCTACATCTTCATACATAGCGTAACTAAAACGGTAGACGAACGCGAGGACAAAAACAAAGGATTACTAGTTGGTGCCAATCGGAGGACTTTGATGATGAAGAGTAGTGGTCAGAAAATTCCTCATCCCCAGGAAGAAGGTTGGAGGCATTGTTGGGCGTATGGGGGTGATCTGCACTTGGAGAATCCGCAACTTTTGTCGGAAGTCAGCCGTAAGTCATATACTTGGCACACTCCCACGAGATCCAGAAGCACACAGGGTGATGTATTCCGCTGGTCTGGAACGACTTGAATTAGCTGGGCCAGCCTCAAGTAATTACTTGTACAGTGGAGTGGCTCAAATTACCCCGGATTATGAAAACGAGCTGTTTTAGCTTGATTTCCCCGAGTTACATACGAAGTATAAGCATAATCTCCGTGTATCCCATAAGTTACCTGGGCTGGCCAACAGTTTGCCGTTATATTATCGGACAACTTGACTGTTTTGTTAGCCGATGCGTTCATCACTTGCATGCTAGTTCTACCAACCGTTGTGTACGTCGCCTAGCCGAAAAGAACGCGTGACACCTCCAACGGTTGTAAAGCTCGTTTTCGTGCGAAGTTATTGGTTTTGTCGGTGAAGATCGCATCCCAATACTTTGTAGACTTTCCTGAGTTGCTTCAGGTGTTAAGGAATCTTTCTACTGTTGCAGTATTTTAGAGCAATGAACATATTGCTGATTTCAGGGCTGCGCCTCGAAGTTCCCTCCAATGCGCCGGTGCGGCCAGGAAGCAATACAAGGATCATCAATCCTTCATCAGTATAGGCAACCAGTAAAAGAAATTCGAGAAAAGCCAATCGCTGTGTTTCCTCACTTGTCCTAGATCTTCATGGGAATCAATCCAATCAAGATGGGGATTTTATCGAAGCACCTTTCTTGCGGTGATACCAATCGATTTCCCTTAGAACTACTAGGCCGCGCATCTAAAACATCACTGTGCGCCACTGTATACCGTAGCCTTGATTGAATGCTTGAAGCAATACAGATGTTGGGGTCTCCGTGCTTCAACCCTTACATTTGCCATGCATCAACCCGTCTTATGGGGGTTCAGGTACGGTTCTGACGTGGAGAGATAAATGCGCCCAATTGAAGATTTCTATCACGCTCAAGGGTGCTTCATTAATACGACGTCTAATTTGGGAAATCCACGATCACGTTGACACTCGTTGATAGCCCATAGAACGTACTTTACACGCTTGTCTTCCGTCTCCATCTCCCCTGGCGGCAGCAATGATATATCCGAGTAGCTATCCCACGATACGACTTCTCCTTCACTTGGTGCTCCACTCACCAAAATGACTTGTTTAAGGTGAAGATTTATCGATCTAAAACGTCGAATGTTTTCAAGAACTCCACGGAGAGCAAAAAACGTGGTATCAGGCCCGTCAGCCCACCACTTCTCAGCTATAGCAATTGTTTGGATACGATCCTGCTGAGGCAGGAACTTTGCGCGAGATATAAAATGCGAGGTAATTGCCGCAAGCTCATCTTCGTACAGTCTCGAGCTCAAATATATGACATCTGAGACCGGGTTGAAATAGATCTCTCCAGGTTGGTCGCCAGCACCAAAGCATTTGTTGTAGAATTTCAAGGCAACTTCGCGGGACTCTTGGTTGACTAAAAGTATCGCAGGAGGAGGGCCGGAGATGCTGAAGACCATGTCGACAACGCAATACTTCAGCTCCATGATCCGTTGAAAGAACGAAGCATTCTCCCATATTTGGATTCTCAATTCTTTAGGGAGGTCCCCGAACCTGGTGAAAGATGCAGTGCTCGCCATGATTGACCGCCAAATGTTACCTATGTGTGACAGTCAGCTGCGGTACTTCATCTTCTGTACTGTTTTGCTTGTACAGTGGTTAGATAATTTGATTGATACATGGAATTGTCCTACCAGCAGAGTGAAGCGTACAGAGCCCTATGCTGCAGTAGAATCCACGATGGACGATGGATGGAAAACTCAAGTTGTGTAGTTGCGAGGGGTGGCCTACAGTATAGTAAAGTAGTCGCCGGACCTTATGGCAGATTTTAGTGCCATCCATATCTTGGCGTAGTTCACAACGAATATCTTGCTTACAGATACATGCAACTTGCACATTTGTCATGTACTTTTTGGTTACAGGAAAGGTGACTCCAAACAATTCAAAGCATTCATAGATCTACAGGGTGCATATCATGAACAAGTTTACTCGCTGATGAATTTGTTTCGCCATTCGCTCACCGTACCACCACCATGGTAAGCAAACATTACGGCAGCATCAAAGGCTACAACTAACAACCTCAACAGTCAGACAAAGCAAGGTTCTTTGAGGAGCTATACAGCTTGAATGAATCAGAATCAGATGGGGAGCCTAATGAGGCTCGGGAATTCTTTAAAGCTGGTAGCAAACCAATTTTGTCCAGAACTTCAAATGAACCAAGTTTACTCCCACCTCGAAAAGCCCAGAAACCTTTCAAAAAGGTCCCTTCCATCCAACGAAGTATTTCTGAACCGAATACGACCAAAGATATACACGATGTTACAGCTAGCTTGATAGGAAAGCGCTCCGGTCTACAAAGTGAATCACGAGTATCAGAAGCTGCTAGTAGTCCTCTTGGAAAAGAGACGTCGTCACCAACTGGAAGCGCGGATAGTACCAACCATCGACCATCTATAGACCGTCGAACAGTGTCTAACCCAGTCTCAAACACTCTCGTGCTCACCAATAGTACGGGCATTGACACCATGCTTGGCAAGAAGAGAAAGAAGGATGCTATTAAATTAGTACGGGAAGCCGATCGGATTTTTAATGGCTTTGAATTCTTCTTTCTCCGCAACGATGAAAAGAGTCCGCTCAGAAAGAGGCGTATCACTTTGTCAAGAGAGCACGGGGCTATTTGGACGACCATTTGGTCCAACAAAATCACCCACCTCATTATAGACAATGATTTGACCCGTAAAGACGTCCTCACTTATCTCGAGCTGGCTTCTCTACCACCACAAGTGACCATGGTCAATGAAGAATACTTATCTGATTGCTTCATTCACCGGCGTGTTATGAACCCACTTCTGAAAAAATACCAGGTCAAAGATCCCGATGCAGAAGCTGCGAAACAGATTGCCCCTCCCCCACCACCAGCTTCACAAGAATCAGAGAAGTCTCTCCAACCGAAAGCTCCGAAAAGCAAACTTAGCAGATGGGAAATTCTACCTCCACAGGAGACGCCCCATCGAAGTACGCGAGCGACGCCAGCTAGCTACCTCCAACAACTCACAGCCACGGGCGACCAAGAAGTTCTCAGAACATCAAGTCCACAAGAAGCAACCACATTGTCAGATAAAGATGACTCAGCCGCCACAAAGACCCAAGACTTTGGTGTCCTTGCGGAATGGATCCAATTAGTTAAGAATACAAGGGATCTACCTTTGGATAACGAGGATGAAGACGTGGTTGACAGCATGGATCCTTCTGATTCTGACGATGGTGGTTCTTCGCCTCTCAGGGCACCCGCGAAACGGGTCAAGAGATCTTCGACGAAGCAAGGAGGCGTGAACCAGGCCAACTTCCAGTGCATGACCGGCGGCCTCGCAGTAAAAGGCCCCAATCCCAACGACTACACCATCTCCATTCTCGAGCGCCTGGGTGCCTACTACAAAAGAATCGGTGATCAATGGCGTCCCAGCGCATACCAGAAAGCTTGCGGCATGTTACGAAAACAAGATCATCTCATCAGCACCTACGAAGAAGCCATTGAAATCCGCACCATCGGGCATCGTCTTGCCGAAAAAATTGTCGAAATCGCTACCACAGGTCGTCTCCGCCGTCTCGAATCTGCCGAAGCCGATCCGACCGACGCCCCCCTCCGCCTCTTCGTCGGCATCTACGGCGTCAACACAACCCAAGCCTCTGAATGGCTGCGCCAAGGGTACCGCACACTCGACGATTTGCTGCAGAACGTGAAACTCACCGAAAACCAAAAAATCGGCATCGAGCACTACGACGATCTGCAACAGCGCATTCCCCGTGCGGAAGTGGCGGCCCTGGGCCAATACATCACCGACGCCGCCGCCAAGCTCGATCCCGACATCGAGATCATCATCGGTGGCAGCTATCGGCGCGGCGCCCCCTCCTCCGGCGACATCGACATCATCATCAGCAAACCCAACACACGCAGCACATCCGCTCTGACCCCCTTTCTCCACACCCTCATCACGCATCTCACAAAGCAGCGCTTCCTCGTCGCCGCGCTCGCCGTCCCCCACGACGATTCCTCGGGGTCGAAATGGCACGGCTGCTGCGTTCTCCCTTCTCTCCCAGCAGCGCAGCAGATCTGGCGCCGCATCGATTTCCTCCTCGTCCCGGAATCGGAGCGCGGCGCCGCGCTGCTGTATTTTACGGGCGATGACATATTTAATCGCAGTATGCGGCTGCTGGCGAATAAGAAGGGGTGGAGTCTTAATCAGAGGGGCTTGTATGAGGGGGTCATGAGGGATCGGTGGACGAGAAAGAAGGTTACGGAGGGGACGTTGGTGGAGGGGAGGAGTGAGAGGGGGATTTTTGAGAAGTTGGGGGTTCCGTGGAGGGAACCGTGGGAGCGGGCTTTGCATTGAAATGGGGGATGGGAATTGGGGGGGGGGGGGGGTGTTCAGAGGGAGAGGAGGTGTTTGTTGGACATTCGTTTGGTTACATACATACATACTGGGGATGGAGTTTAGGTTACGAGTGCAAACTTGGGTTAAATTTCTCAGCCGAGTCGAGAAGTGAGAATTGGTGATTAAAGATGCATTCATCGAGATAAAAAAGAAAAAGAAAAAGAAAGATTGAGCAATCAACGCGCTGTTTAAGGAGGATATGGATTGTAGAACTACAACTTTCAGGCATCCAATATAGACTCGTTCCATATTTTTGTATTTTCTCGATATTGTAATGTATTTGTTTATTCTTTTTTTTAAGCACGATAATACGAATATTATATTTCCGCTCCACGCGCCCAACTCCCCGATTTTTCCCATCCATCCCATGCATCCAACGAACAATTCCCACCCTACCCCATCCAACCAACCGACCTAAATATCTCATACAACCAACACCCCATCACCACCCATTGAGTTCATCTACCATGATCCATCAACCTAGCCCATACCGCTAGTGCACTCGACTATAGACACATATAACCCAAATACCACACCATACTACACCACACCACACCACACCATCGCATCCCATTCTCTCCCTCCACCACATCACATCACATCATGGCCAAACGAGCAAGCTCATATAACCAAAATACACACCCTATACGTTCATTCGCCAAACCCAAGACCAGCATCCTCTCCAAAGGAGAAAGCAAGACAACAGCACACATGCTGACTTCCACACGCACCATAATCCGAGCTTGAGTTGAGAGATATGATAAGTTATGGCATCCCCGTGAGACCAATAACCAAATAAAATAAAATAATACAAATGTATATAAAAAGTGGAAAATCTGGGTATCAAAGAATCGAAAAGAAGAAGTAATAGCCCCTCCCCCCTTCTCTCTCTCTTTCTCTTTTGAGGGAGAAGTGTGAAAAAGAGTCTGAGAAAAAAGTAAAATAAAAATTATGTAAAAAAAGTCTCGACACGTATTTTTAAAATCCATCAATCCTCCAAGTTGAGAGGGGTGAGCAAGTTTTTGGGTATCAGTCCAGTCCGTCCCATACAAAAAAGAAGACAAAAGAAAAATCGATGTCCCGACACCAAGGAAAATTGGAAACCCAGAAAAGAAATGTGTAGAAGAAAAAGGAGTCTCAAATATTTGTCCAAACCGGTGTGCATCCGTCATTCTCGCCATTTTGCTTGCTTATCTCCAATGGATTTCTGAAAGCAGAGAGACTTGAAAAAAGAGAAACAAAAGAAAATATTCGTCTGTCTGTCCATGGTGAGTTGATATTGCCTATTAGGATGTGTGTCGTGATAGTGATGATAAGGAAACGAAAGGGAAAAAAAGGAAATTAAATAATTGTGTGTTTTGGTTGGTCATATATAGGGCATTAAACAGCTCCCTCATCACCCTCCAATACTCTCCTCGCGGCATCTAATCTTCGCCTCCACATCCTAGCATCATAGCTGTTCGGTCCAGCCTCTTGCATGCCCAAGACACATTTCCCTAGACTGGCGACTAATCGTTCGACTAATTTCTGGTCATCAGGAGCAAGCATATGAACGGGCGAGGGCGCCGCTGTGTGACGGCTGCCAAGAGATGTAGATCGTGGCGGGTGCGTCGCGGTGCTGGAAGAGGTCCCGGTTGGTGTGAAGGAAGTTGGGGAGATGCCGTTGGCTTTGGGGAAGCTGTGGGATGTGCCGTTGGAGGTGGTAGAGTCCAAGGAGTGGCTTCTGCTGTGTAGGTTATGTGTGACGTCAAGATCGAATAGTCCAGAGCCTCGGGCAATACCGATATCTTGATCGTCTCGGATTGTCGTGATGGGTGGAGGTGAGCCGAACGTGGAGCGCTTGCTCTCACGTGGAGCAGATGTAGATTTTTGAGAGGGTGTCTTTTCAAAAGCGGGAGCAATTGCAATAGGTTTCATCTCAGGAATCGTCAGGCTGAATGGGTCTTCATCGTCGTCCTCGTCATCAGGATTTGACTTGGCGGTTGCAAAAGAGGCGAGAGTCGATACGGACGAATTGCTGTCAGATCGTAGATGAGACATTGGTGACCGTTCGCTTGTACTTTGGTTGTCTTCAGGAATAAGGGGGAGAGGAACTGCTGGACCACGGGTTGTTTCTACAGAATCTTCGGAGCTGAAACTGTCTCTCCTTTCTCGGGTAAGAGTTCCCATGGCACTATGCAAGAAGAAATGCTCATAATCGAATGCGTCCTCTCGGTCTTCGTGAGAAATTTGTTCGGCGAGCGATTCATGATAGATCGAAACATCGCTCCCATCCGCTGTATCATACTCTTCAAGATCAGTGACGCTTTCGGCGTAGTCGTTATGGTGATTTCCAAGGACTAGCGATTCTTCGGCGGTTTCGTAGCCTTGCGAGTCTACAGACGAAAGGACTTTGATAGTGCTGAATGACTCTTCTGGTTCTGGGAGTTTTTCGTTAACATCCTCATATACACTAATGGAGTCCGATTCAGAAGCCTTTGGGGGTTGTTTCGTTGGTTGACTTGCTTCTGTAGGAGTTTCTTCGGAAGAACTTTTCACTTCGTCCCATTGAGACTGGGCCATCGTTGCATCATTGCTTTCCTCTTGTTCCTTCGGGATGACACCACCGCTATACCATTGCTCGCCAGCTGTAAACGGACTTGGGGTGCGCAGGCTTTGCAAGCTGCGACGCTTCAAATTATCATCCCTAGCACGATCGCGCAAAGCCGAAAGTCTTCCTTTCAGATCATGCATCTGGTGCTGGATATCTTTCATTTGCAAGCTAGAGTTTGATGTCGACCGGCTCAAGCCATTTCCTTCGTGCGGACTCAAATACTCCCTTTCCGTATCGGTTCTGTTGTTGTCTTGGGGCCCTGGTATTTCATCCTCTGACAATGGTCCAAGAAACGAAGTTCGTGAAGGAGAAACTCGAAAGGATGGTGACGAATTCGCTGATCTTACTAATTTGCCATACGCTCCGTCTGTAACAGCTTCCACACCATAAGAGCCTTGCGCTGATCTTGTTCCATTCCCTAATGTCCCCCTAGGTCTATATGATCCTGCAGCACTAGATGCACGAACTGGAAATGCTGTTGCGCGGGAAGGCGAAATGTTATTCTCGCTCCACACTCTTGAATGACCGGGGCTCGAATTCGTCGATTCGCTAGAGTATTTGTTGAACGATCGCTGTCTCGAAGGAAGGCCATTCATGCGCCGATCGTATTGTAAAGGTGAATAAATAGGCTTCGTCAGTGGACTGCTGCTATAGATCGAAGAAATCGAAGGGGATGGGGTCATCAGGGAGCTTCGCGCTCGGGATAGATTGCCCTCCATGTTCTGAAGTGCATTATTAGTATTTTAACCCAGCCGATCTGCTCAGATCACTCCAAACAAGAACTTACATTAAGTCTTCGTTTTGCATTTAACAGAATCTGTTCCGCCCTCCTACTCAAAGCAGCACTAGAATTTAAATCATCTTCATTATTGCTCTCGTTCCGCGACAGTCGGCGCGACTCCATGGCCACTATATTTTCTCGATATGGGTCCGTATACGAGTCCGCGACACTCTCCTCATCGTCGCCCTGGAAGTTGCTATCATCCACACTGACACTGTCGTCGAGATCTCCAAACATCTCTGCCCTCTGCGGTTCCGAAGTGACTGTGCTCGAAGATTCCACCGAGATCTTTCTTTCATGACTTCCCACCCGCGTCTTCCTCACTGACTCGTGGCTCGAAGCGCCGCCCAGCCTATGTCCATTTTGCAGCTGTTGTTGCTTGAGTAATCGGCGCTCCGCAGGTCCTGGGAGTTTTTTCCCTGGAGTGCTCTCCGCTTCAGTGACTTCGCCTATATCAGACAACATCGTTCCATTCCCATATATAATCGCCGTGGGGGGTGTGCTCGGAGCAATACCAATCGAGTATGCGGTTCCTGGTTGATCCCAAGATTCACCCAAGGAAAGAGGTCGAAAGGATGGGAGTTGAGGGGGGGATTCGTGGATGTAATTCGTTTCGTTCAGTGGGAGAATCATGCCCGGGTCAGTTAAAGTTGGGGATTGAGAGCCAGGCGGGTAAGCCATGGTGATGGTTGTACTGGAGGATTGAATCGGCATGGTTCCCTAGTACGAAAGCGTACCACCTAAACACACAAGAGCACCAGAGCAGAAAGTTTTTCGCTCAGAGTTTCGGGGTCTGGCTTGCTTTGGGGGAAGCTTCAATTTGAACTGGATAATGCACTATCCAATGAAGGATGCGCCGTCAACCGCTACGGAGGCTCACAGTACTCTTACAGAGCTCCTTTAGGTGGATGCGATTGGACAGACTCGTTTGGCCGGTACCCGGGTATTTGATAAATCGAGATAGGGGCCGAGTGAGCTATTTTCATGGTCGCGCAAGCTTGCCGTGCGCTTTCAGGATTGCAGTGGATTGTTTATTGAGACTGTTCGCGTTTTCAGGAGGCGGAGGAAGGCATTATGATTGTGATTGTGCTTGCTGAACTCTTGTCTGTTTCTCCTTCTGGGTACGAAGTGCAGTATGATTACTTTCTCTGAGTTTCGAGTCCAAAGCAAGCAAGAGATGGCGTGAGGGAGAAATAAGAGCTTAAGCATCCCGGTTTATGCAGTACTTCCTCCTCCCGTACGGGGGGGGGGGGAGGGGAGCACAGGGCGTGACAGGCACTTCCCATGGTTCACGGATCACAGTTCGCGCTGAGATGGATACAGTAGAAGCTATTCATGGAATTTCTACCGTCTCCACCCCTTATTTCTCAATGTCTATGCTACGCTTATGGCCGATACATTAATAGTTGCTAGACCAGCATATGCCGGTTGGTAGACCAGCACATGCCGATTGCCAGACCAGCATATGCCGATAGCTTTCATCCGGTAGTGCTTTTTTATGAGAATTAATATGCGAGTAACTATTGTGTGTGGTAAGAGCGTTTCTCTTCTTGTTCTTGTTTCCTGCTGTATGTTTGTTTATGGTTCGGTTGTCCACCCATCGCCTACTCCTGTACTACTTACTGCATTCTTCTCCGTACTTCATCTACTGCAGCCACCTACCTTCAATACAAGGAATGTTGACGCAAGATGAAACTTTTGCGCCGGAGCAATTTTGGGGAAAGTAGGTAGGTAGCATTGCAATAAGGTACCGGCACGACGTTGCAACACCTGCCGTTTTCATTCGACGACCCAAGCCATGCCAGCCAGTGCTGCTACTGCTACTGCTACTGCTGCTACTGCTGCTACTGCTGCTACTGCTGCCCTTAAGAATGGAGAGCGGATGATCCCTACCCAGCCCAGGAACCGGGGCCTATATCCAATGAAATTAAAGACCTTCGGGTTCCCACTGGAGCTTTCTCTTTTTTTTTTCAACTCGCAGGCAAATCTAGAACGTTTGCAAGAATGGTGATCTTCATCACAGTTCACATTTCTAATATGTAATCAATGCAGTTAGTCGCCTTGTGTGCAGAAGGATCCAATCCGTCGGCTCCCCTTTGTGCAAGACAGACATGAGACACGACGAGAAGACACACTACTGTAATAATAAGGCGAAGCAAGCAATTTGACACGTCGAGGAATACACTTTGTCAAGTCAACACAATGAGTTCGTCCCACCATGACCTGACAAACCGATTTTCGGGAATGAGATGAACGGAGACAAGGATACTCGAGCAAGACCAAGACCAAGGGTGATCATAGCACCAAACGGGCATTGAAATTTCCCGAAATTTGCTACTGCACCGTAGGCGTGCTCGCTACGCAGCTTCTTCCGCAGGTAATATCCTATTCTTGCCTATCGCTGGATGGATATTGCTAGCCGGAAAGTTAATGGAGTAATCAATCAATAATCCAATATACTTCTGCATGCTTTGTCTCCTCCCCTGCAAACGCCGTCTGCCGACCAACCGCACGATGATTCCGACATGCGGATGCGGCATGTATCCATGGTGAACAGAGTGAAGGAACAATTCCGACAAGGCTGCGTAGATGGACTGAACGCCGTGTTTTCGGAGACGAGATATGGTCTCCACGCGGGGTACTGCGCAGTTGATTGATTAAAGAATCATAGTGGTTCGGCCGCGGCGTTCGGAGTTGGCGATTTACAGTACGTACAGTACAAGAGTGACTCACGACGGCGTTCTTTCTGTTTGTACGTCCAATACAGCGAAAGTGGAAACGAGTGTTCTGCACAACGAGAAGAGTCTTACGTAGTAGACCGTGGTTTGACCAGCCTCTATAGAGCACTCACGCCCTTTAGATGACTCT
The DNA here is from genome assembly GCA_026770245.1 of Clarireedia aff. paspali H2. NCBI lineage: Eukaryota > Fungi > Ascomycota > Leotiomycetes > Helotiales > Rutstroemiaceae > Clarireedia > Clarireedia aff. paspali H2. Next base: position 72,422 of record JAJCXA010000068.1, read on the forward strand.
CTTGATGATGTATATATAGACAGAAGACAGAATGCGAGTATTTCCACCCCTGGACTGCTCGCATCTTCCACACCATCGCCCACCCCCTCCGTCTCATTACCCAGCATCAGCACCAGCAATACCACACCCCCCAGCAAAATGTCCTCCCCCTCCCCCTCCCCATCAACCTTCATCATCCAACCCTGCACCCCCACCGACCTCCCCTTCTTAACCGACCTCTGGCGGGCCTCATTCGCACGCGATCCCTTCCTGCTCGCGCGCTGGCCGGAATCGCACGTCGACCCCGCAGCACTGCACACTTACGTGAAGGGCGCGTTCGCCAAGTACCTCGCGACGCCGCACACGCGGACCTGGAAGATGGTCGATGTGTCTACGGGGGCGATAGCAGGGTGGACGCATTGGGCGATGCCGCACGAGGTTACCGAAGAGGAGAAGGCGCAGGAGAGGGAAGAAAAAGAGAAGGAAAAGCGGGAGAAGGAGGAGGGAAAGAGTAAGTATCCCGCGGGATCGAATCTCGAGATTTGTGCGTGGAAGACGGCAGGGTGGGAGAGAATGAGGGAGAAGTGGTTTCGGAAGGAGGACATGTTTTGTATGTCACGTCACATGTTATCCCCCCCTTTTTTTTCTTTCTTTCTTTTGCTCTCTCTAGCTTTAATTTCATCTTCCTTTGCATAGCATAGGATAGGATTTACTAATCCTGCAACTAGTGGTGTGCTTCCTCACCGTCTCGCCAAGCTACCAACGCCGGGGCATCGGCAATCTTCTCCTTTCGCATGGGCTCGCATGGGCTGATGCGGCGGGCCAAAAGACGTATCTGGAAGCTACGGCGGCGGGACATTCGTTGTATGAGAAGCTTGGATTTAAGGATGTGGATGTTATGGAGCGGGATTTAGGAGGGGAGCTGGGGATAGGTAGGAATTGGGCTATGATCAGGGAGCCGAGAGCTAAAGATGCATGAGTGAAGTCCAAGCGAAAAATGAGATGGTAATTGGGAGGTGGTAGTGAAGAAGCTAGATGAAGGTCATGGAAAAAGTCAAAAGAATAGTCAAGGAATGGGCTGGGTTCACGTATACAATCATATACCCAACTAACTGCAGCAAATAACTCCATGAATCTTTACCTGAGGACAGTACAATATTCTAAACCCATTTCTGCCCATTTAAACGAATGACATAAAAACGTACACCATGAATCATGAATCATGAATCATAATCATTTCGACGGCTACCAACACAGACAAAGCAAAACGAAAACGAAGAAAACTGGTAAGAATAACAACTCCTTCTCGTTGGCTCATGAATAAACCCATCCAGCAGCGTTCAATCCCCATTGATTCATCAACCACTTCAACTCAAAGCACAGCATTAGTATCCTTGCTAACAGTAACACCGGTGCTTATCTCCGTCATCGTATCCGCCTTCCGAACAGTATCAGTTCCAATGCCATGCTCACGCGCAACCACAACCGTAACCTCGCTAGCATTCATATGGCGATCTCCGTCTTCCCCTCCCAATCCTTTTCCTTCATAACCATCCTTTCTCCAATTCCTCCCAATGGTCCCCTCTGCCAGCCCACTCGACTTCCTTACGGTGGCTAACCCCGCACGTGGCAACTGCAACGACGGAATTCTTAGCGCCTCCTTTTGCATTCCCACTTTCGTGCCTGTCCCTGGTTCACACGGCTCCTTTGCCCCCCCAACCTGTAGCGAACCCCCTCTCTTCGGAATAGACCTCTTCGTCCAGCCGTCTCCATTACCATTGCCAGTTCCCTTCGCATTCACACCCACATTCCCATGCTCATCCCCTGTCGAGGTCGAACACTCCACCAAATTATGTCCTGTACAACTATCCTCCGCCATCCTCATCTCATCCGGAAGCGACATCCCTCTAGCCCAGCGATCTCCATGCATAGCTCCCCCCTTTCTATACCAGTTGCGCCCACCAGCCTCCATCTCCTCTGCCGTAAACGGTTTCGCCTTCGGTCGCACCGCTCGTCTAATACACGTCAGGATGAAAAAGACCACCACGCTGACGCCCGCGAGCATCAGGAATCCGAGAATCATTTTCAAGCCGATGTTTCGATGACCGACTTCTTTGAGACATTCGTTGTATTTGTATACTTGGGTGCGGAATCGATCGCAGTCTTCTTCCGTTTTGGGTATCCATTCCGTGGGCCAGAGTTCGCGGACACGGATGGCAGGTTTGCTGAAGAGGGTAACGTCGCAATGACCGTTCTGTTTGGTGCCGTGAAGATATTCGTCGATAAGAGTATGTTGCTGGGCAAGATTCTCGAGCACTGTTTTGGATTGAGGAGTGACGGACTTGCGGGTGTCGAGATCCTTACCGCAGTGATTATCGATATGTTTATCGCTTGTTGGACAACTATTGCCGGATTCAGAGATAGATTTGGCAGCTTTGACTGACAAATCCTCACAAGGACATTGCGTAACGTCGTCAATCTTTAGAAAGTCAAGTTCGTTGCCTGTGCAAGGGTTGCATCGCTTTTCGACTCGCGTGTCGGAAATATCAAATCCAGACAGCTGACTGTCTTTGAATTCTTCACTTTGCCTTTCTGCAGACAGCGCAATGTGCGGATTAGAGAAAAACTCAGGCGAAGGGATCTCAGGACATGTCCCTCCGTTTTTTATCTTTGCTGTATAGGAACATGTCTGAATCTTCCCCGGCTCTGCCCCAGACGGAATTCCATTCGTTCGGCGCAAGGATCTGGTATGTAGCGCATCTTGATCCCCAGTCTCTGAATGGATCCTTTTCTTGCATTTACCTCGAATTCTAGAACGAATAGGACAATACTTGGGTTTGGCTTCTTCGGACCTCTTCTGGCGATCTAACGGCAAGTGAACAATTGGTGAAGGACCGCGTAATGGTTTTCGATTCCTTTCATACTCATCTACCATAGCTTCGGTTTGTTCGACTTGTCGTTTGGTGTATTGATTTTCTAGAGTCTCCGAGGTCTCGTCAGTAACATCTGTCTTTGCCCACGGGTTGCACGTCTTTCGAATCTCCATTGCAGCCTGGTCTACATCCAGATTAGTAACCAATTCAATGCGGAACGATGAGAAATCTTACAAAAATTCTCCTCGACAGTCAGATTACATGTTTGAGCACATTTCGTGCCAGCATCTACGAGGTTGTCGATTCGAATATCAAGTGTCGACCACAATTTTGGCGAACAATTTATAAAGCTACTGGCCGAGCCATACTGTTTAGAGATGCAGTCGTTCACGCAGTCGTCCAGCCATACAATGCCGATACTCGCTATTTCTCGTGCTTGATGAACAAGGAGATTGCTGGTATTTTTGAGGAGGCCTTGATAATGATCAGCTTGGGTTTGGTTATCAAAGTTGGCGATATCGACTGTCGGCTCGAGGGTGGCCAGAGTGGAATGAATGGCATGAGAATTCTTCACCACAGCTGCGGGTAAAAGGGCAACACATATGACCAGAGTAACCAGCATGATCTTGAGAATTATCTTAAAGGCGGTATAACCAACAGAGGAAGTGTGCTGTCGCCTTCCTTTCGTCGTTAGGCTAGGTGGTGGCGGCCTATGATGTTTAGATACAGTCACTTCATACTTCATGCTTCATGAAACAGATGATGTACTTACATTGCAAGTGATAGTGCGTAAGAAATTTGTCTCCAAAGTAGAAAATCAGGTAGAGTTCGATAAAGCGAAATAGTAAAATGTAGAATAATACTGATCTCCAAAAGGTATAGGAATGACACGACACGGATGTCCTAATCAAAATGTTGATGAATAGGGATGGAGAGATAGGTAGGAAAAAAAGCTGGACTTCTACGTAAAGTAACGAGGGACGATAAACACCACTTCCTTTGCACAAGGAAGGGACGAAGATGATTCCTTCCACATAAAACCCTGCAGTTCTTGCCATGGTATGCTGATGAAGTAAGTGCGGTTCACAACACAATACCGCATAGTATATTCACATCGAGATCCGGCCGTATCACACAGTGGCATTGTAAATTTATTCATTAAATCGTTGATGTATCATGATCCAGGTCTAGGTCCAGCGCCGTGTCTGTGCATGTTTGGATTGTTGAACACTGGGTTTACATCCGCCCACTCGTCCTTGATCTGGTAAATCATTTGATCATATCTAGCTTGCTGTAAATAAGGTGGGCTGTGTCTGGCCGGGGAACCCTCCTTGATACGTTGCTTCCGCATGAATAAAGACGCAATAATTGGCTCTGCCTGAGCTTCAAAGCTCGACAGAAGAGCTTTTGAATCCTCCCATCGATGACCGAAAGTTCTTAATGTCTCTTTGATGTGATGAATGCAATTGAGACTTCTATTGGTATTGTCTGTACCATTTATAATCGATAAAGGCATAGGTGGTGGAGATCCGATTCCCGCAGGAGGATATGACAGGGCCATTCCACTCAGCAATTGATCCTGGTTGTCTGAAAGTACAGCCATAAACTGGCTACCGACGAAATACACTCTCAGTGCATCGTGGTATGTGTAAAATGCAGTATTTATCGGATCTTGGCCAATAGGGAAAATCTTCTGCATGTATGCAATAGCATATTCGAAAATCAAGCCTTTTGCGTAATCCGAAACAACATGAACGCGGCATGATGGCGCAAGACAATAAACATAGCTATAGAGAAGTTCTAAATCAAAGAATTCCTTGAAAACGATTGGTAACGAGTCAGGGAATGAATCGGACCATTCCCGCATTTCCTGGCACATTCTCCATATGTAATTCGAACCTTGTGGTAGCGGCTCACGACTGGATTGGAAAAGCTCTTGATACCAACTCGATTGGGCACGCCGTAATTGCCAAAGTAGATGGGCCGTTTCCATAGATTGAGGGCCTGAAATAGAATCCTTTCTAGCTTTGCTGTTAAGTATTGTGACTGGCATGGACGGATATGCAACACTAGATGAATCGTCTGTAAAGCCGAATGCCCTTGCGTGTACCATACTGATAGACCTGCTGTATGTTAGAAATGTACAAAATATAGGGCACTGGACGGGTTCTCGTACCTGTCAAGAGAATAGACGCAATAGAATACTCTCCTCCGCATGTCTAGAGCATTCTTGTCGGTTTGCTGCTCCTTTGGTGGGTCTTGGTGCAATCCTAAATCAACAATTGCTCGGCACGCGAAGCCAGCGAGTTGCCAACTGTCGAAATGAGCTGGGTCTAGCATTGCATATTGAACGAAGAGTACCAGCGCCTGTATCTGCGATACATAGCCTGGAGCAAGAACTTCATCGGCATATGTTAGCGCTCGCCCAATCCAAGAGACGCCCTCTTCATAATATGAATCCGAATAGCTGCGAGATTGAGCCGTAGATGAAATAGCGAGGGCCATGTAGAAAATCCAATATTCAAAGTCACTGACTGGTTGACTACCACCCTGATATATTTTATCCATTGCATTGAACAGAGCAGTCTCCGGGAAGACAGGAAAAAGAGTGAAGATGTTGTCCAGGTAATATTGGATCAGAGTTGTCGCGATCGGCCTCTGTGGGAGCTGTAAAGACCGGGGTTCAGGGACTTTATCATTATTGGTTGCGGAGAGGATGAGTCTTGCGAATGTCATATTCGTCGTAGAAGCCTCGAAATCGCGTGTGGTAGCATGGACGGTTCTGTACCAGTCAGCACGATTTGTTAAATAAGAGAGAGCTCTACCAAAACGCACAAAAATCCAAAATCGGACACAAGTTCGTTCACATCTGCAACCTCCCTTTTCCTAGCAGCCTTTCCATGTATAGCAGCTCTTATAGTTGCTAGGGAATCTTTCCTATCTGGCAATTCTGTAGGTGAGTTGTCAACATCATGCATTGCAACTGATGCCTTTCGCAATTTGGCATAAGCCAAGCGTTTTTCCAGCTTTTCGACTCTCGACTCAAGAGAGGCAACATAACTGACATCCGTCAGTAAATAGTAGAAGCTTGAGACAGGCTTATACGGACCTCCTCTCCTTCCCCTTTGCGAATTGATCGTTTGCGCTCGAGCATTCTTTTAGACGCCCCGACTTTTCACAAGCTGTACAAGCGGGCAATTTACCGTCGCACTTGATATTTCATCAGTTAGTTCACTTAAAGACAAAAGAATCCCTCCTAACCTTGATTTTCGCGGCTCGACCTGCTGAACGTTAGCTTTCTGGCTCGAGATTCTGCTCCGGCCAAACTCACATCTCGAGCAAGCAGATACTGGCCTTGATACTCGAAGGAGCGGAGTATCTGCTGCACTTTGACCGGCTCGATGCATCGCGGCTTTGCTAATTTCTTCGATTTCGAATTAATTGGGGCTTTTGAACAATGGCTCTTTACTTTTCAAGTGCCATTATTGGCTTCTGCTAAAGTGACTAAACTACAGAAGAATGTCAGTCATACAGAAACCAGAGAGAACCCGACTGCAAGGCCTATTTGAGGACGAAAACATGGAGGCCGAAAACTGCCAAACGCTGGTACTATTGAGTCTCGGCCATAGAGACATACTGCCAGATGGTGCAAGGGACGATCAATGTCGTCATTTGATTGCGGCGTCTCCGACAAGACTGTTATCGTATTACCCAGATGTTCGGGGTTGGGAAACAAAATACTGGTGACCCCGAGAACCATCATACGAGGATTCTTTCTCAATAGCCATGATGCCGACGAAGGCAGGTATATTGCTCCGCAGAATATGCGCAAAAGTGGAATAAAGCTACCCACATTGTAAAAAATTGGAGGATTATCCAACGGGAGCGCGGTCGAGTTAAGCGGAAGCCAGAGTGTTAATCCGTCTGGATCGTCTCAAGGCGGGGTCCAAGGATATGTGAAAAGTTGCAGTAAGGAAGGATTCATGCCCTTGTCAATTTATTGATAAGTAGATGGGTTGGGGCCACCTCTCAAATAAATTCAACGTCCCGCCGCTTCCATGGATGAGTACGAAGTACTGATGGGGTAGGCAAGGTTTTGCCTCTACCAAAAAGATTTCGAGTATCACTGTCGTCGTCGTCGTCGTCGTATGAGTCCTGAGTCCCGAGTCCCCTTCTTGTCCAACAACATCAACAATCGCAACAAAGATCGCTGCTTCGCACCTGGTGGTACCTTTATACTTAAGGGGCGCGGCCAGATAGGACGAGGCTTGACAGCTTCGGAGTGACCGTACAACCTGCAGCAAACGTTCTATCCGAAATCCACTCGTAAACGCGTTACTGCACGAACCTTGAGCGCAGCCTTCCCTTTGTTACTCTGCAAATTCTTGCAGTTAGAGAGTGAGAGATCTTTTGGATTCCACGCCCCACTGGAAAACCATGCAGGTAGGTGAGGATTGGGATTGGGAATCGAGTTGAGGCCGTACTTCGTAAGACTACAAGGGAAAAAGCAAGGGGAAAAAAGTATGTAGGAAGTAAGGCTAAATGTGGACGAACGGTTTGCGGTTTGCACAATGTATCGCTCCACCTAGTAGCAAATCCTCTACTCCGTATTGCTGAGGTGAATGTAGATTATGATCTCTTTTACCCAGCGAGTTCGTTCCTGAGTTCCTTATCATACAAAGTGTTATGTACCAGGTACACGGGCGACACGGCGACCTCCACCCGATTGCTGTCGTCCCGTGACTGATTTGTGCCAGCGAAGAAGCTTGAGCTGTTCTAGAAGAAGTTTTCTTTGGTTGATTAACCGACCAGCTAACTCACCGGATAACAGGCAAGGCAGAGAGAGGGAAGGGGTTCTATTGCCAAAAATAAAAAAAAATAAAAAAAAAATAAAAATAAAAAAGAATTGTGCAGTTATACGCCTCACTCGTGCTGGATCCTATGTTTCAATCAACCGTCATCAATGCATTTATTGTCTGGAGATGATTCGACTTGTGCATGGCGGATGCGATCCTTGTGTGGCGAAGGAAAGGAGCCCAGAGCGAGGAAAGGGAGACGAGGCGTGCTACTTCGTAGAAAGGGTTGAATCATGACAATGCGATTATCTGTGTTGTGCAAGTAGCGATCACCAATATCTTCACTCTGAGCATTGATACTTGCTGCACAGTACCTTTGCGCCTGGGTCGGTCCTATTGATCCTTCATGACGGTGTCGGGGCATCGCCTGGTCATTGCATTATTGTTGGTTGATCGTCTACTCTGTACGAAGTAGCACTGTAGTCTCCTTTCGTCAAGTATGGTCGTTTCCCAAGATCTCCAGAAGGAATCTGCCTCCATCCTCCATCCTCCATCCTCATCCCCCATCCGCCATCCCCCATCCCCCATCCCTACTCGCACGGAAGCAGGAGGAGGAAGACTTCGAAGACACCAGTAAGGCTACTCACTCTCCGGCCCTTGACACGTCCCTAGGCGGCACCTGTTGCATACATACAAGCACTCCCAGCCTCGGTGCAGGCCAACACCAACTCACAGTCTCGGGACACGAATACCCTCCAATTCCGTAGAAAGTGCGAAGTACTTCGTACAAGACAAGACAGTACAGTACAGTAGAAGCAGAACCACACACACAAGACTTCGTACGTGGGTAATCTGTAGATCGAGTGGCTCTCTGTCTCAGAAGTACTCGTGCGTTATTACTGGGTTGTCCCTGCCCTGGACAAAATCCACACCACACACACAAGGTTGGCCACAATTTTTTCGAGCGCGGGGGATCATGTCAAAATGTACCGGAGTCAAAAGGCTCTATTCTAGTCTGGTCGTACCCAAGTTGGTCCTTCGTACTATACTTCGTATGGCGAATCGACGTACTCAGTAACAACACCCTTTCTCCCCCTCTCCATTTCCTCTTCTATTCCTATTCCTACTCGCAAATCCGCCCCCAAATTCTTCAACGGTCAAGATCCATCCTCCTGATAGTTATGCTACCCTAACAATCGAACCCTCCTTTCGTTTGGCGCAGCCCTCCCGCATGGGTCTGGATCCAATTCAATCACGTTTCTGCAATACAACCTTGGAGATATCTTACAACCGCAGCTATTTCGGCCTTTGTGATATACGCTTATGTTCTGAGTGACGACTTTTCGTGATTGACAGCCTTCTCTAACAATGATAAGCCTTATGAAAGCTTAGCGCCATAACAAACAACTGCCTCCTGCTCATTCGAATTTGTATTCTCTAGGTCGATGGACACAGCAGAGTTATTCCGACAAGCCTTAGGCTCTGTCAACAGAGCCCGAGAGGCTAAATCTTCCCATGCCAGGGAGAGTTCGCATGAAAGCGAGGAAAACTCGCCGAGGATCGCGCATACATTAACTGCTTGCTGTAGATGTCGCCAGGTTCGTAGATTGTTTACTGATTTCCCAATGCTTGACCTAGATGCACTAACATCTTCTCCACCGCTCAGCGGAAGACGAGATGCGATCCCAATTTACCACGATGTCTTCCTTGTGAACGAGCAGGCGCCATATGCGAATACTACGATACAACTAAAGGAAAGAGAATCTCTAGAACATATGTGATACGACTGCAAGACAAAGTCCGGGCACTGGAAGCGGAACTTAGCCAACTTGTCGAGGAAGAAGGAGACACAGAAGATATTGTGCGGCCAGGAGGACTTGTGCGTCTTCATGAAGATGATGAGACACCAAGATTTTTGGGACCATCGAGTGGCATTGCGATGACCCGGATAGTGATGGAAGAAGCAAAGAAATACACAGACACAAGAAGTATCCGAGAGCTTGTGCCTGAGGTGCGGCAGCGACGAACTCCTGCACAATCTCCAGATACAACCACCGAACGAAAGAAATCTTATCCTATGATATCCGCTGTCCCAGCACCAACATTGCCTAGCCGTTTAGTGACCGACAAATTAGTTGAGGTTTTCAATCAAAAAGGTCAGTCATCAATTTTCATCTAGTGTGTTTTCTTTCTACTCAATTAATCAAGTTGTTCAATATTATACCAAAGCCCCTTAGGTATCTCTTTGCGAGACTTTCGGGGAGCAGTAAATAAAAGTGAAACCGTTGGCCATTTGCCAGAAGAGGGAGGTTTCAATGATGGGCAATTGTTTTGAACCTCAGATATCTATGTTCACCTTAAGAAAACTGATCAATTTTTCTTGACATCAACAAACTTCAGTTTCATTTGCCCGTCACTAACTATCTTTTCACAGCCCAATACATGCTACCTACGCTCCATGAGCCTACTTTTGCTAGGGACCTTCAGGATGTGTATGATGGTACTAATGACCCCTACAAGAACTTCGTCCTTCGTATGGTTCTAGCAATTAGCATGCAAAAGCTTGATATACAGTATGCTGGTCTTGCTGACAGCTACTACTTGGCTGCAATGAGTTACATCGAAGAAGTGATTCGGCCCAAAGATATCAAGACCTTACAATGTCTTGTTTTGATTGCTCAATACTCGATGTTGACTCCTACACGTACTGCCCTATATTATATCGTTGGACTTGCCACGAGATTGTGCCAACAACTGGGTCTGGCTGAGGAGAAGACTATCAGTCAAGGAGTCTCACATGGTATGGTTAACCCATTGCAGCTTGATATGCGGCGCAGGCTCTTCTGGATCGTCCTATCAATGGAATTAGGCTTGGCGCATTCGATGGGCAGACCAAATGGATTTGCCACAGGTAAAGATCATCTGGACCTTGTATTTTTCGAGACGGTAGATGATGAAAACATCACTGCTGAGGGTATACTTCCTGGTCCAGTATCCGAGAAAAAGCGGGTAGCCATCCATTTTCTACGTATGAGACTACTGCAAGCCGAAATACGGAGAATGTTATATTTACGGAAGAGGTCCGAACCTCAGAACGAGGACCATCCTTGGTATGCTGAGATGATGCAAAAGATGAGGGACTGGGTCGATAACTCTCCAGAAACTCCTAATTGGAGCAAACCTTGGTATGTCAGCTGCTCCTCCCACAAATTTCGTAGGCCTGCCTAGGCTTATACAAATACTCCGCAAAGAGCCGCACTTGTGTATGTGCTGACAAATTTGTAGGTTTACTGGACGATATAACACCATGATCGTTTTCCTATTCCGTCCTTCGCCGCAAGTGCCCCAGCCGTCGTTTCGCTCGGCTTTGATGTGCTATGATGCAGCGACGAGTAATATAGCATCGCAACATGAGTCTGTGAAAGCATCGATGGTTGATATCACATGGCCATTTCTACTTTCTCTTTTCATGACGATCAACACAATTTTGTGGACAATATCATACCCCGAAGTACGTTCAATACACTCCAAGGAGGAAATTGAAGAGAACATAGAAACTGCTCTTGACACAATTGCTCACTGTCGTGAACGATGGCCGGGAACGAAATCCGTCTCAGATCTTTATGTCAAGATAGCGAAAGCATGTATTAAAAGCTATGAGAATGGCGACAGTTCCAACCCGGCGTCATCATTTTCAGCGACTTCTCCACCTTCCTCTCTCCCCGATGCAAACTCGCCATCTGCTTCGGACCATTCTAGCGCAACCTCAGCTTCAATCCCTCATGCACAGCACAATAAATATCAGCCACCACCCCAGTTTGGGTATGTCTTCGATCAAATACCGGAACAATTACCGCCATTCGAATACCACCACCCTTCACATCCTATTCAACCCTCATTCCGATCAAATTCCATCTTCGTTAGTCCTTCAAGTGGCCAATCCGACCGACGCTTCAGTTATTTCCCCCCGGAGTTTACACAACCTCCATCTTACCCAATGAACTGGAACGCTGCACCCGCTCCACCTCATCCGCAATCTCAGATGCAAGTTCAAACCTCATTGCCAGCAGTCCAACCCCCTCTCGTAACCGACTCGTCTTACTTCACTCAGCCGGAATACTATTCGTTCCCTCCACATCTATTCTCGGAGCAAAGCTACGATATGGGTTTACGATCAGGGAGTCTGAGCCAGGAACAGCAAATGGAATTGATGCACAGTTTAGAGACGGAGGGATTGACGGAGATCGACAATTTCATGAATCACACCATGCAGTTTGATCATCCTATCAAATTCGAGAGATTATGATGATGCGAAACAGCGATTTATTTGGCAACCTTTGGGTCACGCTTCAGCCAATACATAGACGAGATGATTTTGTACCATATTTACGGGCTCGGCTTTTTCTTTTACAGCATCCAAGTTACGATATACCATACCTGCCATTTCGTTTTTCGTATACCTACCTTTGCGTCGATGTTGGTGTTGATAAACGATGTGAAATGAGTCATGACATTTGAACTCGAACTCAAACGTCTGTATGAATGCAAGGCGTTTCGGAAGCAGGAGTTGGCGATTGGCATAGGGACAGGAAAGGGAATACTTTGTTCACTTTGATATCTTCGTCTTTTGTTTTTTATTTTTATTTGAATCAAATATAAGGCTTGACATTGGAGGCTGTACTGTACTATCTATCTTCCCATCAGGATGAATAGCAAGACATGAACGCATCGTTTCCTGTTTGCGTTAATGGTAGCGTGTGCACTTCCTCGATCACATTTACTGGTCTCGACAATGCTTGCCGTGAGGATTGGTATACGGACGGACGTTCATTGCTGGGTTTGGTCTCTGGCTGGCAGTGGTCCATTGTGCGGGGAAATCGCTGCACATACCTACCAACCTACCTTTACTCCACAAACACCAATGCCTCCAACTCATGAGCGTGGGAGCTGCAAAACAAGTCGGGGACTGGACAATTACTGGACACACCTAGTGAATGGAACAGTCGTTTATTTGATTGCTCGCATCGCTATTGCTTTGAACTGTAAAATCTAATAATCGCTGTGCTGCTCGGCCCCTGACTAGCCTACAGCGAGCATACGCATATATTCTCCCCTGTTTTTTTATCGTCCGACCCGATTCCATAACTATCGATATCGCATCATGTATATCACCGCACATCATCATATCCAAAGAAAAGGGCAGCGGGATTAGAACATCTATCTCGAGATAGCCGCAATCCTCAGTCAACCTCCTCCTCCACCTTCTCAAACCCCTCTTCGTCCCCCTCAACCCTCAACCCATTCACACCATCGACCAACCCAGAATGTCCCTTCCCTTTCCCTTTCCCCTTGCCACCTCTCGCACCCCTCTTCTTCTTCTTCTTCAACACCCCATCCCCATCCCCACCCACAGCCGCCTCCTTAATCCACCTAACCACCGCCTGCGCCCTCTCCGTACTAATCGGATAATCCTTCCCATCATCCTGAGCCCATCGTTTCGGGAGTTCCCTCCCGTCGGCCTTCCTAGCCTCCTCTTCCTGTCTGCGCTGTCGCGCCGCGACAGCCGCGTGGAAACTCGCTTCGTCATGAACACGGTCGTCTTCGAGCGCTTCCATGATCGCTTGTTGTTTCAAACGTTCTTTTTTCTCCGCCGGGGTCTCTTTCTGTTGGTTCGCGGGGCCCTGGCCAGGGAGTGGAGCGGGGGCGCAGAGCGTTTCCCAGGATGCTGATAGCGAGATCCAGTTATCATTGCGTCGGATGACTTCGATCCAGTCGGCGCGGGAGGGGGAGCGCGCGGCTTGGAAGATGGGGTAGCCGTCGCAGACGCGGGCGAGGCGTGCAGCCATGTAAGCGTGACGTTGGAGTTCGCGAGCGGAGGTTTGCACGAGGCAGTGGCAAAGGAGGAGGGAGTGAAGGGCGTCGGTGAGTAGTGGATGGTACGTGAGGGCTTCGTGGCAATCAGTTTGAGCTAGTAATGCTTGGGCAGCTTCGGATTGCGAGACGCGACTTTGTTGTCTGGTTGTTAAAGAGGTGTTGATTTCTGGATAGGGTGGAAGATCAGCTGGCGGTGTTGCTGAAAACAGGGTTGAGATCTGATAGACAGTAGGCGCGGGTAAACTTGGTAAATCGGGTGGTCGAGATGAACTCGGTAGCGGTCGATATCTTCCATTGCGATTGCCTGTGTGTGGTACAAGAGCATCGGAAAGCTGACCATTACTTAATGATGCATTGCTCTCTAAATCAAGGATTCTGTTGCGGCTGTTATGCGGTGGTTTGGGTATTTTGTACCCATTTGCCGCGAGATTTACCTTGCGCACAAATTCTTCGGTGATCTCGGCTGGAAGACCAGGGGTATAATCGAGATGTGATAGAAATGAAAGGTAGTCGCGCAACGCTCTTTTGGCATTTGTTTTTACGGCTTTACGGGCTTCCATACGCTTTCGATGTTCCTCTTTCTCTGCTGAAGCCATTTCAGGGCGTTCTTCAGTTGTCCCGTTTGTACCATTAGTTGTACCATTGATTTTGTCTACTTTGACTCCATTCGATCCATTGCTATTATATTTAGTTGTAGGTGGAAGAGCTGCATTGACATGCTGGTAGGCAATGGTCAGATAGACACCAGCGCGATGAAAGAGAAGTTGAGCCTCAAGACTACTTGGTTGATCCTCTTCGTCCAGCCTAACCTCATCCCTCCATCTACCATAATTCCGCTGAGATTCAGCTGCAGCTTCACTCGCTAGCTGAATTTGCTGTCGTCCCGCCTTATGTTGACTCTGGTAAAATCTACAGATTTGTAAAGCAGCCGTGAGATCTTGTGCCGCACCTATGAAATCCTCTTTGAATATCTTTGTGACAGCACGAGTTCTTAATATTTCTCCTTCATTTGGTCGATCCGCAATGAGCTCATCTAATGGCTGTAGACTTGTACATTCGGCTAGTTGCCGCGAGGGTATCTTCTCGTGAAAGAAATGCACATACTTGGCATTGGGGTCATTGGGATTCCGTTGCAAGACAAGCTGGGCAACATCTTCCAGTGTTGAAGCGGACTGCATGGTTGCAACACTACATGCAATTTCATCAAGATGGTATGCCTTGGATAACCTCTGCGTCGCCTGCTCTCGCATTCGATGTTTTCGTTCCCTACTCAATTTCGCGTTTCCACCCCCTCCCCCCAGCCCCAGTCCCAGCGCAGCGCCGCCATTTCCAAGCAAGCCATTGCCGGCATTCAGAGAATTTGTAAGGGAAGAAGACGTAACACCGCTCGCCGCACGTACTGCGAGATTCGTGGCATCGTCAACAAGCCGGCGGATCTTAAGAATATCGAAGAAGACGGCGGGGTCAATTGGTCTTGGGCGCGGAAGGATATAATTGTTATTTGCGAGACTCTCTAGCACTTCGGGAGGTAATTGGAGCCATGGGCCATGGAAAGAGGAAATGTAGCGCCAATGTCTGCAGGAAGAAGAGAAAATATTAGTTTGGGCGGTGCTTGCAGGAGCGCAATTTGAGGCAGTAACAAAAATAAACAATCCGCAGATTCTCTTTCTCGTTTATTCAATCATCGCATCCGAGAGGCTAACCTTGCCTTCTACGCATATCGGAGAACGAATTCGGAGGGCGGGGAATGATGGACATACTTGTTGCGACATATAATCAATGCAGTGAGCTGAGTAGATTTTGTCTCCTTCGATTTCGCGGCTGACGTAGTTGAGAGTGTAGATGATGGCTGTGGGCTCGGAACCGGAGGTACTTTAGTCTCTGAAGAATCGCCATTGCTCTGGCTGTTGTTTTTTCGTTTCGCCATAGGTAGAATATATTTCCATAAGGATTTTAAAGTAATCAATGCATAGGAATTTTCAACGGCTCCCGAAACAAAATTTCGTTGATAGCACAAGTGAATATCAACCGAGATTTTCACACACGCTACAAGAATATGGTTTGTTCTAATTCTGAATACATTATTTCTATGAAGGCAAGAGTAAAGTGATTCTCTACAAAGATCCATTGCAGTGCCAGAATTGTTCTTCATCAATAGACACAAGTAATTAAGACTATATAAAGTATAGACTGGAACGACAATCCTCTACCGTCGCTACTGAATTTCTGAGGCCAACTCGCGCTAGGGATATACCAGAAGATCCAGTGCGGACAAGAACAAACGCCGGAATCCGCCACACGCACGCTATGATTCTACCCCGCTCAATGCATAAATATGTTGATATTAAAGACGATAACATGTTGACGGGCAACTAGCTTGACTTCGCCATACATTTCTAAGAACTTAGAGCAAGACAAGCATCAACCGCCAGACCAACCCTATAGCCAGTAGTCAGTATGAATGAACGCAAAAGATGTTTGTACAGATCATGTGTTCTTACCTGCCTTCCTTCTGGGTGACAACATCGCTAATGATGTCCCTGTCCAGATCCGGAAACATTCCGGCAAGGGTTTCCACAACATTAGCATGCTCTGCACGCTGAAGTCGATGCGCCTCGGCGGCTTCTGCGCTTGCTTGCCGGGCAGCTGCATCTTCGGCGGTCATTTTGCTCCTTGCGCTGGGTTCTCGGGAGCTGGGATTTCGCTGTTGGGGTTGAGTTCCGTCCATGCTCACGCGTGGAGATGGTGTCATTCGGGGCGTGTTGCCCGGATTAGGAGTGCGTGCAGGACCATTATAGTTCTGCGAGGAGTCGTCTGAGAATATGCGGCCTATCGAGGATAAAGGTTTCTGAATTGTCCGAAGCAAACCGCTCATTGCCGCCTTTTCGTCCGAGCCATCTCCTTCATACTCATTCGACGATGTCGACCTTCTGTGTGTCGACGACTCACCCTCCATAGAATGTCGTGGCATCACTTCCGGGCGACTTGGGGTTGGTTTCTCAGATAATTGTGTAGGGGAAGAGGGTTGGGCGGTCTCGGCTTGATGCTTCTCAGCAATTGCAGAGACAGCGGCTTCCACATTTCGTTCAAATTCTTCGTCGCTTATTGTGAGTGTCGTGCGATCCAGATTCTCGATAAACTGAACTGCTCCCATCTGCTTTGCGTTAGCAATTCTGAGGGTCAAATAAATGATTGGCGTAGACGCACCAATGATGAGAGATAGTAACCTGCCTCCCCACCCAACTTCTCCTGATTTCTGAATCTGAGAATATATTGAACATTGGAGACGAGATGCTCAGGGTTCGCCTGAAGTACAACATAGATCAATAGTGGCATGAACGAGTCAGCAGAGGAGTCACTCTTAGAATGCTTCAGTAGTCCTAAATCAGTTAGTAATGTGTCATAGGTCATTAGACTGGAAGATATATTACCAAAAATGACCTTGCAACAATTCAGAACACAGATTATTTTGTCTCGTGGAGCTCTGTAAGTCTTGATCTTCAACAGTTCTAAATCCAAGAATTAGCTAGGGCAACGGCCGGTGTAACCATCTCCTCCTACCTTGCTGCGCCAAAATCAAAAATCGCTTTCCGCTGTGGCCAACTGGTTGTATGTCGAGATGCTCTTCTTTTATCCAACCATAGATACTGACCTTCTGAGCGAGAATGTCATCACGTTCCACGTCTTCTTGATGTTGACCTCTGCGACCAGGACCCATGGGTCGATCAGCACCTCGCTTTTTTGGCTTTGCCCCTGGGATGGGCTGGGGAGGCGGAATTGCTGGAGAAAAAGTTTGTGTATACAATCGGTTCATCACCAATTTCTCCATACCCTCGCGTGCATTATCAAATTCAGCATCTGAAACCTCACGCCAGACTTCGCATTGTGCCATCTTATTCGTGATGAACGCCAAAAAGTCGCCTATAATTTTAACCTGCTCATGTACCATCCACTGCTTTTTGCCAAACTCCTGCAAGAATGACCGGAGAAACTTAGCCACAGGATCCGCTGTCCTATGCCGTAACTGTTCCAGAAATCGGTGAAAATCGAAGGGCAGGTCCGGTTCGGGTTCTGGCTCGGGGGGTGGCGGTCGATGTAAGGATGTGGAAGGGGACATCGGGACTTCTGCTGTGGAAAAGCGGTCATCTTGTGTTCTCCCAGTACCGAAGCTGCGTATAGAGCCGGGCTTCGGTGGTGGTGCAGGGCCTACATCGGATTCGGTTCTCGTCCGATAGTTAGGAGAAGAAGCCGAGGATATCTGTAATTCGCCCATGCTCTGATTTATGGCGGCTATATTCAGCGGCTCGAGGCTTGATTTTCGTGGCGGATGCTGTACCGGGCTCCCCAGAAGTGGTCCAGCGAACTCAAGACGAGGAGACATAACTTCTTCATGCCCTGGGCCTTGCCCTTCTTCACTAAACTGATCCATTATGCTTTGTATTTCCGACCTAGAATCTCCTTCCCTCCCATCTTCGCTCGCAGATGTCTTCTCATCAAATCCAGCATCGGATCTTGTCGGTGACATATCCCTTCCATCCCCATGTTTGTAATTTAGTCCTGAAGCACTCGAGGCGGATCGCGAGGGTGGTTTCGAGGACGCAGGAGTTTTCGGAGTCGGATCGAGATAGGTTGGACCAGCGGGTGATAAATTCTGATTGGAATTACTCGGGGTCTTGGCTGGTATGGGCTTCAGTGTCGCAGTGGAAGATTCCATTTCTTGGGGAATAGGTTGTTCGCTCGTCGTTGACCGTTCCTCTTCCGTCATGTCCTCTCCCTTGACTTCAACACTATCCTTATCCATTGAAAAATCTACCAAACCTAGACCAGTATTCACCAATGACTGGCTTTCGTCTGCTGATTCACCTCCATCGTCAACCTGTGGCGCTTTCTCAGCACGTTTTTGCATCTTGTCCTTGCTATCCATGGATTCATGCTCGGCATCATGAGCTTCGGGCAGATCTTTCGAAATCACCGCCGAAACCTCATTTGAAAGCCCATGCGGGTTTTCAGAGAGGTCTGCCGATTGTCTAGGAGAAGACATACATCCGCAAGCGCCCCTAATCGGCGTTTGTATGCTATCTTGACAAGTTGGCGGGGTACTGGAGCTTCTGGAAGCTTCAAGTTCCTAGGCGAGGCGTCGCGGTCAAGAATACGAAATCTCCGGCGTTGGTGAAAAAAAGTGCATTGAAATGACTTCTTTTACAACTGAATCACCAATAACCAGATTTGTTGCGCGCTATATCCGTTCTGTCTTCCTTCGCCGAGAAACAAGATGCCCTTCGCTAAATGACGATCGTGGTTCAGCGCGTTCGCTGTGGCAGAAATTATTTTGGTCCAATTGATTGCTTGACAAGCACACAACAAATCAACAACACAACGACACAATGTTGTATTTCACAACAATTTCAGACTGAACACCAAGTATTTGGGTCTCTACCATGATTGCGACACTGTAATGTGTGGTATATACGCTTCGATCTCCTTGCGAGGGTTTCAAAATCCGAGTCATGCGCTGAAACCACTCCTTCGCAATAGAGGTCCTGATCATACTGGGTCAACGCAAGCGTTACTGGCTTCCAGAGAGGGAAGGCCGTCCTGTTATCTATCTTTCTTGTCAACTGTCTTGGCTTTGAGAGGAGATCACATCTATCGTCAGCCGTTTGGAGACTCTTTTATTGATGCTGGAGATGATCCCATTTCTGCTTCCAATACTGGCTCCATCTTATGCTGGAACGGAGAAGCATGGAAAGTTGGCTCAGAGCCCATTGTAGGCAACGATGGTCAGATCGTATATGAAATTCTCGGGAGGGAAATTTCTATAGCTGCATCGGCCTCAGACGCATCTCTTGCTGTGATCAGAATTTTGCGAACCATCTCTGGACCTTTTGCATTTGTGTTTTGGGATTCTGTTCACAGAGTATTATATACCGGTCGCGATCGCCTCGGTCGTAGATCTTTGCTGTATAACATCAATATAGAGTCCAGTTATATAGAATTTGCTAGTGTAGCAGATCCAAGCCAAGGTGAATGGAAGGAAATAGAGGCAGACGGCATTTATACATTCTCATGTAGTTTTGAGGATCCCCCCTTTAAAAGCCATAATCAAGCGGATTCTCCTT
This sequence comes from Clarireedia aff. paspali H2, assembly GCA_026770245.1. Classification (NCBI taxonomy): domain Eukaryota; kingdom Fungi; phylum Ascomycota; class Leotiomycetes; order Helotiales; family Rutstroemiaceae; genus Clarireedia; species Clarireedia aff. paspali H2. The sequence continues at coordinate 92,063 of JAJCXA010000068.1, forward strand.
TCTCAAACTCTCCATTTCCAACCCACAAATATTCCTGGAATCGGCCAGAAGATGATGCGTCTGTAAGTATCCATAAACTATTTACTTTAGAACGTTGAGGAAAGGTACTAAGTTCAAATATGCAGCTTCTTGTACTTGGCCAGTCCAACAAAAGTACCCAGGATGACGGCCATATCCTCAGTCTTCAGTCGCCATCAGTGATGGCACTCTGGCATCAGTTAAACGAGTCCCTCAAGCCGAGGATCCTAAATATCCTAAGCCCACCAGATACAGAAGAAACCCAGAAAGTCAGGCTGGCAATCTTATTTTCTGGTGGACTTGATTGCACAGTATTGGCAAGATTAGCTCACGATATACTACCTCTTGGACAAGAAATAGACCTATTGAATGTAGCCTTTGAGAACCCACGCGTCATCAAGGCAGCGCAAACCGGGCCAAGGAACAAAAAAGGAAAGGAACCACTACAAAACGCCCAACAAAATGACACCCTCGACACTACAGCACACAAGAGCAAAGTTTCACCCTACGAAACCTGCCCCGATAGAGAGACTGGCAGAAAAGCTCATCATGAACTACAGACTGTTTGTCCAGACCGCACATGGCGGTTTGTAGCGGTTTGTGAAGTGGTCTTTTTTCGAATTCTGTAGCTAACGATGTTTAGATCAATGTCCCTTATACTGAAACGATGGAGCACAGAGCCAAAGTTGTTGATCTTATTCACCCTCACAATACCGAAATGGATCTTTCAATAGCATACGCTCTTTACTTTGCCGCACGAGGTACAGGCTCTACAGCATCAGACTCAAATGTAGAAGCGCCATACACAACACCCGCGCGCGTCCTTCTCTCCGGCCTTGGCGCTGATGAGCTTTTCGGTGGGTACACCCGACATGCAACAGCGTTCAACCGAAATGGATTTCCCGGTCTTCTAGACGAGCTAGAACTAGACGTGAACAGACTCGGTAAACGGAATCTTGGCCGTGACGACCGTGTCATTTCACATTGGGGTCGCGAGGCCCGCTTTCCTTACCTAGATGAATCGTTAGTAAAATGGGCAGTTGAGCTGCCCATACGGCAGAAGTGTGGCTTTGGATCCAACCCAGTACCGGATCCCGATGTCCCAGATATAGAACCCGGAAAGAAGGTTCTTCGCCTGCTTGCGCATAAATTAGGCATGCACTCCGTTGCCACGGAGAAGAAACGAGCTGTAAGTTCCCGTGTCTTCCTACTCATCTCTGTAACAGCTGTGCTGACTAATATCCACACGTCTAGATCCAATTCGGAGCTCGAACAGCCAAGATGGAGATAGGGCGGACTAAAGGAACTACACTCATATCCTGAATTACGTCAAGATTTACTTTTTTGGAGAAAACAAAATGTTGTGCTATGATGAAGATCTGATACTGCTGAACCGTTCTGTGTGCCATTCGGGAGCTCGTCCGGATATATCCCGTTTGTGCGTTTCTGCAAATGTAGTAACCCGTGGGATGATTCATGGATGCCGATGGATTTACATGCAGGCGGTGATGAAGTAGTAAAGGCAAGCCTGAGCCAACGATGGATGGTTTATTTATAGTATGTTGTGGAATTGACGGGGGAGTTCAAGTAGACACTTCTCAATCTTGGTATTGGAAGTCAAACTGTTTCGATAAATGATTTGACATCATGAGCAGATCTTCAAGATGCATTGTTGAGCTACTTGTACATTGAATTATTCGTTTCACTAATATGCTACATAGTTTTCTTTCTTCATGGTATGCCCTCATTATGTATGCACCAGCCGATTGTCCTTCACAAAAGCTCTTCTCCCACCACCACCGCCACCACCACCACACCCTACTTGAAGATATTCACCGACGTCCTGCTATACCCCACCGTCGTCGGCCACGCGCTATAATCCGCCTGGAACAAAATCGCATCATTACAATCACTTCCCAAGCTCGTGTTATTCAACCAAGCCGGTTCCCAATAATGTACACCCCTGCCCCACCCCCCTTCCACATTCCTCACAATATCAATCACGCTCTTTGTCCATTTCAGCTGGCCCTGCACACTGTACGAAATTTTCGGCTCGCTGCTCTCCGGGATGGGATTGTATTCCCCGTCACAGATAGCCGGGTAGTCCGTCTCGACGACTTGGACTGGCTTTTGGTAATTCTTCGCCACCCAATTTAGCGTGGTGCGTAGGTTGTCGAAAGTAGCAGCCGTGCCGTAGAACGGATAGAAGGAGAAGCCGAAGACGTCCCAGGCGGATAGGGGAACGCCGTTGGCGGTGAGGGCGCTGAACCAGCGTTGTTGAAGAGTGACATTCCAACCGTCGTCGATGTGGATCATGACTTGGGGTTTGGGGACACCTTGAGAGATGGCATCGGAGACGCCGGCACGGGCAGATTTGAAGAGCGTGGCTAGGGAGGAGAAGTTGGCGTTAAGGGCGCTGGTGGGTTCAATGTCGACGTCGACGTAGCCGGTGGGCCAGAGCATGCCGTGGCGGATTTCGTTGCCGAGTGAGACGATGTCGAGTGTGATGCCAGCTTTTTGGAAGGATAGTAGCGTATCTTTGACGTAGGTGCGGATAGTAGATGAAAGTGGTTTTAGGGCAAGTGGCCATGCTGCTGGTGGCGGTTGTTTGTTTGGGTCTGCCCAGGAATCGGAGAAATGGAAGTCAAGATAGATCTTGTATCCTTGCTTTTGAAAACGCTTAGCAAGGTCGAGATTGTACTCAAGACCAGAGGTGCCGCCGGCTGGATTCACCCAAATACGTAATCGAACTGTGTTCATGCCTCCATCACCAAGAATGGCCTCTGCTGGACGGGTAGCGTTGTGCTTAGAGGTATCTTTGTAGATGCTGCCGCCCTCTTCGAGCATCTTTAGAGAACTAAGATCATGTCCTTTGTAGAAGAACGATTGACTGGGCGATCTAATGAAACTGTTAGAGGATTACTCATGAGAGCATAAGACAGTTGCGACTTACTAACCTTGAGTACTGTTCGGGTCTTGCCATAGCCAACGGCAAGACCAAGGGGAGGAATTTCAGGAAATACATGGCTCTGTGTGAGGAATTGACTACTCGAGCATGGTAAAAAACCAACTCCTTCTGGTATCTGTAGCTCTCTATATACTCTCAAAGTCATCCCACTGCCGACCAAGCCTCACGATCTAGGCGCATCAATCAAACGGTTCGGTTTGGAGAAACCAGTTTTTCCGACCTTCCGAAATAGGTCTAAAAGCCTTCTCTCTGAGAGATAATCCACCATACAGAAGCTTTACAAGTGCCCGGTCACTGCTAACTTTTAGTGTTTGTCAAAATTTGTGAAAACTGGTGGACTTCGATTGTGGAGAAGCTTCCCCAGAATCTGCTTTCGTCCAATCTTGTGATTGGTGGGGAAAACTTGATTCGAGGGGTGCTCCGATGCAAGTTCGGACGGCGGAACCGAGTGATCCTTAAACTTCGGCCGGGGATTACCTCCTGCTTGGGAATATCATTACCTCCTGCTTGGGAATATTTCACTCAGAAAAGCAGAAGATAAAGAAAGGTAGCTACATTGGAACTACAGTAATCTACATCAACCAGCGGTAAGCTTCCTTGTTCCGGACCATTTTCCATCTCCCATCTGATGTCAATACAATCGCCGTCGCCAGTACCTTCTGCCGCATGTTCACCGTCTTCGGGCCTTTTGGATGATGTTCCTGTCATCCATGTAGTCATTAGAAAGAGCCATAAAGTTCTCCTGGCGAAAACTGCGACCCAGTCCATCACGCCGGTAGGCAACGGATCCATACGTCGGGAAACTGATTGAGAGGAAAGCCCACGAGGTACAGCGCATCGCCATGTGTGCAGAAGCATGAAATCGTGCGACAAATACATAATCCAGTCTACATTTAGTCGCAACCTATTCAATGTGCGCCCTCTCGTCTGGAAAATGTACAATATGACACATGAGGCCGAGAGTATCCGAGTCTTCATTATAAAGGTAAGGAATGACTTCGTTTGAGCTTCCATTTTTTGTGTGTTTTAAAGGGAAGGGGCACGCAAGACACTTAGCCTTGGGTCATAAGACGACGACATGTGCCCTCGTTAATCAGACGTCAACCCAAATCCAGGAATTCATCTTTTCGAATCTCCGCAATATCGAATTCCAAACACTCGGAACCATACATAACTTGCTATTCTATGATTAAAATGTTCCCAAGTCTTTATCGTCTGAAATTGAAGGTCGTACATGACCTCTTCTTCCCCGCTATCAATCCCACGATATTCACTTGACTTTGCTCACCCAATACAAAGCTGGTCTTAGATGTCTCCGTATTCGTGACTTTTAAAAACGCAAAGTATAAGTTCAGGCAAAGAAGATTCACAATCAAATCCTTTGTGAAAGAAAACCCGAGCTATTACTCTGACCTAAACCCTCATTTGAACTATCAGGTAAGACTTGAACATGGACACACATCGAGAATAGAGACGCTGATACAAAAATTAGAACCGGATCCTGCAGTAGATACTCAAAATGCAGCACTCCAAGTACTTCATCGCCATATTCGCCCTCTTCTTACTTTTTGCCGGCGAGAGTCCGGTCGCAGCTCGTCGCCATATTCGACGAGCTGGCCCTTGCTCACCTAGTTCTTCCCCTCAGCCAACGACCTCTTCTCCTCCAACTCCTCCAACGACTACTTCTTCTTCTTCATCTGCGCCCCCAACCAGTACACCATCCTCCAGTCCACCTTCATCGCCAGGACCACCTGGCGCACCACCTTGTGGTAATACATCTCCAGGAGTCTGTCAACTTGTGACAAAATGTCAACCGGCCAATAGCAATCCTGTCCAGGATGCTTGGGTCTTCAACTCTCAATGCAATGTCATCGGCGGTACGACAGGTCTTGCTCTTTACCATACATGGGACTTGTACTCGCAATTACCTTATACCATTGTAATGTATGGCAACAGCGCTACTGCTTCGCCTTCGTTCGATTATGCTGGTGGTCATTATGGTGTTGGTGGTGGCGGAAACCCGGGTTGGTGGTGTGGAATCGAAAGTGATGGAACATACGTTTGCTATGCAACGTTCAACTGCTAGGTGCTGAAGTTACATAACGCCATGGTGTTGCTTTACGTTAGATTGGCATTGCTTGAGCTGGAATGGAATATGGCTTGGCCAAGAGCGCTTTAGATGTTTTGAGGATCTTTTTGGAATGATATTAGGAGTAGGGGAGTTAGGGCATTTCGAAGCATCCATGAAATAGAAAGATATGTCGCCATGAAGAAGTTATCTCCCATTGTGCCTGACGTCGTCCATAAGCATATGCTCCTGTCGGCGGGAGGCCAGCTTGTTATGTCATTCCCTGTTCTTAAAGGACCCTTGTGCGGCAGTATTGAAAGGAGAATTTTGACGGCTGAAATGACTCTATCCAGCACACAGAGGCTGGTCTTGCAACGAGGGTCTGAAATATATATACCACTTGGTGATCCTCTTCCGGCACTTGCAGCCAGAGTAGTAGTCCCAACAAAAGGCCGAGGTTTCAGGCAGTATCTTCATCAATGGCTCGTCGTTTCATCGAATGTAACCTACATTGCGGCCCGTAGTTTTTTTGACATACTTCTAGGGACACTATCAGAGCAGTCCAGAAAGTCTGCTCAACCGGAGCAATATTCGCGCAGTGCGCAGGCAGCAGTTGAGAAATTTTACCGACTTGAAATATGCTGACGTGTGGGTGATCACGAAGGAGTCTCCTCCTAGCTCTTCACTCGCAGTTTACCACCATTCTTCCTATATTCCCTCTTAGCAAGCAATAGAGGTACACTTCTCTGTACAAAGTGAAGCACATGCGTATCAATCTTCAAACACAAGAGAAAATACTTGGGGGCAACATCAAAGTAGTCCAAATAACTATTTGTTTGATGTAGATCACCAAAGGCTAAACTTGATTCGTAGCTGAAACTGCCTGAGCCTCCTCTACCCTTCTGCCGAAACCCATGAAGGGTGGTCGCAAGCATTTTACCAAGTAAGCCAAACCAACGAACGACCTTCCACTTCTTTCTTTCATCCATCCATTATTCGACTTATTCTCTTCTTGTTAATTCATAACAATTCTTGCCCTTCGTCATTTTCGATCTGGGTCGACTTTTACGATCAGATTTCTTCTCATCTATTCGTAGCAGAAGTAGAGACATATACTGGCGAACGGGGTGTGTTGGGCTGGCCAAGATTCGTTAGAAGATCCTCGAGCCTGTCCTTGGTGTCGTCATTCCTCACACGAGACCCACGGTCTAAAAGGCCGTACCATTTTTATTTATCTTCCTTTTCGCCATCAAACCTGCAATTATGCCTCTACCTTTCGAAATAGAACGACGGCGCTTCATGCGCAAGATTCAAAGTAAATATATTTACGGCAAGATTGTAGGTGCCTCTTTCCTCCTTGCTCTCTCTTGTCTCAAAGCTGTTGTTTCCTAGCGATGACGGAGGAGCAAAAAATCAATTTCGATGTTCAAATACTAACAAAATCCTTTGTCAATAGCCTCTCATACATGCAGTCGTGTTTATCATAGAAATCGTCATGATATCGAGACTTTCGGCCAAGTTCAACAGCTACTATGCTGCGCGACCAATATTGACGATGATGATAACCAATTCTATCCTCGGAGGTATTGCAGACACAACAGCTCAATCAATAACGGCAATCAGAACGGCTGCTGCTCGCAAGCCTGGGGGGGTTAGAAAAGATGATACATTGGCGATCGAGATACACGAACTGGATAAAAAAGACCCTTTCCACGAGCAGGATTTGATCCCCGATTCGAAGGCCCTACCTCCTCCATTCGACTTTGAGCGATTAACCCGATTCATGGCATATGGATTTGGTATGGCGCCTATTCAGTTCAAATGGTTCCAATTCTTGTCAAGGATATTTCCATTTGGCAAGAATCCTGGATTGTTTCCTGCTATAAAAATGGTTGCATTTGATCAATTGATATTTGCGCCAGTTGGTATGTATACACAATATCTATGATGGATTGGACAATAGCTGATACCTCTAGGAATTGCTACTTTCTTTACAGTTATGACTATCGCAGAGGGTGGTGGAAAGAGAGCAGTAACTCATAAATTACGAGACATGTATCTGCCAACGCTCAAGGCCAACTTTATGGTCTGGCCTCTGGTCCAGATTATCAACTTCCGCCTTATGCCGCTTCAATTCCAGCTGGTATGTTTGACCTAGCATAGCCAAATTCCGAGGAACCTGTTTACTAATTCTCTTCTAGCCATTTGTTTCGACGGTCGGTATCGCTTGGACGGCCTACCTTTCTCTGTCGAATGCCGCCGAAGATGCCATGGAAGTTCGCTCTGCTCCAGTATCCCCTAACATTCGACTTGCATAAATTACACTGTGTGATACCAGGCAGCGAAGGACGGAACCACCGCATGAGGAAGAAAAGGAGTTTGAGGCGGGTTGAACCCGAACATGTTTATGATGGATATATAATTGTTCACGAATTTATTTAGCAGTATTGTGTCAAACATTGTAAAGACGGCGTTTCGGTGCTGGATATTCTGGGCTGGAGCGGGGTATCTTAGAAATATCCTGGCTTCGTAGATACGATGTACACACATTGGCAAGCCAAATTATAACCATTTTCATCCGGTCTTCCCTCTATGCGTTGTACCGCCGCTTGTGCGATTATCGTATATACCGGAGTTCCATAATGGTTAAAGAGTCATGACATTTGCTTTCTATTTTCTCTATAAAATGACCCCACTCCACCCACCTGCGTATGACATGATTCAACATTGTCACAGACTCAGGTTGCCGAGAAGCTCTAACCAAACCACCCCACCAAAATCAGATAGAGGGGCATAATCAAACCTCAACCTACGTCCCGCTTTACTTTTTCTTCTCAATCTCATACCACTTGAACTCTGAAGAATCCCGATTTTCACTCCTGTACATTTCCTCGAAGCCTTTCTATCAAACCTGCGACAATGTCTCTTTCCAACAAACTCTCCATCACTGACGTCGACTTGAAGGACAAGCGCGTCTTGATCCGAGTAAGTACACTATCAAAATTTCCCAACCACTCTTCTAAACGGGACTCTCAGACTAATCATCCATTGTCTGGGCACCTTTAGGTTGATTTCAACGTACCTCTCGACTCCGATAAGAACATCACCAACAACCAGCGTATTGCGGGAGCAGTCCCCACCATCAAATATGCCATTGACAATGGCGCTAAAGCTGTTGTCCTAATGTCGCATTTGGGACGACCAGATGGAAAGGTTAATGCGAAATACTCCTTGAAGCCAGTTGTGCCAGAACTGGAGAAGTTGCTGGGTGGCAAGAAGGTTGAGATAGCTCCAGATTGTGTAGGACCGGAGGTTGAGGAGATTGTCAACAAGGCTAGCGGCGGACAAGTCGTTCTTTTGGAGAACTTGAGATTCCACGCTGAAGAGGAGGGAAGCTCAAAAGATGCTGGTGGAAAGAAGGTTAAGGCTGATAAGGCTAAGGTGGATGAGTTCAGAAAGGGCTTGACAGCTCTGGGAGATATCTATATCAGTAAGTTTACACTGGAAGAGCAAAGTGCCTTATGTTTGTAGTTAAGAGGCTGATTTTTCACAAGACGATGCTTTCGGAACTGCACACAGAGCTCACAGCTCCATGGTCGGTGTTGATCTCCCACAAAAGGCATCTGGTTTCCTCATGAAGAAGGAACTCGAGTACTTCGCCAAGGCTTTGGAGAACCCTCAACGACCATTCTTGGCCATCCTCGGAGGTGCCAAGGTCTCCGACAAGATTCAATTGATTGACAACCTTCTCGGAAAGGTTGACAAGCTGATCGTCTGTGGTGGTATGGCATTCACTTTCAAGAAGACATTGGAGAACGTCAAGATTGGAAACAGTCTGTTTGATGAGGCTGGAAGCAAGACCGTTAAAGATCTTGTTGAGAAAGCGAAGAAGAACAACGTTGAGCTCGTCTTACCATGCGATTACATTACCGCAGACAACTTCGCTAAGGACGCTAAGACTGGAACTGCTACTGATGAGGAGGGTATCCCAGATGGATGGATGGGTCTCGACTGTGGAACAAAGAGTATCGAACTCTTCAAGAAAGCTATTAATGACTCTAAGACCATCCTCTGGAACGGTCCTCCAGGTGTCTTCGAGTTCGACGCTTTTGCCAATGGCACCAAGGCCACACTGGATGCTGCCGTTGATGCTGCACAGGGTGGAAAGATTGTCATTATTGGTGGTGGCGACACTGCAACTGTTGCTGCGAAATACAAGGTTGAGGACAAGCTTAGCCACGTCTCCACTGGTGGTGGAGCTTCCCTTGAGTTGCTCGAGGGCAAGGAGCTTCCAGGTGTCACTGCCTTGTCGAGTAAGTAAATATGGAGGTTTCAATATCAATGGCCGGATTCTGATGGCATTCAGACCGTCCAAATAAGTCCAGCCTATAAGGGGATATGGCACGAAATATGGACTTCTCAATTCGAAATGAGGGAGTGGAAAAAAAGAATTAGTTGTAGATTTTCCAATCATTGTAATCCATTGAATGCTATCATGCTCTAGTAAACCATAATCTGATAGGCAAGAAGCATCGTGATGCTGTGCTTGTACTTGTATTGTGAAAAGGATGCACATTGATCCATATCGAGTTTCGTCATCGATTGGAACGAAGCGCATCATGGTATTTGAGGTCGAGATCAAACCACTTCCACTCCTCATCTTTTCTTGTTTGCCTCGACTTTCTTTAACTCCTCCCTACCAAAAGCATGTTAGCACCGCATCTGGCAGACCAGTAGAACAAACGGGGAAAGACATACTTCAGCTGCGCCGAAAAGTCCTCACTCGTATCATCGTCATCCCAACTCTCTTCCCACAGATGTGTGCTGTCGCCCGCTACCTCGGTGTCTTCTTTCGACCAGTCTAGAGAGTTGGTGGATATGTCAGCATTTTGGTTTTCTCTTTTTGGTTTCCCAATCATCATATCATTCATGTAAACGTAGACTGGAGCATGCAATGCAAGGAAAGAGCGGGGAAGCAGAACAAGGGAGCCACAACTTACTCTCCACGGGGAAATCTTCAAACTCATCGTCTTCCTCTAGCGTAGTAGCGGGCTTCTGGTCCTTTGCCGCCTCACCAGCTGCTGATTTATCGTTGGTGGTGGCTTTGGCTGTTGGGACCGCACCGGAGGCTGGGGCTGCGGACATGGTGAATTCGCTTTTTGTGTGTGTGTTTTTTGGGTGGTTTTGGGTTGGAGTAGGTTTCTTCGGGATCGCACTGGTGGGGTGAGTGGTGGGCGATATGGGTAGATGGGTTGTGGTTGGGTTGGATGGGTTGGATTAGATTATTTGGTTGTTCCTTTGATGGTAGAGATTCACGCCGGAATAATTTAGCCTTGCCGCCACATCGGAGGTATAACTAAGCCTCACTGTTACTCTAGTTCTACTCTCTCACTGTTACTCTAGCTCTACTCTTTCAGTGGCTTCTACACTCGAGCTGGGCGTACCGAAGCTTAGGTAAGAGAAGGCTGTCTGCCTGCGTACGGGCGATTCTTCCAACAAATTTGACCGAGATGTCCTAATGTTTCAAAGGCATTGAAACTAGTTCTACTGCTGCTGGTTTCGGGTGCTTGCGAGTCCCCGAGCTCCGAGTAAGATCGTAAGACTTACATGTTGTGAGTTTTGACGTTACCATTGTCTCGTCATCATTCACAGACCTTCTCGTAGACCTTTTCCATTCCCCCTACTAGATTTTATCTCTCTGATTGGTACTCACTCACACATACATTAATACAACTCCATATTTCTTAAAGGACCCCTTTCCCCCAGAAGAATTGTTCTGCGTCACTTTTCTTACATCATCTTTACTGAAGCCCGGGTTATCTGCCCCGCAATCTCCGGCCGAGTTGCACTGGACTCTCCATCAACTTGTGTTTCACCAACAGGAACATTCGCCATTCACCGTGAATTGGGCACCGTCAAAGCTCTTGATTCACCTGCTGAAGCTTGTTGACAGGATTGGTGTTTTGTCCTCTTTATAAGTTCGAGTTTCGTCCTGTGAAAGCCCATGATCAAGCATCTCTCACCATTAAGGTCAACAGACCTTCTAGAAGTGCGAACGAATACCATCTCCCTCTCCGAATAACAAGATTTTCAAGATGAGTCGATGGTTTAGATCTGCCGTAAAGGCAACGCCGACTATGGTGGCGGCCGACGAAGAAAAGCATCTGAAGGATGTAGAGCACGCGATGCTCAAGCTTCTGAACGACGACATTGCTGAGGCGGACAAATTGCTCCGAACTCAGGATTCCTCGTACCATCATTTGGGAAGAGGTATATCAGGGTTCATAGCTGCGATGCTGGGGGTAGAGAAGGAATTGCTAAAAGAGGCATCAGCGATCTTGTTGGAAGCGGAAACTAAGAGCTGGGATGATATGAAAAAGGCTCAGAAAGAACCAGCTGCTTTCCAATCTTCCATATATCCTCAGGGAACCGAGTACTTGCTGTGCTATTCTGTGTAAGTTGCCCGTGTATGCTGGTGATTTTTGGGTTTGGAGGCTGACGTCAGGTACTTGCAGGGCTCAATTGACGAGCGCAATCACGGCGGTCCTCAGTGGAAGCATAACGGAGGCTGTCAAGGGTTTCTACAAGTTGAGAAAGGCGTATCTTACATTAGATGGGATATTGGATATAGAAACAAAATATTTGGAGGAGGTTGCGAATTCGAGTACCACCTCACTTGCGTCGACTCGGTCAAGCCGAAAAGCAAATCCCACTCCAAAGGTTACACTTGATGATATCACGCACGAGACAGCAGACCTTTCAGTCAATGATCTTAGTGAAAAAGAGGAGGATTTCGACGGCGAATTTCCCGACGTATCGAGACCGCCTTCACCACCTTCCGTCACAAATCCTTTCGATGTGGACCCTGAACTTGCTGCAAAAGTATTCACCAATCATACCGATATTTTTATTCACTCGGGAACACGATTGTGTTGTGGGCTACTCCTTCTAGTCTTCTCCATGATTGAAAATCCAATATTCAACAAGATCCTGTACATTGTTGGATTCAAAGGCGACCGAGAACGCGGAACAAAGTTGTTATGGCAAGCAACGAGGTACCCGAACTTCAACAGTGCAATTGCAGCTATTGTACTTCTTGGATTCTATAACGGCCTTGTGGGATTTTGTGATATTCTGCCTACAGATGCTGATGCCGATGAAAACCTCACTGGTTATCCGAAAAAGAAATGTGAGGCGCTTCTTGCTGAGATGAGAATCCGACATCCTGATTCTAAACTGTGGAAACTCGAGGAAGCTCGAATGTTATCCTACAATAAAAATCTGAAAGCGGCCGTGGCAATTATCGAGGAAAACTCCCGAAGTGGCATGAAGCAGATTGCTATGATCAACACCTTCGAGCAAGCTCTGGTAACATTATTCATCCACGACTATAATGCGTCAGCGCAAGCATGGATTAAGTGCGGAGAATTGAGCTCATGGAGTCCGACACTGTATGCCTACCTAACTGGATGCTCATACCTAGAGCTCTACCGCGACAACCGTCTCTCAGATCCAAAAGTCGCTCAAGGATACAAAGAAAAGGCATCAGAGCATTTCATTAGAGCACCACCTTTAGCTGGCAAACAAAAAGTCATGGCCAAACAGCTTCCCTTTGATATTTACATAGTAAGCAAAGTTGCGAAATGGGAAGCCCGCGCTAAAGCCTGGGGCGTGGATCTCGTGGATGCGATTGGGCCAAGCCCATATGTTGAGATGATCTATTTCTGGAACGGTGTTAAGAAATCGGCTGCAGAACAACTTGAGAGATCCATGGTCTGTTTGCAGGATGACAGAATGACATGTCCGGAGAAATGTAATGAAGATGAAGATGACAGAGCCATCACACATCTACTCCGAGCATGTATGCTGCGAAATATGGGAAAATGGTCCGAATCGAGGAAAATTCTAAAGGAAGAAATCGTCGATTCAGAACGGTATGTACAGTATTATCCTACCCATCTCCCTCCACCCTACTAACCCATTACCTCTAGCCACAAGACCCGCGGCCCCCTCAGAGACGACTGGACTTTACCATCAGCATACTACGAATTAGCATGTATTGATTGGCATAAGAAAGACACACCGCCAACAGATGTTAATGGGGATGTGGATGCGAAGGAGTATCATAAGAAAAAGATACTGGATTGTGAGGAGATGTTACTCAAGTTGAATAATTGGCCGCAGACGTATGTTTTTGAGGCGAGGATGAGCTTTAAGATTAGCACAAGTTTGCTTACGGTTAAGAGGGCGAAGGGATTGGTGGGGATTTAACGTCCTAGGGGGTGGGACGGTAGATGGTAGATGGTGGATAGAGTGTTTTAGAAGTGTGTGTGGCTGCATGTGTATTTTATAAATAGAATGATAGATAGACGGATACAAGGACAGTGGGCTAGGAAGAGGTTTGGGGATTGGTTGGTTGGTACACGGAGTTTTTGTTGCGGTTTCTCAATTTTTCCCTTCTGTGTTTGGGGGCTGTGTTGCGGATGAATGGAGGGCTCGGGTGGCTTGGATACGAATATGCTGTCATGATGAGTGAACGCACGAACGAACGAACGAATGAACGATCTAGTGGGGGAGGAGGTGGAAGGGAGGAGAAGGGAGACTGGCATTACAGAATGCGAGGAAGTATACGCAATACGTATAGTAAATGGTAGGCAGCTAGGGGTAGATCTTGTTTAGATGGTGGTTGGATGACGGACGTTGGTTGAGCTGTGCATATATATAGATGGATATATATATAGATGCAATACAATCCAATACACAGCTACCTACATTTAGAAACAATAATTGAAACCCATATATATCATGCCCAATTACAGGCCCTCGATGGATACCTAAATAAACTGTATACTGTATACTGTATACGGTGGTGCGTTTCGGGAGTATGGTATAGTATTAACGTATATCATGCATGATGTTTTAATCTACTCATCCGGGCAAGCTATCCATCCATCCATCCATCTCTCTATACCCAGAGAATGCGTGTGCGTGTGCATATGCGTCGAAGGGAATGAAACGATGAATGTAGCTAGCTAGTAGCCAGCGAACCATTCCATACATACATACATACATACATACACTATCTGTAACTATCTATCCGTAGTAACCAAACAGTTGGGAAGGCGATGAACATCCCTCCCTTCCTACCTTCCTACCTACCTATGTATGCATGCAACAGCAGCAGCAGCAGCAGCAGCAGCAGCAGCAGTAAGATAGCAAGTAAATGAGTGCTTGCACACGAAGAACAACAACGGACGAAGAAAAGAAAAGTAAAGAAAAGTAAAGTAGTATTAGTTAAGTACGGTATATATATAAGTAAGTAATCTCAAGGTACAGTACCAACTAAGTTCGATAAAAGCAAACAGCATCCATCGTCACCTTGGCTGGGCTGGGCTGGGCTGGGCTGGGAGTAAGTGAGTGAGTTAGCGAAAAGGCCCCTCTCTCTTCTCCTTTCCATCTCGTTTCTTTCATCCTGAGTACTGCTCATAGGTAGGTAGGTAGGTAGGTAGGTAGGTAGGGAAGGTAAGGTATATTTCTCTCTTCTTCTCTCTTTCTTCTCTCTCTTTCCCTCTGTGCGCATCTCAGCTCAGCTCAACTCAACTCATCTTGACATATAAAGGACTTGACTAACTACCCCCCCACCCCTCCCATCCCCACAAAAAAACCATTCGTGATTTGTCCAGCGCGCGAATCAAAAAGGCATATATATCTACACGTCTCATAAAACGAACAAAGGAACGAACGATCGATAGTCTCATATCATCTCATCTCACATTAATTTAATATCATCATCATCATCATCATCAAGATTATGATCTTCAAGAGCCACACACCGCAAGGCAGGATAAAGAACCAAAAGGCCTGGAGCAGAAGATGAAGATGGGGGCCACTAACAACGAGGACAGCCAGCCAAGGAGCGAAAATCCAATATATATATGAAAAATAGAAAGAGCAAACTAATGAATAAGTACTAGAAATGGAATTTGTAGATGAATGAAGAAGAATCAGAAGATATACAGCTGACCGTAACCCAGCACCAGCCAGCAGTAGGTATCAAGAAACCCCCCTTCCCGCAAAAAAGGGGAAACCAAAAGAAAAAGACCAAAAATAAATAAAAAAGCGAAAGAGAAGAAAATCCCGCCAACTCCTTTCGTCCATTCCCATGTCCAAACTCTGCATACATACATACATACACACACACTGAAAAGCAACCATGTAAATGTAGTGTTAAATGCCCCGGGCTTTGCTCGCAATGCAGGTCAAGATGTGACAAGTATGTTCCCCAAAAAAGATTTCCCTAGTCATAGTTCCATATTTCATATCCATAGTCATGTTCCATATTTCCTATTTCAAGCGAACTTGAAATTGATGCTAAACCCCCCCAATTCCTATCCTATGCTGCAACGCAAATCGCAAATCGCAAATCCCAGAGCCAGCCGTTGCTGTACTATCGATGATCCCTAGCCCAAATTTAAAGTGAAAGATGAAGTAGGAAGACAAGCAATGAAATAATGAAAAGAGCAGAAAACCGATAATGGTTGTAACCCTCCTTCAGTAGAAGGAATACAACGAGAATTAAGTGGAGTTGAAGAAGAGAACAAATACAGATTAACTATGAACCGAACCACCCAACAGTTAAGAATAAAACTAAAGAGGTATATGGATGGAAAAACAAGTGACAAGAAGGATAATCGAAAGTACAGGAACCATAGCTATACAAGCAGACATCTCAGCCCTTGAAACAACAAAAATAGACAGCAAGGGATATCAAAAGGAAATCAAATAGTGACGCCAACTCCTTCTACTTGGTAATGCAGCCAGACACGTTGATCAAATCACAATATTTATTGCGATCATTCGCTACTCTTCGAGACCAGGATAAGACTGGATATACCATTCTTGTGAGTCATCGACAAGCGCTGCATCCTCATTCCATCATTCTTGTGTATTGTATTACCACCGAATACTCTTTGGTCATTGAGGCTGCCCGGTCCAGCCCCAAGACGCGTTGGGTCCAGGAGATTGCTGTGGTGCCCAGCCCTGAGCTCCAGGCTGAGGACCGGAAGTCACCGGTTGCATAAACTGTGGACTACCCTGATCACCTCGATACATTCCAGCACCAGAAGCTGGATAGCCTTGGCCCATGCTCGGCATGCCAGGATATTGCAATGTTGGTTGCATCTGCGGATTGCTACTGGAGTGTCGAACCTGGGGAGAGGGCTGGTGAGGAGATTGTTGAAGGTGTGGAGATTGTTGGTTAGGGTTCGAACCATAGTTCGAAAAACCGTGTTGCTGTGGTGACTGTTGTGGCTGGTTCGACGACCACATTTGGTTTTGGCCGGCGTATTGGTACATAGGCGCATTTTGGCTCATCGTAGTTGATGCAGCGCCCGACAGACTAGGCGACCTCCCCGGCATCTGCTCGGGTCGCATGGAACCGGAGGATGTAGCTCTGATTGGCGGTTGTGAAGTAGTACTGGGTTGGTGCGTAGCTTGCGAATAAGGTTGCACATTTAACATGTGCTGAGGGGCTTGATGGGCCATGGACGACTGCTGCGCATTACTCTGTGATGCGCGAGGCGATTGTAGAGCTTGTGTCGCCGGTAGGCCGTCACTGGTTCCAATAGGCATGTTGTTTTGTGGGCCGTCTTGAGACTGTCTCCACCTCCGCTCCAAATAGTCGTGGCTGCGATTTCGTTGTTGGTTGAGCTGCTTGTTGAACTCGGCAGTGTGCTGCGCAAGTGCACTAATATCTGATGGCTGACTGGGTTGAGTTCTGTCTTGGTAGGGTTGTCCAGCAAGTTCCTGCCTCGGACGCTGGATGTTACTGTAGTCTCTCAACGGTTGATCGGCAGGAAGAGTCGTTATCATGGGAAGGGGGTGTTGGATAGGCATACCAATCACACCTTGCGGTACGGTTTGTGGTTGTGCGTGAAGCGAATAATGTCCGGGACTGTTGCTATATACGATCTCCCCATGCTGGGCTAGAGCAATGTTTGCGGAAGCACTAGCCTCTGCAGCAGCTGCAGCATCTCTTGCCTTGGCTGCACCAGGGCGTTTTTCTCCAGCCATATCTTCCTCGGTAAATCCTTGCTTCCTAGCTTTCGCTTCCCAATAGTCATCCCTAACACGCCGTCCATCAACAATGACTCTGCTACCAAATTGCCGAAACATCGATCTTGCCGTAACAATCGCAATTTGTCGTGATCGGTAAGAAAAGGGTAATATTTCTTGATGAATCAGATCCTCCTTTTCGGCTTGGGTCGCAATGATTTTGTATAGCGACCTGTTCTTGTTAAATAGTAGATACGAGTCCCGATAGCCTAAGACCCTAGCGCATTCTGTTGCCAGCATGAATAGCTTGTCGGCTCGATTGGGCACATAGAATGTTCGGCATTTGTATTCGCGGCCATCGAGTAGCTGACCGGTAGCTGTGACCTTCTTCTCGCCTGCCTCGTCATACTCTCGTGGGATATACTCGTCTCCCTCTGGACCTAATTGATCTGTGGTATGGTCCCTGACGGTCGGCAAAGCTTTAATGACCGACTTGGTCGGAGTTGGTTTGGGTGGGGAGGCTTGAGTGGGAGTAATGATGGATGTTTGGTTAGGTAATGCGGTATGCTGAGATTGTGGAGTCTGTGGGGTAACACCTTGGACTGAATATGGCATTGAAGGCTGTTTTGCAGTATCTGCTACAGCGGGTCTGGTCTTCATAGGTCTTCCTCGCTTTCGCGGCTTAGAGTCACCTAGAATAAGACACGATTATTAGCAAAATCTCTTGAAACAGTAGACAGCGCATGAAACATATCGCAACAGGCGCGATAGTGACGCGAGAATTGAATATAAATGACGACGACGTACCATCATCTGCCAAATTTTCTCCTGTTGGTAACTCGCCGTAAGTATCTGGAGATCGACTTCTCTTGATGCCTCGAGGAGTTTCATTTGAAGAGATTCCTGTGGCGGGACTGGGTAAAGCTCCTATGGGTTTTGGACGTCAGTAAGTGAATACTCCACATTTCATGATAAGGTTGGACCACTATGAGGTTCTTGGGCAATTTCGAATCATCGAATATCATCCAATAACTAAAATAGAATGACTTATAAGGAGGGTAGCAGTTACCTTGATTCAGAGCTTGTGGATTGATAGTTGTCGGTTGGAATGCTCCTTCGTTGCCACCCCCTCCAAGCCCGTTTGTCACGGCCGAGTACATGACGGGAGCTGCGCGACACAACGACTTGACGTTGTGCAGTACAGACAGGAAAGTAAAATTGCGGAAAGCCGTGCAGGTATTGTCGGGCGACGCAAAGGCAAGAAAGTGCTGTGCCTTTTTACACGTTCACGTACGCTTTGGCGCGTTTACGCTTCTGTCGCAAAAAAAAAAATAGCAGGAGTTGCAAGCTCCACGAAATTGGTGACTGCGGCCGAAGAGCCGTTCAGCTGCATTAACGAACCGATTCGTTCTGCACCATGCATGCGGGTGCTTTCGTCTGTAGCTCACTATTTTGGGGGGTGGTGGTGGAATATGTAATATGTAATACGGTACGGCAGGTAGAACTATGTGTGGGTGGAGGATTTTGGATGATGATACCAGACCGAGCGGATAGGAAAGGTACCCTTGGCCGGGCGATCGCGAATTATTGGAGCCCCGGAAAATGGGAAGGGGGAAGGCTTTTCCTTGCGACCAGACCAGACCAGACCTTGACCGGAACGGACAGGATGTGTGACGAAGTGGCCACGATACGGCAGTCAGTGGTGGATTTCTTTATTTGGATGTGTGAAGGCGAACGTGGGCTTGATCGTGGATGCGATTCTCGAATTCATTTGGTTGGTGAAGATAGACGATGGAGGACAGACCGGGAGGTAGGCAGGCAAGGCAGGTCGAGAGGTCAGTAAGCAGGTATGCCAAGCGGGTTGTAGTACGCGAGGACGAAGAGGAAGACAGGCTATTATCAGAACAATGACGCGACGAAAATATATACAGGAGAGGATGAGTGAAGTCGCGCTCCCATTTCCCGTTCCCAGTTATTGCTGCTGTATGTATGTGTATGTATGTGTGTGTGTGTGAGTGTATGTGTGTGTATGTGTGTGTGTGTGTACGTGAGTATGTGTATGTGTACGTGAGTATGTGTATGTGTATGTATATTTGGCTGGCGATAAGGATGATATGTATGGATGGATGGAGGAATGGAGGGATGGAGAAGGCAAAGGACGAATCGCTGGTAGAAGTATAGAAGATAGAAGCCTCTTTCGTGCGTTCCCTCTGCTCCTTCTTTCATCCACCATACGAATGGCAGGCTCGGCAGGCAATCGAAGACACGGTGGTAGTGGAGTTGAGTTGGTGGATGATGGTCTTGTCGAATGAAAGGAAGAGTCGGAGGGGAGATTTCGAATGATTCAATTGCATCAAGGCCGGCCGATCAGGTAAGCACGAGCCCAGCAGTAGCCCCACGATCTTCTTTGACACAAGTTTTGGGAAAAGTCCATACGCCCATGAACCGGTGGGAAATGCTACCCAGGATGGGATAGGCAGATGAAGCCAAAACAAAAAAGCTTGGATGTTTTATGCGTACATTATATTATCCTCTTTTGTCATATTATAGTATCCTCTTTTGTCATATTACATTATTAGTTAAAGATTATAAAAGACACTCTTCTCCTTATTCTTCTGCTTTTTACTAAGCATTTTTGCCTCCTATTAACTGATCCCGAAAGAAATGATCAAAAAAGCAGTCCTTTCATCGGCTTCCTCTCCGCTTTCGAGCAGAGAACCACAAAAACCCCCCCCCCAAAATGACAATCCCCGAGACCACTTGCAGGATGATGAAGAGGATTAGTCAATTTCGACGCGAGACTCCTTTGCGCCCAGGATATAGATATGTACCGACTCAACAGATATGTGATATGACGGATGATAATCCGGGTTCAGAGTTGGCCATTAGTCTACATCCAGTACCGGGCAATCAAGAAAGGCAATAACTTTTTGATAGACGGCTGAAATGTAATGCTGATCACTAGACGACGACTAATGGGGTATCAGTTGTGTGAAATGCTACGGAGCAGAATACAGAATACAGAATACAGAATACAGATTACAGATTACAGATTACAGAATACAGATTACAGATTACAGATTACAGAATCGAGAATACCAAAATCGTTGTAACCAAATCACAAAAGACTTTAGCTCCCCCTGCCCAGTCACTTCGGCCTCCTCTTCTCCTCTCCCCTCCTCTCCCCTCTTCTCTTTTCTCGCCCTCTTCACTCGCTCTCTGTTTCTCTTTGCTCTATCATCTATCAGTTCCCTATCGAACACGGACCTTGCTGCGGACATAGTTACTTACCCATGTAGCTATTGCGACAAATGCTAAGCAAGGAATTTGGAACTGCGCCAGATGCAAGGAAGAGGTACGGTAAGCAGTAGGGTATGGGTCGCAAGTATCTTTTTTTACCAGGTAGGTCAAGGCATGGGAGCTGCTTAGCTCTCTTGGCAAGCTTCTGATTGGTGAGGTGGAATCGATGATGGGGGAATTCGAGACGGCTTTTTGGCCGCCAATCACATTAATTATACGAGCGACCTACTAGGTAGGAAGGTTGTAAAGTCCCTACGACGCTACAAGTGGGTGCTGGGTGCGAGTGGTCCGTCTCTTCAGGTTGCTACTTGTATATTAAATCTCGGACATTAAAGAGAGAGCTGCACCTTGGAGATGTAAGATTTGCGATTTGCGATTCGCGATTTGGGGGGAGGATAAGGAGCACAAAATCACATCACAGCTTGCTTGACGTGCATACGGTTTGGAATTGGTGTTTTTGTACAGTAGCAGCAGTAGTAGCAGTGGCGGCGGTAGCAGCAGTAGCAGTAGCAGTAGCATCGGTTTCAATCTCTGATGCCCTACTGCAGAGCACGTACTGTGATAACAACGTTGGTTGTTGCAGCAAAGACGTTCCAAGTGGCCCGTTCCACTTGCTGCTCAAATACCTGGTCTCTTGCACGGGAGTTACATGCTAAAGTACGTGCTTCTCGCTGCATGTATCTAGGAGCAGAGGTAGCATATGCGCGATTGGCGAAAGCTGTAGCGCAAATGGATCCCCGCTGTTCCAGGGCTCATGGGCATAGAACCTCCAAAGGTTTTTGATACGTACATTACAATTTCGTCCAGGCGTTTTTTTGAACGTTCGGATGCATAGCGCAGCAGAGGGATACCAAGATTGAGTTCAAATATCTAGGTACAGTACATATTACACAGGTTTTCTCATCAATCGGTGTCGAAATGCCTTTCAATCTGGTTGTTTGTGGCGCAAGTCCGTCGCTGCTAGGCCCAGTATGACTCGTGGGTAAACTCAACCAACCAGGGTTTGAAAGGATTCTAGCGGGCGGGTATGACGGACAGGTCCCCACGGGCTTGCGTGCATAGTGTGGATGATGTTGAAGATATGCGGTGATATGGGATAATGAATAGGAATGAGGCACGCCGACGGCTCAGCAGCCACGGCACGGAAGAGAGATTGTGGCACGAAGGTTCTGACCATTGGGACTGAGTATTTGTGCCCAAAGACCCTTGGAAATTGAGTGATAAAAAAGATATGAGACTCTGTAGGGAGTAAGAAATCAGAGAGAGGCACGGCATTAGGAACTAGATAGGTATGTCGTATTGGAATAAGCGCCGCTTCCCCTATGACATTTTACAATATAGATCAACCTTGAAGATTGCGCAAATTTATTTCGGAAGGAGCTGGCCGTCTACATTCCTGGCTCTCGCTGCAGTACGGAGAGATAATTAGTCTCAATAATCTATGTTCCACAGGACTCTGATGAGGAATTCTTTACGAAGGAGAAGCTTGATCGTGGTTTTTATCGCAATCGACCAGCAATTCTTGGATCTCTTAGTAGACAAAGCGTCGCCGGGCAGTTCTACCTACGCTATAGGTTACGAAGTTACGAAGTTGCGCGTTTGTCAAGTCACATCGTAAAATGCCGGCGGCGCACCAATAAGTAAGTGGGTAATCTCTAGGACGTCTGAACAGAAGAGAACACGAATGGGAGAAGACAGCGGGAAAGTATCATGAGCAGAGAAACAACCTACGCGACGCGATTTGATCACTTTTTTGCTGCGACATAGAAAAGGCCCTGCAGACCTAAAGGGAGTCAAATGGATTTCATCAATCTTCCAGGATACATGCTCATGACAGCTTTTTCCCTCGGATGAGATCAGCCTGCAGTATCCCCGTACATTTTTACCATGTACCAGCTCGCGCCCAGAGTTGGGGGAAGGCTGTTATGTTGCTTTCCAATTACCCGATCGAGTAGCATTTGCAGTTCTAGACCTTTTGATCTGTCTCTCGCCCAATTCGGACTCAAAACCGTCGTGTAAACGATTTCGGCTGGTTTTCTTTCCAGGATTTCGACGAAACAGAGACGTCCTAAATAGCAGTCTGGCGCAGCTTCCTGACATCCTGACACGTTGAGAACGTGTCGCAGCGCTTTTTGGAGCCTTCAACATTCCAGCTTTGACGTGGGTACAGTATCTACGATGCAGAGCTATCTATCTTGAGTACAGTAACTACTCATCAAATATCCTTAGTTCTAGTGCTGATGCTGCAGCTAATCAAAAACAAGATTTGTAGGATGCCACTTTAAAACTTGTGTCACTATCAAACAAAGAGGCCCAACAGCAGACCTTAGCCGGCAGCTTAGGATATGGACGCTAGCGAGCTTCACATTATATCAAAAGCGGCGGGGACGCTCAGCCATGAAGGGATCAACATACAGCTTAGAATTTGTACGGCAACAGTGATGAATGACAGGCTGCAGAGCATGATTCGCAACAAAACGGAGCCAACCCAGAGGCGTACTCGAGACCGATGTCGTATTGGTCAGTCAGAGAATTACAGTCATGATGTTTGCAAATGCCCGGGGGCCTCTTCCAATTGGCCAGTGCCTGTAGTTGGCTAATGTTCTTAGACTCCAACTGGGTCACAGTTGCGAAAGCCACGGCTGAAACCTTGCTGTTTGATCATGAGAAATCGACCTTGCAGGCCCGATATGGGAAGATAATCGACATTGCGGCGTCCTCGGAAACAGAATTCTCCATATTGAACCAGGGTCATATTTCGGCATCTTTTTTTGTTTACGAGGAGAGATCTCGGCCTTCTGTCTGCCCTGTCTGTCGCCTATTGCGTCGTGAAAGGGCCATCCTCAAACAAAACCTAGCTGCAATCCTCTGCTCCTCGTGTTGATCATTGCGACATGAAGAGCAAAATCCGACCGTTCTGGCCCGAGAAATGTATTCCTTGCGGTAGCAGTTCCGTCACGAATATTATTTGTTCCCAACCTTTTCCCTTTCTCCCCCCCCCCCCCCCCAGTAGCTCGTACTACGAGCGCCTGTCAATTCCTGATTGCTCACAAAAGGCTTGGACATACCCCAGTATCAAGATATCATAAATCGGCAGTGGAAAATGACTTTGCATCTGCCGCACTAGATAAAATGCTCTAGGGTTATTGCAGACCTCTTACCGAAGCTACTGGACCGCCCCCTTACTTCGCAAAAGAGAGTCTGCGACGCTTATCATTGGCCGAGAGCAGGCAGTTTCGCCCATTTTGTGGCGGGTACCTAAGTACGGATGACTCGAACGGCGGTGAAAAGTCCACTCTGTGATGGTCGCGGCAGATCTACAAGTCCCATTTTTTCAATTCTCGATTTTCATTGATACGGGCAGAGCCGCGCTTGCATAAGGTCATAAGATCATAAGATCCCGGTTTATTCGGTTTATTGAACTCAAAACCACCCTAGAAGCAAGACATTCTAACGACCTTTTGCGCGTCCAGTCAAGATTAAATGTGAGAGGGTGTGCCCAATCCATGGCTTCTTCGGCAAGCGAACGCCATGATGTGCATTCCATGGACTACATTAACTAATGGTTGCAAACATTACATTTTGGCAACAAGAGCACCAGCCTCAAGACAGAAGGAAGTCTATTCGTTGGCCTCCATCTTGGGAGCTTTTTACAACGAGCCTTCGATGCACATCACCAGGCTGCGTGTGGCTATGTAGGCTGATCTGCCATGCCACACCCTTCCGTCTATCTTGTTGAGCGCGCCGCTACTATCATGTCCAAGCTCTTGCCGCACTTGGATTGCGTGTATCCGAGAGGCTATTCCAAAGGTGGGCTGCGGGAGATCTTCTGCACCTTTGACATTGGATGACAGGTTTTTTGGATCCCTCCCGTTCTCCTTGCCCATACTAGGTAATTGTAGCGTTCGAAAAAAGTCGCGGCATTTCCTGAATTCTTCAAGACCAAATTTCTGAGACATCATGCAAGCGATTTCGCATTCTCCGCCACGCCCAGAGCTTCCAAAGACATGCTGGCGAGGAAGTTCTTGATTGGCGGGGTAGATTACTTGACTGGAATCAAGGGAGAACTACGGTTGTAGCGAAAAGGTGAGACAAGCGGGCAAGAAGTGACTCAGAGCAAATCAAAACGGCGCGTAGCCACGAGATACCTACTTCCAGGATACCGGAAGTCAAGTGACACCATAAACATCGCGTGCATTATCATATACGAAACGATATCGCATTTGAAACGGCTGCTATGCATCACCGGGAAAGGTTGTGGATGTGGATGTAGTAGCGGAGCAGCATACTTCGATAACAGAACGTGAGCACGACATCGCTATGCGAGGGGTAAGAGCATCGAATTCGGGTCACTTGCACCATCTAGGGAATGTTACCTTCGTTGAACAGTCTCAACCGGCGTGATGGATCTCCACATGTAACATGAAATTGCGGTATATGAATTGAGCGGATTTTTGACCCGACGACCGATTTCTATAACGTGCAGTGAGTGATATCTTAGGTTTGCTTTTCTACAAAGTACTGCAGCCATATGAGGATACGATAAGGTTAAGCTTCCACGCCGGGAGGTCAATGCCAATAAGGTGCAGCACCGGTACCAAAAAGCTTATCAGCCTGCTTACCTAAGTAATGTCTTCCGATAAGGAACGCGAATAAGCGCTTAACCACGCGCCTAATAATTCTAAACTTCCTTCGCTGAATTTTACAACCTGGGGAGAGCCTGACACCATTTTTCACACTGTATCCCCAATTCCATCAGTATGACAAGTCTTAAGAGATCACTGCGCTCTGACCCATATGCTTCAAATATATCGAGCAAAGTCTATGTGCGATCAACCAAAAGTGGCAAAGTACAAAAGATTGTTCGTGAATTGTATCTCCGTCAAGATATACCCTGTTCATCGAAGCTCTGTACAAGCTGCCTCAAGACTACGCCACCAGACGCAGCAGGCGTAGGTAAGTTCGATCTCTAGCATCTACATGTGAACGTCATAGGAGACTCACTATCCAATGCAGTGCCACCTTTCGTTCTATCCGAAACTCCAGCTGGAACAAAGGCATATCCCCAAGGTCATTACCTTGTCCCAGACACCAACGCGCTGCTGAACGCCCTCGATCTCTTCGAACATGCATCCGCCTTCTACGATGTCGTCATACTGCAGACAGTTCTCGAGGAGTTGCGAAACCGATCCTTACCGCTTTACAATCGTCTGATTGGTCTTACAAAGAGTGAAGATAAACGATTCTATGTTTTCTTCAATGACTTTCGGTTAGAGACATATGTGGTCAGGGAGGCGGGTGAAACAATCAATGATCGAAATGACAGAGCGGTCCGGAAAGCAGTCAAGTGGTACGGCGAGCACATCACGCAGGCAGTTAAAGCCGCAGGAGGACGATCAAAGAAGATTCCTGCGGTGGTAATGCTGAGTGATGATCGTGAAAATCTGCGAAAAGCAAAAGAAGATGGGATACAAGCGTGCTCCTTGAGGGAGTATGTTAGTGGTTTGGAAAATGCGGATCAGTTACTGGATATGATCAGTGCAGCGCAGGAGGGGCGAGAATCCAGGGATTCGAAGACCTCAGAGAATCTTTACCAAGAATATTTCTCTGTTTCAAAAATTATGACTGGGGTAAAGAACGGGACGTTACATCAGGGTATCTTCAATGTTTCGCCGTACAACTATCTAGAAGGATCCGTACATGTCCCCGCCTTTGATAAATCATTGCTTGTTCTTGGCAGAGAAAATATCAACAGATCTGTACAGGGAGATGTTGTTGTTATCGAGGTCCTTCCCAAGGACCAATGGAAAGAGCCATCTACAAAGATCATCGAAGAGGAAACTTTGAACAAGGATGAAAATGCTGATGCAGACGAGGGGGAGGCTGTTGTTACCGAAAGAGAACGACGTGCATTGCAAGAAGAAGTAAAGAAGACCCACAGCAAGGGTACCGAAAATCGCCCTCAGCCCACTGCTAAAGTTGTGGGAGTTGTGAAGCGCAATTGGCGACAGTATGTAGGCCATGTGGATGAGGCTTCAGTCAGTCAGTCAGTGAAACAAGGGCGTAAGCAACAAACAGTTTTTCTTATTCCTATGGACAAGCGGATACCAAAAATTCGTGTTCGCACGAGACAAGCAGGTGAGCTGCTAGGCAAGCGGGTCTTGGTCACCATCGACTCTTGGGATAGAGATTCCAGGTATCCTGTTGGTCATTTTGTCCGATCTCTTGGGGAACTAGAAACAAAAGGTGCCGAGACCGAAGCTCTACTTTTAGAATACGACGTGCAATACCGTCCATTCCCGAAAACGGTCTTAGATTGTTTACCAGCAGAAGGCCATGATTGGAAAGTCCCCGCAAGTGTGGAGGATCCTGGTTGGAAAAACAGACGTGATCTTCGGGGTCTCCAGATATGCAGTATTGATCCAATAGGCTGCCAGGATATCGATGATGCATTGCATGCACGACCTTTGCCCAATGGTAACTACGAAGTGGGTGTGCATATTGCAGATGTCTCACATTTCGTCAAGCCAAACAATGCAATGGACACAGAAGCAAGTATACGAGGCACAACTGTTTATCTAGTAGATAAGCGGATTGATATGTTACCAATGTTACTTGGTACAGATCTATGTTCTCTGAAACCCTACGTGGAGCGATATGCTTTTTCTTGTTTGTGGGAGATTACACCAGATGCAGAAATCGTGAATGCAGAGTACACCAAATCTGTTATTAAATCGCGAGAAGCATTCAGCTATGAGGCAGCTCAGCTCCGCGTGGATGATGCTTCCCAGCAGGATGAGCTGACCACCGCGATACGTACGCTTCTCATGCTATCGAAGAAATTCAAGCAGAAGCGTATGGATGCGGGAGCTCTCAGTCTGTCTTCCCCGGAAGTTAGGGTAGAGATGGAATCTGAAACATCGGATCCAATTGATATCAAGACCAAGAAGCATCTGGACACCATGTCATTAGTTGAAGAGTTCATGTTACTAGCCAACACCAGCGTAGCTGCAAAAATCTACTCCGCTTTTCCTCAAACGGCCATGCTTCGTCGGCACGGCGCTCCTCCCAAAACTAACTTTGAGGAACTGGCCAACCAACTTAAGGTCAAACGCGGCCTCGAACTCCGCGTCGGCTCGTCCAGAGAACTCGCCGATTCCCTCGACACGTGCGTTGATCCATCCGAGCCATTTTTCAACACGCTCGTCCGTATCATGGCTACTCGTTGCATGATGTCGGCCGAGTACTTCTGCTCGGGCACTCAAGCGTATCCCGAGTTCCGCCACTATGGTCTCGCTTCTGAGATCTACACCCATTTCACCTCTCCAATCCGTCGGTACGCCGATCTCGTTGCCCATCGCCAACTCGCTGCAGCAATCGACTACGAACCTCTCGACGCGGCTGTTCGCAGCAAAGGCAAACTCGAATCCGTTTGCAAGAACATCAATATCCGCCACCGCAACGCGCAACAAGCTGGTCGTGCCTCGATTGAATACTATGTCGGTCAAGCGCTCAAGGGCCGGATTGTCGAAGAGGAAGGCTTCGTCATGAAGATCTTTAGTAATGGGTTCGTGGTGTTTGTGCCGCGATTCGGGATCGAGTCGTTGATTCGGTTGAGGGATCTGGCGGACCCAGAACCGGAGGGCGAGTTTGACGCAGAGAATTATGTGCTGACTACAAAGGGAAGTAGAGAGGTGAAGGTTGAGCTGTTTGGGAAGGTTAAGGTTAGGATTAGTGATGTTAGGGAGGAGAGTACGGGGAAGAGGAAGATCAGGGCGGAGTTGGTGGGGGATGGGAGTGGATGAGGGGATTGATTTGGGTTTGAGATATAGGGGTGATATGGCCTTTGGGATTTGGGGTTTTAGATTGATGCATGGTATTTATTATGTAGGATTTTATCTCTTGGTTGGTCGCTTTTACGTGTGGCCAGATCGGAACATGCCGTTGCTGTGTATTTTCACCATCATCGTCAACTGAAGTCAGTACGATTGCTTCGATTGCTGTCTAACATGGCATTTCACCGTCACCTTCCTTGCTCCCTCACTGTCCAATGTATATGAACTACCACCGCTTACCCGCACCGCACATGTAGAAGACTCAAGGATAAGAAAAAGCACTCCACATTCAAATACAAATAAATACCTACGACCATACTATACCATACCATACCATTCCGTCCACTCACCCCGAACAACAAATACAGTGCCCCCCTCCCCAAGCTTTGTGGCACGTCAAAAAATTAGTCTTTCAGCGTTTGCAGTGAGTGAATGCTACTTGCAAAAGCAACCGAGATTGATTGCGCTGTTTGTTTATCGTATATTTGTTGATTTATTTATATCATACCTTTCCTTCTGCTCCGTTCCGTTCTACTCTGGTATGAATGAAGTCCACGGGGTGAGATGGCGTTCGTTTTACGGTATGGATGTATGTGTATTCGCTCTAGAGGAGTTTCGGGGCTACGAATGAGTTCATAATACGATGCGATGCGGTGCGGTGGAGGAATGAATGAATGAATGAATGAATGAATGATAATATAGTGATGCTTGGGGGGTATGTTGGGAATAGAATGGATGGAGGGAGGGAGGGAGGGAGGGAGGGATGGGACTGGAGCAGAGTGCGTGAACGGGAGGGGAGGGGGAGAGGGGGTTGCTGAAGTTTGCGTGCTGGCGGATTGGCTGTGGTTGTTTGTATATATATGATGGTGAATGTGAATGTGAATGTGGATGCGAAAGTGAAGATGAAGATGAAGGTATGGATGGATGGATGAATGAATGGGTGAACATGTTGAGGCTAGCTGGTGGATAGATCTAGGTAATGCATAGGTACATAAATATGATATCTAGGACCTTGTTATAGAGACTTTGACGATGGCAAATAGAGCTAGCTGGGGTTGGGTTTTCTGAATTGGTGAATGCTACTTCCCTGCACCCAGACTCGACATCAAATGATGCCAAAAGTGCAGCCGGATGCAATCACTCATAGGCGTGAGCTAATTTAACTGAAAGCTTGCATTGCCAAATCCATTCTATGTATCCTATCATGTCTGTCTAATACGTAAATAGTTATATCCAAACCATATCTATGTTCAACTCTATACGCAAGTCTGAGTTCTACGTATCTATTCTAAAAGAGATCCGCTCGGTGCTGTAAAACCAAAAAGAGCCGGAACTACCGGAATCACTTCATTAGTGTATTCAAAAACTCCAATTCAATACCACCGTCGGCACCATTGCCAACGAGTTTCACGTCTCGTAGGTCCTTGACGACCCAATCCGCACCGGCTTCGGCTACTTGCTCGGCAGTGTGGGTGGTAACGACCGCTAGAACTTTACATCCAGCAGCTTTCCCTGCACGGATACCAGCGGGACTGTCCTCTAGAACGAGAACTTCACCCTCTGCCGCAGATGCTAAGCCAAGTCTATCTTTGCCCATGTTGTAGCCCACTTTCAATCTGTTAGTCTTGGAATCACGAAGGGATAGGCCATGTTGAGGCAATCCTGAGGTAGCTCTTGGATAATACTGAGCGAACTTACTAGGGTCAGGCTTTCCATTCTCAACATCTTCAGCTGCAATAAGATGCTCTGGTTTCGGCATGTTCAATACATTCAACCATCCAGAGACAAGAGGTGTTGTGCCTGAAGTTACAATGGCCCAACGATGATTGGCAGCGATCAAGGAGTCGAGCAGCGATCGCGCGCCCGGGATCTCGGTGGCATCAGCACCAAACAGCTTGGGTACGAGGCTTTCCATATGTTTTACATCTAGATATAACGATTAGACCAGTGAATTTTGAAGGCGTTGAAGGAACATAGTGTATAGAGAAGAGGGGCTATAATATGAAGCGGAAGAAGAGAGAGGGTGTTTTAGGAAACAGCCGTAGCAGAATTGCATAGTGAATATGCCAAATGGTAAGCAGCGAGTGGCGGGTACGAGTAGTATGAACAATAAGTGGAGCTTA
Organism: Clarireedia aff. paspali H2; assembly: GCA_026770245.1. Lineage (NCBI taxonomy): Eukaryota > Fungi > Ascomycota > Leotiomycetes > Helotiales > Rutstroemiaceae > Clarireedia > Clarireedia aff. paspali H2. The sequence goes on from JAJCXA010000068.1 coordinate 122,429, forward strand.
CAGTCCCAGTTCGCCTTCTCCGGACTAACGACCTTGAGAACGTCAATAGTTCTTCTACCATGGCTGGTCTGAAGAATGACGCTCGCATCTATACCTAATTCTTCTCCTAGCCTATAAATCGAAATGATTAGAAGAAGTCCTTGTGGCGGCGGTGCAGAAAGAACCTACTTGTGCCAATGTTTGACAATTGCATCGGTACTGTCGATAATAGTACCGTCCATATCAAAAAGAAGCCCGCTGAAGACCGCTCTTTGAGGAGAAGCGGAAAACTGTATAGAAATCGAACCCATGATTTCCTTTACTGAATTTCTAGTAGAATCGAGTAGATAGAGGATCTCGCGGGGGTGAAAACACAAGTTGCCGAATTCAATTTGGTGGGGTGGTCGTTGAGATATGTGGAATTGGCGAAAAAGGAGCAACGGCCCAGGAAGGAGAATCGTGAATTCTCCTCGACGGGTGAGATATGCAACAAAACTTTTGCTTTGATAGACTCAGACCTGCTGAATTCTAGGTTTCTTTGGGGTCAGTTGGAAAAGGTATGGTTGAGGTGGAAAAAAGCAAAGGTTGGAAGGAAAATCTTGAAAAACTCGGGCGACTTGGTTCTGACAGGATGATATATATATGAGTTGAGCTGGCGGGGGGCCGGGGAGCACAGAGGGTAGGGGCGTCAAAAGTAGGTCCTCCCGAATTGAGCTGGCAGATCACGTGCAGAAAAGCGGAGTTGCTGGATGCAGTTTAGCGACTCCAGATTAGAAAATAATTTTTGTGCGATAAGCTCGGTCGAAAATAAAATTTCGATATCACGATTTCGGTACTTTCTGTCATCCATCCAGCAATTATTTTGGAAGTTGCATAACGACATTCAAAATGGGTGGAAACAAACCTGGAAGTGAGTCATCGGAATTTAGCCGTTCGATTGTGACTATGATAGCTAATTGACTGGTTGACAGAGCCAACGAGCAAACGTACGCCGGTGCGACTACGTCACAAAATTCAGAAGGCTTCAGCAGCGAAACAGAAGAAGGCTCGTAAAGCCGCAAAAGCAAACCCAGAATGGCGATCGCGATTGAAGAAGGACCCTGGAATTCCCAACCTGTTCCCATACAAAGATAAGATCCTCGCTGAGATTGAGGAAGGGAGAAGGAGGAAGGCAGAGGAGGCCGCAAGAAGACGAGCTGATGCGAAGGCCACGAAAACCGGGGAGCAAGTTGAAAGAGAGGTGGAGGCTAGAATGGAGGGTGTTGAGGAGGACGATATTTTAGATGATGATGAGATGGATGAGGATGCGGATGAAGATTCCAATCCCATGGCAGCTTTACTTGCAAGTGCTAGAGCAGCAGCAGCGCAATATGAAGATGAGCTTGTCAGTGGCAATGAAATGGACGAAGACGACGATTCTGAATCGGAAGATGATAATGATGGCAGTGCGGGGGTTTCAGTAGTACCTACACCAAAAGATGGGTCTCGAAAGGCCTTCGACAAGGTTTTCAAGCAGGTAGTCGACCAAGCCGATGTCGTTCTTTACGTGCTCGATGCTCGCGATCCGGAAGGAACCCGATCCAAAGAAGTGGAGCGAATGGTCATGGCCGCCGCAAGTGGTGGGAAACGTCTCATACTCATTCTTAACAAAATCGATCTCATTCCTCCACCAGTCCTCAAAGCATGGCTCATCCATCTCCGAAGATATTTCCCTACTTTACCCCTCCGAGCTTCTGGCCCCGCAGCAAACGCACATACTTTCAACCACAGTCAATTAACCGTCAAAAGCACCTCGCAAACCCTTTTCAAAGCTCTCAAATCTTACGCTGCCGCAAAACAACTCAAGCGTTCTGTATCGGTCGGTGTCATTGGATATCCAAACGTCGGAAAGTCCTCAGTCATCAATGCTCTTACGTCTCGTCTCGGTGGTGCCGGTGCGGCATGCCCGGTTGGCGCAGAAGCAGGTGTTACCACCTCATTACGAGAAGTCAAGATCGACAGCAAGCTTAAGCTCCTCGATTCCCCTGGTATTGTTTTCCCATCTGCAGGCGACGGATCAAAGGCCTCCAAAATCGAAGAGCAAGCTCGACTTGTACTCTTGAACGCTATCCCTCCAAAGCAAATCGAAGACCCTATCCCTGCGGTAACTCTATTACTGAAGAGATTAAGCTCCTCTCCAGAGATGCTCAACAAACTCATGGATGTTTATGGCCTTCCACCCTTGGTTACCATTAATGGTGACTCGACGACAGACTTCCTTATCCAAGTTGCGAGAAAGAGAGGAAGACTTGGGAAGGGAGGTATACCAAATCTTAGCAGCGCTGCCACAACAGTCATTACGGATTGGAGAGATGGTAGAATCCAAGGATGGATGGATGCCCCTGTGTTGGCTGTTGCTCCTGCACCCGATGCTGGTGCTTTCAAGGGAGAGACTGCTGCTAAGGGCGACCAAAAGGAGATCGTCAAGGAATGGGCGGAGGAGTTCAAGTTGGAGGGACTTTGGGGCGATGATTCTGTCAGCAAGGATGAGGTTATGGAAGAGTAGATCATGTCGAGACAGTTGCGGCATCTCAACTATACTTTCACGTGTGGCGTTAAGGCGTCTGGAGATATTGAGGATATGTGGGATACAAATGTTAGTATATCCGAGATCGGTGTGTTGGAGATACATAATCGATAACATATCCTAAAACCAAACTACTTCCTATCGATCAAGCTCATCAATTTGCAGAGTGGATCATACTCTGCTTTGCTCTATGTTCAGTCGTGTCTATCTACTTCTCCCGTGCAATGAAACTTTTCCAGCCATAACCGTCTATTGAACAGCTATGAGAAGCGATCTTCGTAGAAGAAAGAGTGTACTCTATCCTCAAGGATTTGTATTTGTATTTGAGCGGCAAGGCACGGGTGAGTACCCAGAACTACCATCACACATTCACCCTCTATGTCCAGCAGTACCACTGTCAACTGGATATTACCAGCGGCATACTCATTCATTCATGCTTTTCAATTTGCTGTGTTTCCCCCTTTTTTCTTCACTCCTACTCTTATTTCTAGCACTATCAACGACCTGATTGTTGTCTATCTAATTACCCAAGTTCTCCCAGTCACTAAACCGCACATCTGCATCAGAGAGCCCAGCGTCCCCCCTCGTCCTGTTTCTAGCTCAAGTGATTGATTGATTGATTGATTCACGCTGGTGATCGATGTCTATCCTGAAATGGGCCAACGGCTCATCTGTTACTCCATTCTTACAGAGTGCAGTACATACAGCCAGTGGGGGGTTTGTATATCTACTCTCTCCTCTAAATTACGAGTAAGACGTTCATCGAACCACAATTCACAATGAAGGGGGCAGGGGAGGGGAGGGGGAGGGGGAGAACAGTGTGATGAGTAGGAATGCAGAAAGATTGAAGCCGAAGAACTGCGGTGGGGGGGGGGGGATAAGTTGGGAAGGCGACCGATCTATAGGAGCAATGATAGCAAGTTCCGAGGAGGACAAGAATGCAAAAGAATGGCGATGATATGCTGCCGCTGGAAAGAGAGGAACGCATTGGCTATCCCTTAGACAATGAAGGGAACGTTTCGAGCGGTTGGATCTTCGATGATGTGTATTGTATACTGCTGGTATGCGCCCATCTTTCTCGTGGTTGGGCATCTACATATATGTGCTAGATACTCTCTTATATACTTCTTATCTCCATTCAGTGTAGATACTAGTCACTCAGTGCGCATAGAAGAACTCATTAGAAGTCTACAGGTTAGGAAATATATAAGGAACGGGGAATCTACAAATTGCTCTGGAGCTATAAGAAGCCATACCATATTAAAAACGACCTTGAGTGGCATCATGATGGCACATTAGTTGTAGAGCAAAAAGCTTCATCGTTCTAGTTGGGGTTTGATGGGGTCGATGCTGAATTCACGGTGAAAACTGAACATCAACTGCCAAATGATCAACCGACGATGATTAAAACTTGTGACAACGTGGGCAGGTCCAACCAACTCCCTCCAACAAAGACAGCTGTCCTCAAAGACAGTCTCAGCCCAAAACAAGTATTTCGATCTCACCATTCTCATTCATTGCATGGATTTCAAGCTGACAAAATGGGATGAATGAATGAGTAACAGCTATCCGCGAGAAGCGTCGTCGCCGAATCAATCTTACTTGGCTATGATGATGTGGATCAGAAACAGATAGCATGAACTTGCAAGCAAATCCTTATACTGTGGACAACTAGTCTCATCCTTTGATCTTGGTTGACGTGGTATATCCCTTGCCCCTCTTACACGCACGCAAGGTAGGGTTATACATAACAAACGAGCGGCCAAAGAAGTGAATCAAAGGGCGTCCAACGCATGGGATAACCAATGCATTTCCTAGCGAAAATCCGCATAGTGCGAAAAGAGCGGTTCCTACGGCCGAGACTCCATTCCTCGTCGCCTGCTTGCTTATCTTTGTTGCAGAAGTAGGAAAATGTTCCCAGCAAAAAACAAGTCAGCACAAAAAAGAGTAACCAGAAAAGAGAAATTTGGCCGACATCTGCTTATCTACTTAGCGACAGACGAATCGGAAAGCCGAAAATGCAACAAAAAGCCACTCAGATTTGTCATACTTTCCACATCCCGTTCGTCGTTTCGGGAAACCGAAAGGCTGGGAAAGTAACCTCCGCATCCCCAGAAAAATCGTCTTCCCCGCGCGCGCTCGCCCCGAGACAGACTGGGTATGTACGTATGTCAGAAAGTTGGGAGGAAAAAACAACAACGATGATGATGTGTGATGCACGACCCAACAGAATGGGTATAGGGGAGACACAAGTCCCGTCCTATCTAGCTATCTGGTTCCGAGATGAGGTGATGTGATGAATGGCTCTCTTCTTTCACATGCATACATGTGTACGAAACCTGTTTTCCGTTTGGATTCGCAACGTAATGGAACCATGCACGATGGGAATTGAGTTTTTTTTGGTGGGATGTACAGTGAGCGGCGTGGTCACACAGCACTTGCTGAGAGGGTGACTCGGGATGTGGTAGCGGGATTCTCTTCAGGAAAGTTGGGAAAGGGATGGATGAGAAGAGAAGGGATGGGAAGGGTTGATTCACCGTTATGTAACATCACATACCGGGAGAGATCTTGAAGACGCAAGAAAAAGTTTCCAGGTCTACGGAACTGGGTCGCGGTTTGTAACTCTGTAGAACGGAGGAAACGGAGGTACAGGATATGCAGGTAGCCGGGCTGAATGTGAAATCTGAAGGTTGCCAGCAAAGAGAATCAGTTGCGGGGTGGGGGGTATTCGCGATGGGTTTGAAGAATCCAGGTATACAAAGATACAAAGGTATTTTGTCGTGATGGACGTACTGTCTGGACATTCGGGTACATATGAATGCATGGACGAACGGACGAACGAATGCATATTGGCGGCGCAGATAATATGGAGATCTCACTGTATTGTGACAGAGATCATCCATCACATTTCCAGCGGCAGGTTGAGAAAAAGGTGGTCTAGAATCCGCTCAAGGCTGTCTGAATGATGGGAGCATGCATCATCAGCCCGAAGGATCTTACAGTCGCATGGCAGTAGACACGAAGCAGAGAAGAGGTTTCCCCTCATCATGCGAGATGATTCTCACTCTCTCGTGATTACGGCTTATATACCGCGGTTATCGACCAGGATGAAGAGCTGTTTCTCAAGCCCCACGAATCTTTGGTACAAAGGATGTTCTATTTTGGAAGCACTTCCCACCATCCGCGATGAGGCCGCCTTAACGACGACGTGTGGCTTGATGGGTTTGTCTGAGGCTCATGTTTTGGATCGGATGGGATTTTTGACCTGTCATTTTTATTCTTTGTCCAGGTATACCTTGCTGCAGCACTTCATGCAGACTGGGGAACAGGTACGATCGGTATTCGAAGAGGGACTTATATTTGGAAATGGGAATGTCAAAGGAATATATCCTTTTTGTTCCTCTCTGTCGACGATAGCCATAGGCTAGGCAACAGAATAAAATGGATAGGGATAGATGCATATAATACGGAAGGAACAGCACAGGCGAGCATGTCTAGCCTCTGCTTAGGATAAGGATACGGATATTTGGGAGCTTTGGGAGCTACGGAATACGGAAAACAAATCTTTTTCCCTTTCCCGTGTAACATTCGCTAAGGTAGGTCAGTCGCAGGATGAGATTGCTTGCTCCCCCTCCCTTTGGGTGATGCTTGGCGAAGGAAACTGGGAAGTCATCAGCAGCGTCATCAGCAGTGTCTTATCATCATTGCACTGCTCCTTCGTCGTGACGGTCAGAGGGGCGAGGGGTGAAGGGGGGAGGGAGAGTGAGTCTGCGTCCTGCGCTATGGAAATCCAGATTCCGGCTGCTCAGTCAGGATCCGTTGGCCAGCAGAGTATACGAGGTATTAAGCGGAATAGGCAGAATGCGCAAGCTTTGTCAGTAGAGTGTGGTCGGTGTCGGTGTGGGTGTGGCGGGTATAGTAGCTACCGGGCAGGTGGTGTTCATGGTATAATATTCGCCGCTCATTCCTCGCCGCTTGAAGAGTTCGTTCATGTATATCATGTACTACGGCTGTATATCCGAAATCCTATTTCTATGCTAATGCGCCGGACGAGCATAGTCATCCTCAGTCAATGGGATCACGAGAATTAATTGATGTGCATAAACAACTTGTAGATCTTCCGGGAGCGAGAAAGGGAAGTTTCGGTATCGGGATCTTCGGTCTCGTCGTCTCGGTAGGTCTCATTCCATAATTTAGTCTTTCGAAATGAGGAATGGAGATCATCGCTTGGGTGCACAACATGATGCAGGTACCTTGGGCCATATACTATCTCCAAGATATACCCAATGGGCATACACGCGCATCCCTCAGAGCCCGAGCATTGGACGATCCGACAAGAGAGCCGGCCAATTGGAATAGTAATCATGTTGATGTCGTCTTCGTGACCACAGTTAGCGCCTCCATCTGCCGGATGATTTCCGTTGGTATTGCAGTCCCCGAGCTTCGGTGGATATGCTCGGCTGACTTTTCGGTGAAGAACATAGCGCGTCAAAGATATAGGGACTTTGGAGATGTACTTCTGCAGCACAAGAACGATATAGACGAGTATGTAGCCGGTGATACAGGACGGTGTGGTACATCTTCACGGCATTATGCTTACCTAGGTACGGACGACTCTTGTACCTGCGTCCCAGATATCATCCCTTCTCCCTGCAATTGTCCCTTTTCTCACATTGTTTCCTCGATATCCCCCGATCGTCCACGTGGCCGCTCAGACTCCTTTCCTGGTGAGGCCAGTACGGATAGTTCTATGTTTTCATTGTGCATTGTGCATTGTGCATTGTGCATTACGTTTTGTACTCCGTCTTTCGGTGAGAGTCAAGGTCTGGGAGATCAATAAAAGGACCCCACGTCCATTTTTAACTCTCGTTACGGTCCGCTTGGACCCTCACGCTTGGGGAAATTGCAGATGCGCGTCTCTCCGAGCTTGAGGGTCCCTTTTCATCATCCCATTGCGCAAACAGCTCTAGGGAGGAGAGAAGATGAGGATCCGAGATGGCGTGAGCATTGTGTTATCGTCTGCTTAGCGGCAGATACTACCCGATAGAGTCCTGCAACGATCAAATATTGTAACCCTTCAGCAGAACATGGGAAACTGGTAGAGCTAATAGGGGAAATAGGTCTAGGTGGAGGTGGAGGTGAAGGTGCAAGTGTAGGTGAAGGCGTCGGCGTCGGCGTCGGCGTATGGTACGTGGGGGTTCCTGTCTGAGAACATGGAGGTCTCGAGCTTTTCCAAGTTGTAATTTATGTCTCAAAAAAGAAAGCTCGAGCTAAGCTTCCGGCGGAAGTATTCAGATCCAGTGCCCTTTACCCAGTCGGATCCAGGAAGATTGGCATACAATTGCCATATCATCCCTGACTATAATTTGTGGTCGGCGAGCACTCACAGACGATCTTTGGACTTTAGAGCTCTCAAGCAAAAGCTGCCCAAGGAACTTGCTTGCTGTTTGCTTGTGCAGGTAGTCATTGCTTTGTACAGAATTTGGCCATGATCCTTGGAAAGTAAACCCTCGACAGCTGGGAACGTTCCCCCATTGCTCCACTACGAGCCGTGTTCACGGCCATGTCATATCTTATGAATACCCTTTTGGGCAGCACAGTACGAAGTACAGTCGCATTCCCGCCGCCAAAAGCCTATAGACTAAGCGATTATGGCGAAAGACTGTCCTTTCACAATCCCCGTCGCCACGATGATGGTCGCGCGATGGCTCGATTAGCAACTCCGCGTATTGCAGATGAACAGGGAAAAGAAAATGATTTTCGTCGAGGAGTAGGCGGGAACCAAGGATCAAGCATCAAGCAAGCATCATCAAAGACATTCAAGAACTACAACCCTTGACTTGGAGCATGATAGGAGGCTTTTCGTGAACGGAAGAATCTCGTTGGCCTGACTATCCGACCCTCAACATGAAGTTTTGGTCTGCCTCCTCAACTGGCTGTGTTCGACTTTTGGCATTTAATCCGTCCCTACGGATCTCCTACGTATCCACACCACGGCATGGACGGATTTCAATGCGGACCGAGGCCTCTATATTCCAGAAGCCCCGGTCGTACCTACACCAATTAGAGTAAGATTTGCAACGGATGTGCTGGAGAGTTTACGGCGACACCTCTTCGCTTCCCCTCTTGGGCCGCACTAGCCTCTATTCAGAGACACGACCGTACGAGAGCCCCTTGTTTAATGTTCTCCTCTTTCACACCCTCTTGCATAAAATTCATCGCGCGCGCCAGCACAAACCAGTCCGACTTCCAAGATTTTGCATATCGCTGCCGGAAAAGAGCCAGCGAGTAAGAAAGAAGGAGGTTCGTTGGAGCAAGAAGTAAGAAGCCAAGGTGCGGCAGGAACGTTACAAAACCAGACTCCGACTCAGACACCAGCCCAACAGCTTTTGGGGATGTACAGCAAGTACTGTGTATGTTCTGCACCGTACCGTACCGTGCTGCAATGCGAAGTGAAAGCGTTATGATGCTTACTAAAAATGTCCGAAGAGGGTTGCGTTGGTGGATGTCACCGGAGATACGCCGCGCGGTATCGTTTAATCATCTTATTGCAAGAGCCAAAAGAGAAAGATACCGTGCTTTGTAGATAGATAGAAGTATATCCAAGGGGGAGGGAGGATCATCGCACTGCGCACACAAAAGCGCACGCAAAAGCGCCCTCATACATCGTCACCGTACCAGCGCTAAACGCTAAAAGTTGAGAGTAGTAACCTAAAGTATATCCCCACGTTACGGCCACAGAACTGGCTTCCTCCCCCGTTGCCGGATCTGGGTACCTTAGACGATGTTTTGGGGTCCAGCTGAATTGCCACATGACGATATGGGAGATGGAAAAATCTCAGGGCTGGGAAGTCTCGCAAGCCCCCTCGAACCATCAAGCAGCCAGCGCCCAGCACCCAGCACCCAGCACCCTCACGCATTCTTATGCTCGTGGCAGTCGAGGATGTATGTCTAGAATAGTTCCCGTTGTGAATGCGGCGCAGCGGAAGCATAAGATTTTCTTAACTGCACATCTTAAGCTGTCCAATTTCCAGTTTCCAGAGAATCACCACTGCACAGGATGTGGGCGAGAAGTTCGGGAGTCACGATTGCTTACTGGGGTAGTGGGGTGTTTTCTGGGAACGCGCCCCATTGGCCAGGTCTTATCGACTAAATGCAGTGGAAAGGGCCTTTGTGTTGGGGTCCTCCGATCCTTTTTGGCGTGCTGCTGCTGCTTCAAAAAGTGTTCGGCTCGCCTCTTCTTGGCCCGGGGGATTTGGGGATTTTGGGATTACCATCTCCCGCGAGGTGGAGGGTGGTTCGCTGAGTATCGCTCTTCCCCGTGCGAATTGGAGTGGGAACAACGGTTCTCAAGGACAATTGCTGAGCATTCTCCGACGACTACTGCACTTACTGCTTACCCATCAGCACCGGTTGCCTCATCGAATGGCCAGCTAGCTTCCACTGGGTAAGAGTTGCGAGGCACGAAAGCACCAAGTATCAATTGAAGTATTTCATAATGCTACCCTAAGATATTTTCACTCCAGCACCGCACCGCACCGCATAGCACAGCACAGCACAAATCTCTTAAGTCCTGCATATTTCAGCAGCGCGTGGAAGTTCTGGCCTGTTGGCTTGCATATGCACAAACCAGCATAGGTGGGGACAGAAATAACTTTTGTACAAACAACTCTTAAGCCCCTCTCACAGCATGCTGGGAAGATATGCTTCCATGGGTCTTATGGCAGTGCAAAAGATAACTTTGCTTGCCGCTTTTGTGCCTTTCTTGCCCTGAGCTCAGGAACCACGTACAGAGTAATCTTCTTAGGAAGCACATCGAGGAAGAAAGATTGGATGAACGATCAGCGACACGGCATGAGATCATCCACCATTCAATCAACCTGCGTACTAGGATCTGGATAAGGACCAAAAAAATGGGACCCTTCTGTCATTTACCACGTAGAAATATGCAAACTCGCAGATCAAAATGATGGAATGGAAAAAGAAAGAGAATCAATCAAGATCAAGCTTCCCAGTGCTCAGAAGAGAGGAACGCCAGCGTTAGAGCAGTCACCAAGTACTTCGTACACCGAAGACAATGAACCTATACACATATCTAGTCCGTCCGTGGAGTGGTGTCCAACTCGGCATACGCTCCGAACGCTTGGCACCAGACCTATCCCAAGAACGATCCAAAATCGCTCAACAAGGGAATGACCGATCGTTTACGGCGTAGCACGATGGCAGACAACATCCAGATATGATGGCAGACGGCCTTCACATTACCCAGACCGGCTGAAATCCCCAAGCCCAGTTGCTTAGATTGCTACGAAGTAGGTAGATAGTCGACTTTCCTACCTAAGCAAGTACGCAGTAGATAGGCCGCAAATGGGTTGATTTGGGGTCTTGGCACAGGTAAAGAGCTTCTAGAGCAGAGCGATCCTTGTTCGTACCTGAGTTGGTGTGATCCGCTCGGCTGTCTGCAGGTGTGAGAGTACTGCAAGCACTGGTCAACTGTGATGGCCTAACCGCTTATAGTGCAAGAGAAGCGATCGCAAAACCGAAAACTAATATGGCGAAGGTTGGGAAGCTAATCACCCATCTTTTGACTAACGGAAACTTCAGGGAAGTTAATTGTTTTCCGAGAGAAAAGCTCAAGCTAATTGCGTCTAGTCGAGGTTAACTTGGTGTCTACTTGGTGTCTACTTGGTGTGGAACTAAACAATTCTACCGACAACTACTAGCTACTATAAGTACTATTTCCCATGCAGTGATGCTCCTTCACCCACTTGTGTCAAGGCCCGGACGCCATTTCTCACAGGCAATGGGTCTTACCTCGAGTATCGTGTACTCTGTACAAGAGTACCAGTATCTGGCCTTCTCTCTCGTCTATAATATGTCTCCCTTTCCGTCGTCTACCACTGTGATCTTAGCATGGGCTTGTATTGGCATGGATATAGAGGCATGGGAAAGTTTCTTGGGATTTTGCGTCAGTACGAAGCACTCAGCATGAGAATGAGGAAAGGTTAGAGCCAGTTATTTCGTGTAAGATAGGTCGAACATTCAGGAATGAATCGTATGACTGTTGCTTCAAAGGGAGGACTTTGAAATGAGGGTGAAGGAGACGAAGGAGACGAAGGACAAAGCGGAGATAGTAACGTGCCTAGGTAGGGCCTAGGTAGGGCCTAGGTAGTCCCTAGGTAGGTGTAAGGCAGAAATTCCAAATGAATTCGAGATAATGAGTGAGGCGATGAAGGGGGTGAGGGGTGGTTCTGAAGGGGTCCAGGTTACCACGCGCTCGCTGGATTCTGAGGCCCCCAAGCTCCAAGGGGGGGATGGAGGGGAACTAGATGGGAGATGAAAAAGATGTGTAAGGTGTGTGTAAGGTGTGTGTAAGGTGTGTGCAGGAGTTGTCCAGGAGTGTCCAGGAGGAACCCTCGCCCAAGCCACAACAGTTCTGTGGTCAAATCCCCAAAATAAGAAAAGCAGCGAGGGATTGTGGACGGCCCCCTTGTCAAGAGGACAGGGTCAGAAAGCACAGGCTGCTTCTTATATGCCTGCAAATGCGCGGAACTGTGCAGGGGAGACGCTTTGCTACCAACAACCTTGAGATCGCTATCCACCAAACGCCCCCCAGACCTACCGAACAGAACAAAAGAGCTGTTTGGGGGAGAGAGCTCTCACACACACCTCCAGCAGCAGCAGCAGCAGCACCACCACATCGATTATCCACCCCTCCACCACCATTACCACCACATAGCATCCGTATCCATTCCATATACCCTTCATCCATACCATCCCATCCCATCCCATCCCATCCCATACCACACCACATCACGCACACCACGCATAGCTTCACCTACACAAACACTTCCACCTGGGCACATCTCACCCTATCCCACCCCCATCTTATCCCACCCCATCCATCCCTCCCATCTCACTTACCTACTTGAGCACAACTACTTCCCCGTTTCCTTCTTTTCAAGTCGCGCGCATTGCCCCCCGCTCACTCCCTTTCTCACTCACTCATTCTCTTCCGTGCGAAAAGGTTCACTTGCCTGCGTTCTTGCTTTCCAGCTGCCAAAGGGTCCCGCATCGTGTGCTATATCTCTATCTCTATCGATATCTCCATCTCTATATATATTCTCTTCTCGCTCTGTTATTTCGGATCGCGTGCGCTAGGATAACTGATAACTTCACCAAAAAAGAAAAAGGCGCCGAGCACAAGAGAAGAAAAAAAGAGTTTTGGTATGAGCGCCCAGGTACCAGCGAGAAACAGCCACAGATCGATCTGCCGCCTAACATCACGACTGTTTTCCCTGTACGTCGGTTTGTCTCTGTTCTTCCCTCCCCCTTCCCCTTCCCTTCACTAACCTCTGCAATTCTGCAACAACATTTCATATCTTCCCCTTCGTTCTCATTCTAACATTTTTTTTCATATTTCACAGTCTTTCGCTTTGTTCCTTGCCTCGAGCTTTTGCTTCACGGTATTGAATCATTCAATTCCTCGATTGCCCCCCCGTCCATAAGTGGTGAAGCATTATTACATTTCATCCATTAACCACCTTCTAATATATACGCGCCCTCAACCTCAATTCACTGAAACCTATCGTACGCACCGAAACGAGCGGCTGCGTGCTCCTTCTCTTCGTCCACCGAGTCCTATCGTTTATTTCTAATACATTTAATTCCCTTGCTACTCGACCTACTGCTTATCCGGCCCTCGATTCATTCTTTTAGTCCCAGAACTGGTTGACTGTCGTTTCTTAACTTTACTATCTATCGAACCATATACCCCCAACGTGCGGTTTTTGAAGCGCCGTTCGCAACACATGAATCTCGATCTCTACCAAGCCGTTGTCTAGCTTTTCAATTGCTCATCTGAAATTCCACTTTGATCGTGCGAGTGATTTCATTACGACCCTTCGATCGTTCGCCCCCCTAGATCCGACCCTTACAACCACAACTCTGGTACACTACGGAACCTACCAAAACTTTGAATATGGAATACGTCCAATCATCCTTCCAGCACTTCCCTCACCATCCGAACCACGACCATTTGTCGCATCTCTCCCAGGGTTCTTATCCAGAGCATCAGCACCTCATACATGGTTATTCTATCTCGCAATCACAATCGTCAATGCTAGCCATGCCTCATGGCACGAAGACAAATGAAACGAAGCCGCGACTTGGAAAGGAGGAGGTTGATATTCTGGAGCGTGAATTCAAGCGGAATCCAAAGCCTACCACTCAGACTAAGCGTGGTTTTGCCGAGCAGATGAACGTGGATCTGGCACGGATAAATGTAAGAACAACGGATAATCTGGAGAAGCATAACACTGACAGCGTCTAGAACTGGTTTCAAAATCGCCGAGCTAAACGCAAGCAAGAGAAAAAACAGGAAGCTTACGAAGCTGGCCAGGCGCAAGATGCGTTGGGCTTCTCGGAGCCCTCTTCACCAGAGTATTTCCAGAACAACTATATGGGCGACAACCAAGTGCTTTCTATGCAACCTACTTCAACCTCTTTCTCTTTGAATGGACCTCCCCCAGCAACGGCACCATATAATCCGCAATACCATGATCCGACAACTGCAAGTCTCGAGTCATTACAGCGGACGATGGCTGCTGCTCAGGCTGCATCTAGCACTCACGATTTCTCGGGGGGCTTTGTCTCTCATGATGGATTATCTTTCGGTGGATCCCTTTCTATGCATGATCCATCTCACCTTGATCGTGCACAGTTTCCTAGTGTAAGCAGTTCTATCAGTCACTTCGACACCAGTCACTTCGGCTTCCAAAGCAACTACCAAGACAGTCTTTTCAATGCAGCAGTTCAACCAGAGATCTCCTCGGACTCGGGAAATACACCCACACCATTCACAACATTTGCAGATGTAGAGAATGCTGGATCATTGTCAATGCCATCCTTCCCATCTCAACTTATTCCTCAGTCTTTCACAGAAGCCCTTGCTTTGAGGCCTCACGAAAGCAATGACGGTCAAGCATCAGACAATAGCAACGAGGCTACTCCTTCCTTAGGCTTTCAGTATGAGTCACCAGAGTCGGCTGAATCATCTCTATCACCCCCACCTGCCTCATCCCTCTTCAAGTCTCCACCCCCACCAACAGATTTAGCCGCTCGGCGCAAGAAGGTTCACGTCAAACCCGCCGCTTTAGGTACCGACACCATGCGAAATCGGCCGTCAATGGGGCCTAGGACCGTGTCGCAAGCTGAAGGATTCCGTCGACAGGTCGCAAGCCCGTTACCTTCACCTATGCGTCGTATAGTCTCTGCTGGAGGCAACAGGAATGTCCTCAGCGGTCGAGTTCAAAAGCAAGGGGTGGAATCAGCACAGCGGTCACCCATTAACCTGGGGGGCTTTGAGAATGTGGATTCGTTCGTGGAACAGAATTATCAACACATTCGATTACCACCGTCCTTGACTGCTGGCTCATCTTTGAACAACAGCCTAGCACCACCAACCCCTATGTCGCCAAATGAACGGAAAATGAGTCTAGGAAATAGGGAAAACTCTATTTCCTCGGCATCATCGAGCGACGGAGGATTGAATTATCCATACAACGGTGATCTTGGGTGCATCGCTCCAGTGGAATCTACCCAGGCCACCGATCAGACCCCGCCTGAGACGCCACAAGCACAGTTGGGTCTGCAATCAGCATCTGCAGGCTGGCCCAGTGGCTCTGAACGCCACGATTCGCAGTGGAGCTTTGATGTTTCAGATGAGCCACTCTTCACTCCTGGTCACGACACTTTCCCTGTGGAACTGCAAATGCCTCAGCCATCGTACCCATCATCCTTTAGCCAACCAGTGACCCCAGCTTTTGGTCAATTCAATCAAGGCTTTGTCTTCGATGATGAAGTATCACATTTCAAGGAGACCTCACCAATCTTCTCACTATCCAATCAGGGGCAACAATCCGAGTACTCTTTCCCAGATGCTCATGGTTACTCCATGGGAGTGGTAGGAAGTTCACCTACCATGACGAAACAAAAACAATTTCAATTCTCAAACACAACGGCGGCCGACTTCTCGGAAAAGTGAAGGGGCGTTTTCAGGAAAATACTTTTTTTTCTTCTTTTGGGTAACCGTCTCTTTGATATCCAGAAACGCAGCAGTTTCGTGTTTTATCCCCTTGTATATTAGTTGCGTGCTTTAGCATATTCAAGCGTTTTGTTTTCTATTTGGCTTTCTGATTACTGATAAGGGACCCAATACACTCACTTTAATAATAATTTTCAATGGCATGCTCAACTGTGTCATTTTGTTTAATGTTCCACGGATATATAGGGGGTATGGGGGGGTGTAGGACGATATCTGGGATGTGGGAGACATCTCTTAATGCAGTCCATTCCCATGGGAAAGGTCCGCAAAGGGAGGAGGGCAACACATTGGGTGGTCTTGGGTCGTTCTGGGGAACACTAGGCGCAATGGATGGGATGGGATGGGCATTCTCGCCCCAAGGCATGGTCATCTGTCGTGTAGTTTTAAAGGAAGCGGGAGACAGTTGGGATGGGTTGTAACTCCCTAGGAAACGGAAAAGGGGATTTTATTGGCGAGTCTCTGATGCCTGTATAGTGCTTCGTAACAATAGAAGAACAAACATCACATGCATAATTTCGAGTCCATTCTGTTGCATGTGTGTCTGAGGATCGCCATCTCGACATGCCGACTTCTCAACTTGCATTATCTTCGCTGTGGACCTCCTCGGCAACATGCATGGAGAACAAAATCCCCAAGACGTCGATCGCTCCGAGTCGGCATGTTTTTCACCGGACCAAACTTCCAAACATGGCTCTCTCTGCATCGTCATTGAGCGAAGCAGAAAATAGCGATATCCAATGCTCCAACTACCAGCGGAAGATAAATTTTGCTCCGATACAGGAGATGCATATCGCGAAACATTCCCAGGATAAAGCTTTGGTGGGGCTCTTTTATACAACGCTCAGTGGCTCTTTTATACAACGTTCAGCCAAACGCTAAATCTAAGCCGTGGGAAAGCGATTATCTGGATCCCGACTGGACCAATGTTTAACGCTCAATGTCCAAACAAATCTCATTCCATCCAGGAAAATAAATAGGACGACAAGCAACTTCTCAAAAGGTAGGCAAAAATCCCATTTCTTTTTCTCCTCCTCACATTCACTCTTGGTTTTTTCGTAGGGTGGAACTGTACGGTCCTTCTTCACAATGCTTTCCAGAAACGTTCAAAGCTCGAGGAGCTTTCAAACAATCAATCGTTGTTCAGTGATCGCTTCTCACAATGCTGAAGCTGCGTTGCGCATACGGATACCCCGCACCTGTGCGAGACCGGGCAACAAACGCAATATGGCGACCATTGCAAGCTTTAAAATTCCCAAGGTTTCGAATGAACCGAATGTGAGTTTGCTGGCAATGCGAATCTTGTGTATTGGGGTTCGTTGCTAATAGAGGATTGTAGCATCACTATGCCAAAGGGTCAGAACAACGAGCAGGTCTTTCGGCTGCGTTGGCGAAATTCCAGGAAAGAGCTCCTTTGCAAGTTCCACTGGTTGTTGGAGGAAAAGAGGTCAGTAGAGGGATTGTGCCTTGGGGCTCAGTTGAAAATAGTTAACAAGTTTCGCAGATCAAAACATCCGAGATTTCCCACCAAAACAACCCCGCCAACCATTCCTCCACGATCGCCTCATACTCCAATGCCTCCGCATCTGACGTCTCCGCCGCTATTGATGCAGCTCTTTCCGCAAAAGCAGAATGGGAATCCCTCCCCTTCGCCGACCGTGCCGCCATTTTCCTCAAGGCCGCCGATCTCGTCTCGGGCAAATATAGATATGAGATTATGGCTGCTACCATGTTAGGCCAGGGGAAGAATGCATGGCAAGCCGAGATTGATGCGGCAGCGGAATTGGCTGACTTTCTGCGGTTCAACGTTCAATATGCAGAGGAATTGTATGCACAACAACCCGCCCACAACTCACCCGGCGTGTGGAATAGAGTGGAGTATAGACCATTGGAAGGATTCGTGTATGCCGTTACACCGTTCAACTTCACCGCTATCGCAGGCAACCTCCCGGGGGCACCTGCATTGATGGGAAATGTTGTGGTTTGGAAACCATCCGACTCGGCGATTGCTTCGAATTGGTTGCTGTACAACATTTTACTCGAGGCCGGCTTGCCAAAGAACGTCATTCAATTTGTGCCTGGTAACCCCGAGGAAGTAACTAAGGTTGCACTAGGACATAAGCAATTGGCGGCTCTTCATTTCACTGGAAGTACCGCAATTTTCAGGAAGCTTTATGGCACCATTGCAAATGGTGTCGCTGAGGGTAGATACCAGGGTTATCCGAGAATTGTTGGTGAAACTGGTGGTAAGAACTTCCATCTCATCCACTCTTCGGCAGAGCTTGAGAACGCTGTTCTTCAAACCGTCCGCGGTGCATTCGAATATCAAGGACAGAAATGCAGTGCTACCTCCAGAGCATATGTACCCAAATCTCTCTGGCCCCAATTCAAGGAACGTTTGGTTGCCGAAACCTCTAAGCTCTCAATCGGCTCGCCGAATGATGCCAAGAATTTCATCGGTCCGGTCATTCACCAAGGATCATTCACGAAACTCTCTAATGTCATTGAAGCCGCCAAGAATGACTCTGAACTCGAATTGCTCGTCGGAGGTAAACATGACAACTCCACAGGCTACTACATTCACCCCACCATCTATACAACTAGCAATCCCCACCACCCTCTCCTCTCCAACGAGCTCTTCGGTCCTATCCTCACTGTCTACGTTTACGACGACACTGCTTCTCCTGTCAAGGCATTCTCTTCCGTTTGTGAACTTGTCGACACAACCTCTGAATACGGTCTAACGGGATCCATCTTCGCCTCCGACCGCGCTGCCATTAGATTTGCTGAAGAAGCATTAAGGAACTCAGCAGGTAACTTCTATATCAACTGTAAGAGTACCGGAGCCGTCGTCGGTCAACAACCATTCGGTGGCGCCAGAGCAAGTGGTACGAACGATAAGGCGGGCAGCATGAACCTACTGAGCAGATTCGTAAGCGTGAGAAGTTTGAAGGAGGAATTTGTGACCGTGTCGAAGGTAGAGTATCCTAGTAATGAAGTTTGAATGATGATTTTCGGGTCTTGATGATGTTGATGATGGATGGGGTTTACGGAAAAGGGCAAAAGGAGGTTTATGGATTGGATTGGCTAGGTTAAGGGGACTGCAAAATTTTGATTTCGCCCATTCTGATTTCTGTCTTTATGCACACATAGCATGCATACAGGCTTCTCTTTCGCGTTGGGCACGCAGCGGCATTATACCAAAAATACGAAATTGATAACATTTAGCAGCATACATGCAGAATTGGACATGAGTCTCTGGCTCGTTTCTCTTCAGATCACTTTCTGTTTCCTTTTGATGTACAGTACAGTAAGTATGTCTTCATTGTCTTTGACTATGTACTACTGTATGTCTGACTATGAAGATTGCACAGCCACTACATTAAAGCCTTCGTACATTGGTACTATTTATAATACAATCAATACCTATCAAAAGTCCTGGTAGTCATCTCTCTCTCTCTCTCTCTCTCTCTCTCTCTCTCTGGGGTCTATTACCCTATGCCAAGTCACGACATCTATTTCCCCTGTCTCTCTTTTCTTTCATATTGCCATGTCTAACCTCTCTAATCATATTGAAACGTTAGGCAGACATACAGTATAACAATACCGACTCAAAACTAAATAAACTCTTTCTCGAAATAAAATGGTTTCTATCCCGCAATCCCGCCTTGTCCGTCTATTTTGAATCAGTTACATACCGCAACATCCTCACACCAAGGAAGTCTTTATTCTCAGAAAACATCATCACATTACAACCCAACACACTTCTCAAACGACGTAACTCCCGCTCTGAACCCCTGTTCCCATTCCCACAAATATTCACCCTTCTCGCCCGTTTCCTCTAACCTCTTTCTGACCCATCCCTCTAAACATCCAATCTTATCCGCTCCCTTTCTCTCCGTCCCATCGCCAGCATCATCACCCCCACTCCCACTCTCACTTCCCTCCCCTCTCCTCCCAATCACCCTTCCCCCAAAGAACGCCTCCGCATCATCCCACCCCCTATCCCACCCCTCCCCAAAAAAGTCAAATCTAAATGCCTTGGCCGGACACCTCCTCACCCAGTACTCCTCATGCCCTCGCATATCCCTCTCCCCCCATTCCCGCCTCCTCTCCCGCGCCTCCCTCAGCTTCCCCCCCACCACCTCCCCCTCCCACATCATATACCGCGGTGCCCTCACATTCCCCCTCTCGACCTGCTCTTTGAAACCCCATTCCCCACCATCCATCCACTGCATCTTCCATGTCCAAAAGTAACTCCCCGCCGTCGCACGTTCGAACCTCTCGCACTGCGCTTGTCCGAATCCTTTCACCACTTCCGCTTTACATTCCCGAGGCGAGAGACGCGCCCATGTTTGCGTGTCCAGAACACAGCTGTATTCTCCGACGACGACATCGACTTCCCCCTCTCCATTCGCGATCTCGGTGCCCGATCTATCGCCCGCCAATTCGGTAAATTCGTAACGAAGAGCTGTAATGATATCGTTCGGCGATCGAGTCCGGTCTTTTTCGCTAAATGTGTAATACCGATGCGTATCAATAACCACTGGATTCTCCCCTCCATTTTCATTATTCTTCCTCTTCCAGTCCCGCCCTCGACACCATCTCACCGCTTCAGATAAATCCCATGCGTCGCTGATGTAAATCGGCATACTGGGATCCACCTCATTAACCGCGCCAAGTACATCATCATACCATTCATACATGCCTGTTTTCGCAGCCCCGTGCACGGCTTCGTTGCACAACTGGATGCCGATGATGTTTTCCTCGGAGCGGAGCTCGGTGGCTAAGAACAGGATTGCGGATTTGGTGAGCGCGAGGTTGTCGCTATGGGACCAGAGATCGGCACGTGAGGATGAGGTGCCAGAGTGCGGGGAGGTGTTGGCGCCCCCGGGGAGCGCGTGGAGGTCGATGAGGATCCCGATGTGGTGGGTATGGAGGAGGTGGATTAGGAAGAGAATGGAGGGCCACACGGGGGTGTAGAGTTCAGTAAGGGGGGCGAAGGGGGTGTTTTTAGAGAATTGGGAAGGGAGGGAGAAGTAGCCTATGGGGAGACGGATGCTGGTGCCGTGGGCAGTGTGGAGGAACCAGTTGAGGTCGGTGGGTGTGAGGGGGTTGGAGCGATGAGCGGAGAGGATGGAGAGAGTTTGAGGGATACCGTGAGTTTGCTTGCTGGCAAGGACTGTGTGGAGGGATTCAGTAGGTGGTTCCGGGGTTCGAGGGAACATTAAAGGTCGAAAATAAAAACTTACTATGATCCAGTTCCGAATCACCTTTACAAGAAGTAGGAAAAAGTGATGGGAAAAGCCATTTCTCAAGAACGTATATCCCGCCTAGATTCACACCAAAGTGTTGACGATAGCGAATTATATCCTGCTTGGTGGGTGGACGGATGGTAGAAAGGTCGGAGTTTGAATGGGATTGATGTGATGCGTTGTTGACTGAAGGAGTATCCGTGGAGGAGTCAGAAGAGATATGGGACCTTACTCTTTGGACGAGTTTCTTCATTTTGCGAGTGTTGTTCGTTGGAAGCATAAATTGGGGTGTCGCTGAAATAGTGTGGAATGCATGGTGGAGGGCGATTCACATGTTAGATAGAGAAAGGACGTCCGTCCTAAATGATAGGCGTTTATTGGGACGCGAATGCGGAAGTTGTGCTTCTCAATCTCTTGAAAGCCTTGAAATGCAGCGGATGAATTCAGCGGAATAGCGAAGTTGATAAGAACACAGCTTTGAGTCCAGACTGCGAATAGCATCAAATCCAGGTACCTCCTTGCGGAACGGACACCGTTCAGTCACTGCGGGGGATCTGTCACAGGGATGGATAACCTTAGCGCACGGTCCGTGCCTAGCTGGAGTTGCGGGTGGTGGTCACCGGAAGTCAACCTTGTCCCATCTAATGTAAAAGACGGAGGCTAGATTAGATTCCATGCTGTGTTCTCTAGATGCTTGTTCTATTGATGCTACTCCGAGGGCGTTATGTGTTTTGAACGTATGCGTGCAGAAGGAGTAGAAAAGTAATTGTGAGTAATTTACCCCGCACTAGTTCCTTCCAGGACCCAGACGCTAGACCCTGAAATTCTACTGGCACTAGGAGACGTGATTGGCAAGTGCATTTCAATGGTAATTCGGAAGGATACTTATGTGCATCATGCAATAACTCATCGATCTGACCGCAGCCCAAGTTGTTGCGCATATGTGAGACAATGAAGTGATGTATACCCTGTTGCTTGATGAACCCGAACGCAAGTCTCATGATCATCATTTTGGACACCTGCTGTTAATGAGACCTAGGCTATCTTATATACACGAATGCTTCCATCACTCCATCGACTGGGAACGATCATGTCGACAACAGGATTCCGAAACCAGATTGCTCGTGCAAGCCCTATGAGCTTTTCTCCTGTGCGCTCAAAACCTTCTGGCCAATTTTAATCAAATCCTCATTAGATAGCGTGTCCTTCTCTACACCATTCAGCACCTGGTCCAACAGTGCCGCAGCCACCTCCTTCACATCGATCTTCGGAAATCCAATGAGACTATGTCCCACATTTAAGATTGATCGTTGAATTAACCCCTGGCGACCGGGCCCATCTATCATTCCTGGTCTGGCTATACATGCCTCCATCGCCCCTTTCGAGTCCTTCGCAAATTCAAGTACCTTTGTCTCAACTTGCCCCTATATCCGCCCGTGTTAAGTAGCACTCAATTGAGCTGGGGAGGAAAAGAAGGCACTTACACGCAGGAGGAGATAGTCACCCAAAATCATAGGCTTTTTGGTTTGATCACGTTCTGCACTGGAACCACTGACGTATATGAATCGGAACGGAGAAGTTGAATCGCGAGGAAGCTGTGAAATGACTGAAAGGCCTGTTGCTGTGTAGTCAAGACAGACTTTTCGAACTTCTTCCCAAGGCATTTTTTTCGATTGGCTTGGGACGATGGCGAGAAGCCTGCGATTTGTTGTTAGTGCTGGCACAAGAATGTTGCAAGCATATGACTTATGCTTTAGAGCAGTTATTGTAAGGAGATAGTATTACCAGATACATGCGCCCGCCCCTGCAAGCTCCTCTTTCACATTTTGCGAGTAATTTTCAAAGTCATCGCAAACAACAGACTTTAGTTTCGTAACGTCTGCCTTGGGATCAATACCCTGGGGGGCAGGAGTCTCACGACGAGCAAGAGCTACAATAGATGTAATGGCTGAAATGGATAAAGCCTGCTTGATGACTTCCGTGGCGACAAAACCGGTTGCGCCGGCGATGATGATCTTCATGGTAAACGTTTATAGCGATAGAGGAACCGACTTTTTGAACGTAGATTTGATTCTCTATTTGACTAGAAATGAGCACAGAAAAATACAGATAGTGTTACACCTGGGAGTGGTTCGTCACACATAATATAACCGCCTAGCAAAGGCAAGATGTGTTTCGGTGATGCTGATACATACTTGGTAGTTCGGGGCTTTACCGCGCGGAGTTTAGCCATTTATCTCCGCGTTTTATGGGCCAAGTAGGAGCAGATACGTGTGATACATTTGGGCAAGGTCGACAACTTTCTTCCCACTAATTACGATGTGAAGCGAACCTTCTTTAATCCAGAAGCTATCCTGGAGGTGTCGCTGAATCCTCGCGACTATTGCTCAGACAATAGCCTATTTGACACTGCTTCGTTCGCCCTACGACATGCATGAGACAAGACAAGATTGAACGCTTCGTCAGCTGGAGATACAAGGAAATCACATCGATGACTCGTAGGCATCAATCAGTTTGCCCTGACGCGGATGGAAGCAAAATATGAAAAGTCAGTAGAAAAGTTAATGTAACTTGGAAAAATGATCCGTGGTTGCACGCACAGCACACCTGGTCGTGGAATATCGTGCGTCCCTTCACATAGATAGTCAATTATGATCCATTCACAGCTCTAGGAAAGCAGGAACGAGGCTAAAGCCATGGAAGTGGTCATTCGATGTAGTTAATAAGAAATTCTACGATAGATAAGTGTTATAGACATGTCTACATATTGTAAAAGCTTCGCTTCAGTCCCATGGGTGGGCACGCAACGCGGAGTTTTCGAGAGAGCAGCTTGTGAACGAAGGTCGAAATGAAATTGGCTGTACTCGCATTAGAGTACCTATAATTCGACTACCATCAACCGCAATCTAACTCATACAACATGAAAGCTAGAGTGGCAATATCATCCCGCGAACTGCCACCATACCATCGATCATACAAGACATTACAACTAAGTGCAGTTGCTCTATTTATGGCTGTAGTGCTAATTCCTCTAGAACTTTCGTTTCACTGACTTGGCATTCAAGGAGGAGTTTGAAGTACTTTTCAGGCCATTGATATCATGCCTCTTCAGACCCCTGAGAGTAGAGTCCTTCTTTGGACCCCAGCCAGTACTAGTTATCGTAATGTCGGCGTCCTCTGAATCCTGAGACTTCTGCTTTGGCTGTTTGAAAACTTCGAAGGCAGGCTCCTCATCACTGTCAGCCTCTACTTCAGCGTCACTTGACCGGGTTAGATCCATGAATTGTGACCCTTCAGGAATCGGAAAGTTTGCTTGGGAGGCCTGGGGTTTGAGAGGCTTAGAGGGCTTTGGAGTAACTTCGTTTTCCCCGTCAGAGGAGCCCGAGTCAGCAAAAGCTGCTAGAACTTTTTTGCCCTTCATCTCTGCTGGGACATTAGAGTCTGAGTCATCGGCAAATGCAGCTCGCACATTTTTGCTTCTCTTATCCGTCTCAGACTCAGAATCGGCAAAGGCTGCTAGAATCTTCTCGCTTTTGATTCCGGCTTTGATATCCGAAGACTGCGTATCGAAAGCGGCTAAGATCTTTTTGCTTTTCTCAGGAACTGTCTGTGACTTCGATTGATGTCGTGAGCCTTCGTTCTCATATTTATTATGAGATTGAGATGCTTGACTTAGAATATCCTTTACTGTTGGAAAATCATCCGAGGAGGGTTCAACCATTTCACCCATCTTGATGAGCCCATCGGCAGAGCGAGATCTGTGTGGTGGAAGCTCGGAATCCGGTTCAGTTCTCTCTGCATTATGTGTCGTGTTATCCATTCCCACGTCGTTTTCTTTCGACCTATCGATATCCCTCGGTCCACTGTCTTCGAAGTTATAGTCCGGTTGCCGACCATGATCTGTTACAAGACTACTGAATGATCCAGAAAGATTAGGATATTCTACTCCAGTATCAACTACAATGGTATCCGAGTCTACTGTGTGGGATGGGGCATCAACTGGTGCATCCTTATGAACCGGCTTGGCAGCTTTGTTATTTGGTTGCAAAGCCTTCCATTGGGCCTGAGCTTTGTTGACGTTAACCTTTGTAGTAGATTTATCATCGTGCGCCTTTTGGAGACTTGCTGCCTGGCCATCTAAATCAACAGCATCGTTTGCTTTCGAACTTCTGTTTCGCTCTTTTCCGGTGGTGGCGTCCTTTTCATTAGGTAAAGGATGGGCGAGTTCCGGAGATGCCTCGGGTTGCCAGCTCGACTGCAAAATACCAGGCGAAGGGCTATCTTGTCCCCGTCTGATAGGAGAGCTGGAGTCAAATCCATTGAATTTTGGGGAATAAGAAGACTGATCAATTTCTGCCATATCTCTTCGAAGTTTCTCGAGTTCCGCTGCTTCTCTAGGAGTCTCCGTACCATTAGGACCAAGGTTACGAATGACCGAAGAAGGGACATTAGAGCGGAAGCCGGCTTCCTTAATCATACGTGAAATTTCTTCTCTGTCGTTGTCTGTGATCGACTCCGGTAATAATTCAGCAGGACGATCAAGCTCAGGCCGCTGAGCATGAGGAGTCGTGGTTTCTTCAAGAATCTGAGCAGACGCTGACAATTCTATATCGGAATGTAGCTGTGTTTCGGTGACATGGGAGAATGGCGCCTCTGGTTCTTCGTCATTGCCCAAAGTTACTGATTCATCAGTCGTCAAGCCTGTTTTAAATGGTTCGGTCGATAGGCTTACTGGGGCGGAACTGACGAGCTTTGGCTCTACAAGCTCATTGAAAGTAAGTAATCTCTCTCCATTGTCATTTTCATCCATGTCATCCTCATCGTCATTTGGCATTTCAAATTTACCCCAGACTCGTTGACCATCTTCGTCGTAGTTCTTCACCGGCTGCGCTCTATCTCTTTTCGCCAGAACTACGGATATCTCACCATTCCCACTAGCGGCGAGAACAGAAGCGGTACGATATTCGGAGATCTGTGGTTGCCATCGCGTCGACTCATCCATAACATACTGTTTGAAAGCAATTATCATGCCAGGCTTTATTGCCGCTGCATCCAAACTCGAGAGACTAGATGGATCCTCAGGAAGCTCCATCAAATCGTCTATTCCTTGGCTGTTGGGCTCCGCATCTGATCTAAGTTCTGTGATATCGATTTGTCTTGCGGGGAGAGATTGCTCTGTCGACTGTGTCTCCGTTGTATGCTGTGGGTGACTTGGAAGTGATGACTCTTCGGGATCTTCTTGCTCCTCTACGTAGGTTTGTTTGCCTTTGCGTCGCTTCTGCTTTTTAGACTTCCGTGAATCTTCATTATGATGCTGAGCCTGATTCTTTCTCTTCCCGTTCTGTTGAGGATCCCACCGCTGAACGAAAGGAAAGGGAGGCTCGCTCAACACAACACCTTCATGACAACACTCCACTGCTCGATAATGGATCTTTTCTCTCCACGAGTCGTCATCAATCGCCGGCTCAACTGCCTTTGACGTCAGCTCAGCCGTGGGATCTGTAGGCTTCCGAACTTTGATATCTTTGAGCAAATCATTACGAAGTTTGTCCTCATCCTGTTTCGTCTTGGGATTTTTCATACCCAGAGCGCCAAACAGGAGTCGACGACCAGCTCCCAGATCCAGTTTTGCACGCCGCGATTCTGAAATCGACTTGCCCACTTCTGTGGTGCCAGTTTTCGATAGCGGTGGCTCAGATTGTACGCCATTTGTTGCGGCTTGAATGTTAGTGGCGGCCTCTTCGGAGACGCTAGCGCCTACGTGTGCCGCCCCAGCCGAAGTATAGTCCGACCCATTACTGATATTTGTAGGAGGATCTAGATCCATCTCAATATTCTCAACAGAAGTGTTTCCGACCACTGGCTTGTCACTTGAGGGAGATTGTGAAACACGCTTCTCTTTACGTAGTGCTTGTCCTACCTCGACCCCTCCGGACGCAAGAGATGCAAGCAACTCACGTCTTCGAGTTTCAAACTCGTCAGCTTTTACCATCGCTTTGCTTGTTTTATCTCGAATGTTTTCAGACTTCGTGTTAGCTCTCAAAGCCATCAATGCAGCTAAGGCGTCTTCTGCTGAAGTGCTATCGTTGATCCCCAATCTGTTGAATTCGGAAACCGATGTGTCTTCTGGAAGGACGTGCTTTTCTTTAAGCTTGGAAAGAACAAGAGCTTGCCTTCGACGTCGATTTCTGGCTTGAGTCGATTTTCTACCCTGTCTAGGGGGCGCGTTTGGCCTAGGGGCTGGAATAACTTTAGGTACGGGCGAAGGTGGCTTTGCTGTATTCATTGTTGCCCTCGGCTTGCTTGATTGAATTTCTGGAGCTGCTTCCTCGTCACTGGATGCTTCGCTGGAAGAATCGCTGTTGCTCTCACTGTCACTTTCGCTATCGTTATCAGATGATGGGGAATCATTTGCTTCCGACTCATCAGAATCCTCTTCGCTAGATGAATCGTCACTGAAATCATCGCTACTACTGTCTTCCTCTTCGGAAGAAGAATCTTCACTACTTTCCGCTTTATCGGCCTCAAGGTCAATAGCTGGGGTGGATGTAAGTCCCGTGCTGTAGCTTTCTTGTGAGATAGATATACTACCATTCTTCTTTTTATTAGTTGGATCATTGGTCGGCTTTGGGTCTGTAGTCACGGAGTTCGCGGTAACTTCTGCCATAAACTTCAATGCTCTACCAGATGTTATGAACCCGCTCGGTAAGCCGTGATGATCATAGTGATTCAGTAGCAAGTCTTCGGCTTCCTCCCTAGAACTAGCTTCATCTGAGTTTATGTCCCTATCCGAGGATGCTCTGCTATTCTTGCCTTTTTCCAAACGTTGCCCTTTACCGCTTTTATTTCTGGCTTTTTGTGGGCTATCTTTTGTAGTGGTTGACGACAGTTTGGAAGGTTTAGAGGCTTTCATCAAAGAACTTTTGGACTTGATAGGAATGTACCCGATCGCTAACGCGTCGTATGCTTGAGACATATCTCCATGGGAGCGTCGTACAATATGTTTTATCACTCCAACAGCCGTTTCTGGGAAAGCAGCATGCAACCTACGTATGTTATCTTCTTTTGATTCGTTCTTTGTGCTTCCTTCGGAAGTTTCTTCAGTGACAGAAAGCTCCTCGTCCTCGGGCGCACCCTTCCTTTTCTTTTCGGGAGAATTAGAGTGCGGATATTCGCCCTCGGTATTGTCCTCCTCAATATCGCCCTCGGGCTCAAAATCCTCATCATCATCTGCGTCTTCATCTGCGTCTTCAAAGTCGGCATGGAGAACTAGTTGTCGATTGTCGTCTGAGTCCCTTGTAATTTCATCGTCCGCATCTTCGTCTGTCACTTCATCGTCTTCGTCTTCGCATTCGTCGCTGACATCGTTTGATTCATCAGAGTTGATGATTGCTTCTGGATCGAAGTCATCGTCGTCTTCATCGTCCTCATCGTCTTCATCGTCCTCATCGTCCTCATCGTCATTCGTTCCAGCTTCGATAGTAAGTTGTGAGGGTATGTAATCGCTGCTTCTCCCATAATGTGACGCTAATAAACTGTCATCATCTTCATTCTCACTGTCGGCCTCATCCAGCATAAGCTTTCGTCTCTTCCTAGGAGGAATATCAATGGCAGGCCGATTAACTGGTCTCCTCAGCATAGGTCTGCCAAATGCAACGCCATCTACCAAATGCTTCCCATCTGACGAAATCTGATGTCTTCCAGAAATTCTGCGTATGCGTAGGTCTTGCGTCAAAAGTGGTCGAATACTGTAATAACTCATCAGCACAATTTACAGAGATACACCCAAAGTCCTGTATAACTCACATAACCTCATCATCTTCTTTCATTACCCTACTAACAGGCTGAAAATGTAAACACTCATAATTCACCTTTCCTGCTCCCTTTACTTCAACAGCGTAGTCTTCCAGGCCCCAATCCGCAGATTCGATAGGCACTACATCGTTGATTTCGTTTAATAATTCTGATATTGTTGGCGAAGAGGTTTCTGTATTAGCATCCCATATAATAGGGCAATCTGGAAGGTCATGTCTGCGCACAGTAATCCGAAGTCTCATGGTGGAAATGAGGAATGCAGCTGTGCAGGTATGGTACACAGGAAATATTATAGGTGTGGGGACGTGACGCGAAATCGCGACCTCGAGAAGCTCAAAAAATTTAGACCCAATACTCGAGTACGTGATCACGTGTGACTGTATTCGACTTTTCAAAATACCGAACCTGGTTATACTTCTTGAAGTGCACGACGTACCGGAGAAGAAATGTAAATGGATGAGCGTCACAAGTGCTAGGTTCGATCGGCCTTTCTGGTTATTCAATTTGTAAACTTGCCATGTTACTCGGTCAAGACCGAAGGCCAAAGTTGGGAGACAAACCGTCGCTATTTGAATCAGAAAATGATCATTATGCAGAAACCTGGTATCCGTCAAACGCCCACAAAATATGCACATCCTTAATACCTTCGCCTGTGTTTCTTCGTTGAATCCTGTTCCGTATCATCACGTTCTACTGGCACCCCTAAACTCGTCGCACCAAGAGCTCTTGAGCCACCAAGGCGTCTTCCAGCGTTATCTCTACTTCGACTCTTGGCTTGTTCTGTCTGCAATAGTTGCGCTTCAGCTTCCTCTTCCAGCATTGTCCCGTCAACGGTCAAAAATCCCCTTTCCTTATCATGGTTCGATTCAATTTCCTTTACCCTAAACTTCACAGTACCCTCAACTTTGTTCCCCTCCCCATCTATGTAATATCCAATTCCATCTTCTGCATAGGTCTCGCCTGGTCCCGGTTCCGCATCCTTCGCCTGATCAGCAACACCAACCCACTTCCAATCTTTCGGTAATCGTGCGCGCTCGATGCTTGCGTTGAACAGATTCCAGCAGACTAGACCCAAGTGCCCCTCATTCTGAAGATTGATGTAGCCTTCCAACCAAGCTCCTTTCTCTGGTTTGAACAGTAGAAATTCAGCAGTGACCCACGCCCAGCTGACTGCATATTCGTCTATATTCTGGAGCAATGTTGTATCGCCATCATTTCCAAACGCCTTTTCACCCAGTCGAGGATTGCTGTATGAGAGGATTACGCCGTTGAATGGAGGATAATATGTGAGGATAAGTGGAGAAAGATGTTCGGCGCAAATGCCTTCGAGGGGGAATTTTTGAGATACTGGCGCCAATGGCAAGAACAAAGAAGAGGTCTGTAGGTGGAAAGGCGACGTCGCAGTGGATAATTCTTGATTTGAAGAAGCTGTATCTGCTATAACTTTCTCAGATCTGTGCTTCTTCGATCGGTGCCCATCTTCTCCATTTTCGCGTTTTCGCTTCTTTTCACTGTCTTTTGACTTGTGCTTTTTGTCTGACTTGCTCTTATGTTTTTTGGGCGAAGCCTCAACTGGCGATGACTGTGAAGGCATTTCAATTGACATTTTATGGCTGCCAATTCTCGAGCTCTAGAAATTTTCTGTGCCGCGCTTCAAACGTCTAGAAACTTTTCATGCACTAAGCCCGCACCGTCCGCTAGCGTCATCCGATAAGCTTCCTCCGCGCCCTTATCAGGGATAAGACATCTGGCTTCTCTAAAGCAAGCTACGCGACACTGATTTAACAACATACATTTCTGGCCTGTAGTTAAGGACAACTCACTTTCACCAAACCTCTTTACGTAGCTTCATGACACCGAATATCACTGGCATTCTTGGGAGACGGTAGGGTGCTGAGAGATGTCTAATAATTTGCTTTCTCTTGCTGGTTGGACGTTCCTCCCAAACGTGAGTATTCCCAGAGGCGAGTTCGAGACAAAGGGGCATGAAAATACTGATCTGAATCCGTAGTTGGTTACGGGATGGGTTCAAACGTTTTGGTATGGGCTTACTATACGGGCTGGCGACCCAAAGCCTCAGCCAGGAACTCCACGATTCAACCTTCATCGCCGGCGCATACATATAATCGTAATATCGGCATACCTTCTCTACACAATTTACGAAGCGGATTGGAACATTCGTATGACGGGCGATTTTTACCAAGACCTGGGAGTGCCGCACTCTGCCACCGACCGAGAGATTAAATCTAGATTTAGGCGTCTAGCTGCCATTCACCATCCCGACAAGGTGTCGTCTTCTTCTCCTTCCGCCGAAGGCTACTTCGTCCACCTCAAGCTAGCCCAAGATACGCTACTCAATCCAGCAAAAAGATTTGCATACGAACGCTTTGGACCAGAAATTGTCGGGTGGCAGCATTGTTCGACAATTCGAGATTACCTTGTCCACGGGCTGCAGTCGATTCTCCCCTATTATGGCATGGCAGCGATATTTATGTATTTTCTGGGTCTGCTTGGCTACCTGGAATGGGGCAAATTCTGGCGCTGGGTCTCCATAATCGTTCTTTGTGTCTTTGAGCTACACGCCATATCCCGACCATATTTCCCCCTCATTGCAACAAAAGTTCTAAACCCGTTTTTCACTACATTCACCTCTCATCCTCCTTACCTCCCATTTCAACTTATACAACTAGCTCGAAAACTGAGCGTAACTTTATATATCGCCTTTTCGCAGCTCGGGCCATTATTACAGCCACCTGTGGCAACGGTGCAAAATGGCAATGCGGAACAAGTGCTGCAGCAGCAACTTGATCGAATGGATCAGACCGCGAAAGCTGTCGAGGTCGATGCATCAAGGCTTCAGGCGCTGGAGATGGTCCCCTTCGTTGAGGATCCACAGGCAATGAAGGAGGTTAAAGGCAAAGTGAAGGAGTGGCTTGTACAAAATACTATAAGATCGGATCCCGAAGTTAGGGATGCAATGGGGACTGTATTAAGGAGTAGAAGAACAGATGCGCCGGCTGGTGCTAGGGGTAATCGGTAGATATGTATTTTGCTTAAATATTTAGAACTTTAATATTATTTAGACTCTCAAATTACCCTATTCCATCCATTGCGTTGTTCTGTTCGTCCGTGGGAATTTCAAAGTCAAGTACGTTCCGTATGTTAAAGTCAAAATCTCGCTTCCCTTTTTCCCAGATCTGAATTCCGCACCCTGGCCAAGAACCCGCCAGGGGTTCCTCCCATTTTCCTCGCCAACCTGATCAAACAACAACGCATACTTCTACCACTTACCAACCCCAAATGTTGCACATCTTCCCAAGCCGCCTCCTTATTTCCGACCCTCTCCTCCGCCTCTTTCATGCAAGCCTGACACAGAGGTACAGGACATTCCCCTCTACCGTCCCTCCCGAGGCGCATCCACTAGTTTTGTTGGCCGCTCGTCAGGGGTCATCCCGCATAACAACAACATCTATCCCATCCATCATACAAGTACAGCAACACAGATGTCTTACCCCGTCCGCCAGACTATCAATACCCAAAACCACTGTTGCACATCTACTCAGGCCGCGTCCACGTGGCAGACACGGATTAGCAAGAATAAGTATACATTTGTTGCAAGTCTGCGTGTGCCGCTCCCGTCGGCAATCCCTTGTTCCCTCCCATGGGTGCCCTGCTGGCCTGGGAATTTTTTGCTCTTGTTGCACGTCGGGGCATGGGCATGGGTTTACTCCTTGTATGTTTAGCTTTGTTATTTCCCTCTGTGGGTGACTGATGGGAGGGAGGTCTGTCACGAGTGTTTGTGTTGTTACATTTATGGGTGGGTATCTCGGAGTTGTGCTGTCAAAGGTACGCTGATACTCTTGTCCGCATGCAGTCTCATATTGAGTATAGGCCGATGCCTCTACCGTGACAGAATCGGTTATATACACGCCAACCGCCTCAACTGACTTCACACCATATGGCCACGTCCAAACCAGCCGCCTAACTTCTTGGACACCTCAAGCAAGCTTAATTTGGAGCTCCAGAGAGATCTGTTGCAAAAAATTGGGATATGTATGCCATCACGGCATTAATAATTCATCGATATACATTCAGGTTACTGAGTTCGCCTGATTCATTCGTTATTGTACAACCCAGAATTCCCCATTCCGACACGCTGAACACAAAGCCACCGAACGCCGATATCCCCCCAAATTCCCGATACTTCATAGCAGCAGACTAATGCTGACTCCACTCAATGCTGTCCAGAGCGATACCCTCCTGCACAAGCTCCCAGAGCGGGCTGAGCTCTCGCAAGAATGTCACTCGTTCTTTAACCGCCTTCAGAACATAATCGATTTCTGATTCTGTTGTGAAACGACCAATACCAAATCTGATACTGCTGTGCGCGCTCTCATCGCTGCTACCAAGTGCTCTTAAGACGTAGCTGGGCTCTAGCGATGCTGAAGTGCAAGCACTTCCCGATGATAAGGCAATATCTTTCAGTGCCATGAGGAGGGACTCTCCCTCAACATATGCGAATGATACATTGACACATCCAGGATAGAAGTGGTTGGAATCGCCATTTTGGGTGGTGTGCTCAAGTGATAGAAGCCCTTGAAGAAGCCGATCAGAGAGCTTCTTGATACGTTTATGGTCATACTAGTAAAGTCAGCACTTATCATAAAAATTTTGAGTTCAATCGTTGGTAGATTGTAATGAAATCAGACAAGGTACTGCGCATCGTCAAAGAAGCCTCAACTTGCAAGCAAGGAGGTCACTAGGAAAGCCATGCATATGTATAGTAGGTCATCATGTGCAATGGGGACAGAAGGAAAGAAATTAGAAACTCACAGCAAGCTCTTCCTTTGCAATCCGGCAAGCTTCACCAAAGCCAACAACTAACGCGGGTGCAAGAGTACCACTCCTCAACCCTCGCTCCTGTCCACCTCCACTGATGATAGGATCAAGCCTAACCCTGGGGCGTCTGCGCACGTAACATGCACCGATACCTTTTGGTCCGTAGATTTTATGAGACGAAATTGACATTAAGTCAATGTTCATTGCGTTGACGTCAATGGGGATCTTGCCGACAGCTTGTGCGCCATCACTGTGGAAGAATATCTTCTTCGATCGGCAAAGCTTTCCGATCTCTTCAAGGGGTTGGATAACACCAATCTCGTTGTTAACAGCCATGATACTCACAAGTGCCGTCTCGGGTCGGATTGCGGCTTCCAGTTCGGCCATATCGACTAAACCATTTTTCTGCACTGGCAGGTATGTTACTTCGAAGCCTTCATCTTGCAAGTGCCTACAACTGTCCAGAACACATTTATGCTCTGTTTGTGTTGTGATGATGTGCTTCTTCTTTCCTGACCTCCCAAAGAACCTTGCCACTCCTTTGACACTCATATTATTGCTTTCCGTAGCTCCACTAGTGAAGATTATCTCTTTTGGATCGGCCCCAATGAGTGTAGCAATGTGCTCTCTAGCATCCTCGATAGCTTTATCGGTTTCCCAACCATAGGCGTGAGTCCTCGAATGAGGATTGCCGTACAGGCCGGTATAGAAAGGTAGCATCTTATCCAGTACTCTCGGATCCAATGGGGTTGTAGCTTGCATATCTAAATAGATTGGTCTTTGGCCTTCGTCCATAACAGTAGCTTGCTTCAGCACACCTATTTCGATGTCAGTAAGAAAATCCTCATATGATGATGAATGCGAATATGTACCGGCCATCGGACTCATCATCGCGTCAGCATTTTCAACAACTCCGGATACTGATTGCTCTGAAGGCTGCTTTCCCGTTTCACGAAAGAAAGATTGCTGCTCGGATCGAATAGCAGAGTCGAGGTTCACTCGAGCGCTGTCCTTCTTCGTCTCTGATACATAACCCCGCCTCGATACTCTCTGATTGGTTATAGACGCCGCCCGAGCTATGGCCGAGCTTCTCAAGAGTCCAGCAGCAGGATTTGTCTGCTTGAGGAAGCGCGATACCTGCCTCAAGGAGGTTGACGCCATATTAGACATAATGCTTGATTGTTGATGGCAAATATGATGATGGTATCAACGATTTGAAACCATGTTGAGAAAAAGACTTGAGAATTTGATATTTGGGGTTCCTCGGAAATTCTAACGAATGAGGAATGAGCTTAGCTTTTTTGGGACTAGCTCAGTCAGTATCTCCGGGCAAAGGCAAAATGCAGCGAAAATGCAGCGAAATCCACCGAAAACGGACTTCTCGGACTTGGCTGCAACATTCTGACAGCAAGGCTGAACATCGCAGCTGAACTGACAGTCTTACGTATCCAATCAGGTTGAGCAATGTACGCCATTAGCATAGCAATTATGAAAGAGCTTGAATTGCATATGGATCCCGAGAGGAATTTCATAAGTTTTATGCATTCTACTATGTAATTAATCAATCCAAGCATGCCTTGTTGCTGCCCCTGCAAGCTGATGCAACCGATCCTATGATTCAATACTTGCCTGGGTCCAACTTCGTACGCTCCCGTCCTCGTAATTCTTCAACTCCATTCAAGAAGAACCAAGAACCACCCAAGTGTCTCAATCTACGTCGGCACCTTTTTACCTTTCCATCTGCTGCTGCACGGTTTACCCAGTCTATCCACTTACCCAACTTACTTCCTGTGCCTGCTCCCCTCCCCCCATACAATACCCATACGACTTCGTAAGTGCCAAATAATCGGCTTCCACGGCTAGAAAATCCCGCGCCTGCGCTACGAAAAGACTACCAAGCATTTTGGGCTGTCCGTTCATCTACTCAGCCACTCCTCGTCATCGTCCGTCCTACGAAGGTTACCCTTGAAATACTAGGAAAGGCACCGTCTCCCCGAGCTTACGACAACCACGAAATATCTCTGCACGCTACCCACGAGCCGTTGAATTTCAGCTTCACGAAACCTTTATCGAATCTCTTTTGACTTACATTTTGTTAAGAAAGGGGAGATGTCCTTCAAGGGCTTTCAGAAGTCCTTGGTCAGAGTAAGATCCTTCCTCCGAAAATAGTGGGGTTTGTCGCGAAGTGAACTAATTGTTGAAAAGGCGCCCCAAACGTTCAAAGCCAAGTTCAATCTTGGTGAGCATACCAAAGATGCCGTCTATCTGGATGCGGAGCGGCGATTCCAGGAGCTAGAAACCGAGACGAAGAAGTTACATGATGAGAGTAAAAAATACTTCGAGGCGATAAATGGGATGATGAACCATCAAATCGAATTCTCCAAGGCATGCGCGGAGATTTACAAGCCGATATCTGGAAGGATGTCAGATCCAGATTCTCTGGTTCAAGATAGTAATCCAGAAGGAATCAAAGCATGTGAGGAGTATGAAGCAATCTGCAAAGACTTGTTGGCGACACTACAGCCCGAGCTAGAGATGATCGAAACCCGAGTTATCCGACCTGCGGACGAATTACTAGAAGTCATCAAGGTTATAAGAAAAACTGCTACCAAGCGTCAACATAAGCAATTAGATTACGACAGACATCGTGCTACACTCAAGAAGCTGCAGGACAAGAAGGAGAAGAGTCTGAAGGATGAGAAGGCCATGTATAAAGCCGAGAACGATGTCGAGCAAGCCACGCAGGAGTTTAATTACTACAACGATCTTCTAAAGGACGAGTTACCGAAGCTATTTGCCTTGGAGCGCGAGTTTATCCGGCCGTTATTCCAATCCTTCTACTATATGCAGCTGAATGTGTTTTACACACTCCACGAGAAAATGCAAGGTTGCGACATTGGATACTTCAATCTCATGCTTGATGTCGAGGAAGGGTTTGAAGCGAAGAGGGGAGACATCAGAGAACGGGCAGAAGCGCTTTCTATCGTGAAATTCAAAACAACTGGAGCGAAACGCCCGCCCAAACCTCTTGCACTTGGCCCTGCAGGAAACCGCCTTGCGATTGAAGCAAAGCCATCTTCCGACTCACCTACTCGACGCGCATCTGCAGACTATGCAGAAAAACCGCCTCCACCATACTCCTCTAGTTTGACGCCCTACAGCGGTGAAACAACTGTAGCACGAGCCAACTCAACCGGAAGTTCATGGGGGGCCGCAGCAAAGGCAAAAAAAGCCGCGCCTCCACCACCAAAACCCAAACCATCGAGATTCAGTGGTGCGCCTGGGGTGGAAACTGTCACCGCATTGTATGATTATGAGGCGCAAGCAGAAGGAGATTTGAGTTTCAGTACAGGAGACGTCATCGAGATTGTGACAAGGACAGCCAATGAGAATGAATGGTGGATTGGAAAACTGAATGGGAAACAAGGACAATTCCCTGGTATTTACACCCTCTTCGCCCAAACCATCAGCGCCTAAGCTAACCAAACTACAGGAAACTACGTTAAACTGAATTAAACGATAAGCGCTTGAAATGGATATCTTATACCCTATCACTCTTAAGTTGCAACTCGCCGTGAACGAGAGCTTTTCCATTGCTGTGTATGGTTTTGGAGTCGAGGACATAGATCAAAAACCATACGCAACGTCATGTATTTTCTGTGCACGAATCATCGTCAATTCACAGACGGAGTAAGGTCCATTTTCGGGAATATGCTCCACTTTGGGAATGTGGGAAGCGGCCAGAAGCGGCATGAGGATTATTTATGTGCCCGTGTATCAAAGTCGTTTCTTGCTACAGTAGGTAATTAAATATCTATATAATATTACACTAGTTTCTCGAACGAAATGCCCTTCACGTATCATGCTGTGTGTAGTGTGGAAGCTCATAATTGTGTTCTAAACGGCATTCCTTCCTCCATACGTCTGGGCTTCCCTTGTACCCCTTGGGTTTGAAGTAACTACCTCAGGGGAGAGAACTCTTCGCTAAAATAATCAAGCGATACGAAAAGGAGGGGGGACAGTGGGAGAAGTTTTATTAGAGGGGACGAGGTTACCCTCGACGAGGGAGGAAATCTTCGAAAATAGCAAATTTCACACTCCCTCCGCATCAGGTGCCTAGCCATAGTCAAACACTGATTACCTTTCCATCTCAACCTCTTCCTGCCATTTATTCCATCCCTATCTACTCCCTCCCTTGCCTCTCTCGCCCCACCTCCCTTCACTCTCTTAAACTCCTCTCTTTTCCTTCAACTCCCCCAACCACTCCCCCATTATCCACCTCCTCCGCCTATTTCATCTAATCCTCTATCTGTTGTTCCTTCAACCCTTCCTTCAACTCACTCTCCACTTAAAGCAATAGCAGAAAGCCGTGTGGCTAGTTCATGATGATTCAGCAGAAGTATCGATTGACTCCACAAATGCGGGAAGTAGGAACATTCTTACTCCATGCTGACGACATTGAAATTCATTACATGGATATCATATCCATACTAGAGACATCATGCAGCGGTTTGCCATGTTTCTCCTCGTACTTATGGATTCTTAGAAGGTATCATTCGCGTGTTGGAGACACATCTGACATCTCGATTTACCTCATCGCACATGGCCCGCCTATCCTATTGCTGAGACCATATACGTGGCTAAACCCTGATCTCACGTGCTAAAGGGCTAGAAGGGAAGACCGATAGTTGCGATCTCGAGCAGAGAGACAGAACTATAGATGCGCCGATCGCAGGATCAGTGTATGAGGTGCTGACAACAGCATACTGAGGGCGCCTATCCAGGTTTTTTGGGATTTGGGGTCTAGACAACTGTGAATCTCAAAACTCTTGCTGTTTTGCTGGGGAGCTGTTTTAGTTCCAAATTGGTTCTGGATTCGGAGGTTTATATACATGAAGTAATATGTGCAAATGAAGGTTTAACTATGTACTGAGAACCGACTTTCTGAAGACCTGAAGAGAATAGTTCTGAGTTGACTAGAATTGGAAGGATTCCAGAGCAGATCCTTTTTCAATCCTTTCTACGAGCAGGCAGTCACACTGGGAACACTATAGCAATGTTAGCCAAGAAATCAGAGTGAGAAATTGGACAGGAAAGAAGGGCTTACTTAGTACAGCTGGCGTACTTCTTGCCGCCTGTAACAGTGACGCCGGACCACGTCCACCCGGTACAGGAAGTCGAAGATCCACAAGTGATGACAACATCGTATCCGGAACTTGAAACAGCCCCACTCCCTGTGATGCTTTTGATGGTCAAGCCGGTGATTGGGATACCACTGGTAGGGGTTCCGTGAAGATCTCCACCGTCATAGTTCTGCTCAATGAGAATGCCGTACTTTGAAATGGAGGACATAGTAATGCCGCTGTATGTGACAGCATTGATCGTTCCAGTGTCGCCGGCAGTAGCTTTGACTCGGATAGCTGTAGTCATTTGTTAGAAGATATGCGGATAACATTAGGAAAAAGGTGATTACCTTGAACAGATTTCGTCACAGTCGATGACAAGAATTGAACTCCGTTGACGACATTATTAGTCCGGCCGCCCACAGAGCCGATGCTGAGACCATGGCCTCCTGAGCAATAACCGCCCGTGAAAATGATATTAGTCCCAGAATTGACAGCAACACAGTCGTCTTGATTATAGACAGTAGCGCCAGCTTTTAGACGTTAGAAAAAGACCAAAACAAACCAGAAGATGAGGAAAGGAAATGCAGGCAGGACATACTAATGGTGATACCATCAGAAGAGCCAATGTCAAATGCGTCAGTGTTCTTAGCGAGTGCATCGCCCGCTGAAGCATTGATTGTAATGGAATCGAAATGAGTGTTAGTGCAGGTGTTGATGCTGAAGACTTGAACAGGAGGGTTTAAAATCGTCAGGTGCGAAACCACACCGTTGACGATGTTATGGGCTTGGAAGAATTTAGGTTTGGTTTTGCCAGAGTTGCCTCCGCCACCGTCCCAATACCTGAAAAACAAAGGTCAGTATGCTTGTCTTCTACGTCGTCCTGTGGGCACAATGAATGAAAGCTGGTCCGCAGGTTATTTCTCTGGGGTTACTTTAGGAAAATAACATGCTCTGAACCGCTCGAAATTATAAACAACAAGAGAAACTGTACTTACGAAGCTCCTAGTCCATCCAAGCTGGAACCAGATGCACCGGTGACAGTGATTCCTGTGCCACTGACAGCGAACAGAGGGCCTGCCCATTCTTTCTATAAAAATGTAAGTATTTGTTTTTAGTCTTCGCCATGCAATCCTCAGCTGTCAACAAATGCCTCTAAATCAGAGTATTTGGTTTGCGAGTGTTGATGGTGACTTGAATCATGATTCTCGGCTGCAGTAGTGGACTTACATAGGAGAAGGTGGTCTTTCCCTGAAAAATGACCTGCGCGTTGTTTTTCAGTCCCGTCATGTCAAGAGTGACACCGGCTGGAACAGTCAATGTATTGAGGTAGATAGTATCGCAGGAGGCTTTGGACTGAATGGCAGACGAATATCCGAGAGTACCGCTGAAGGTGCAAGTCACCGCACGCTTAGCAAGAGCAGCATCGACCTCCTTTGGACTTGGAGCAGCTGTTGGGATGGGCATAGCCACAGGGTTGGCGATAATAGGAGCGGCGAAAAATGCCAGCAGCGCTAATGTGGTGCGCATCATGGCGGTAGAATATAGTGCTTGGCTGACTTGATACAGGTTTGATTAAAAGAAACGAGTAAGAATCAGATGCTGTATAATGGACATTCTCTTGAGCGCTGGTGGTATCGCTTGCTCTTTATACAAGTTGGTCGATCCATGGTTCTATGCAGCATGTCGCGTGATAGTACTACCAGCAGCTCAGGACTCTTGAACTTGCACGTCTGGCGGTAGATTGCTGCTGCTAGGTATGATATTCGAGCTCTGGGATACAAATGTGTATCTCATTGGTGGATTGGGAATAAGTTGGAATTTCCGGGGTGAGGATATGGTGGAGAATCTAGCTTGACAGGCTAAATACTTCTTTTTCCTGCTGACAGTTGTATACCAAGATGTCATTTGCAAGTAACCTTGCTCCACGAGCTGTTCGTTTGTGCCATGACTTGGTTGACACTTATTCCTAAGCCCTACTTCCAATCTTATTGGTTTCGTTGGCAAAGCAGTTCATCAGACAGATTAGGTTAAGCATGTATTTAAGCTCATCCTCGATTCCTCGCATATTAATGCCATTCGTTGGTCCGAGTTTATCAACCCGACGTCTCCTATCTCTTAATCTCTGATGATACCGGGGTGTATTGTGGTTCTCTGACTCGCCGATTATATTGATGATGTACTTTATACTTGAGCTGCATCTCCAAGA
This sequence comes from Clarireedia aff. paspali H2, assembly GCA_026770245.1. NCBI lineage: Eukaryota > Fungi > Ascomycota > Leotiomycetes > Helotiales > Rutstroemiaceae > Clarireedia > Clarireedia aff. paspali H2. Next base: position 163,317 of record JAJCXA010000068.1, read on the forward strand.
TTCATACTGTGATTCAATACCGTGGAAATGGGCTGTGATAACTTTAGCTGCAGAGCTATCCGCAACATATACCTACCTTCTCTAAATTCGCCAAGCGATAATATTTCCTACTCCGGTATTCAAGCCCTCCATAGGGCCGAACGCATATTTCTTTTGTGTCTCTAGATTGTAACTAGTCAAAAGACCGCTGCCGCGGATAGAGTGAATTTGAAGCAGTGAACAGGCAAAGTTTAATTCCTGTATCGAGTTGGTCCAACATTCGGTGTTTTTTTTTTTTTTTTTTTTTTTTTGGAAGAGACCGAGACCAAACTCCCCTGGGGTAATGCTGCAAAACCGGGGCCCCGCAAAAACACCCCGCAAAATCTACAGTAGTCGCGTGTTCATAATTCACCGGGGAAATATCCGGACTATCATTAACATATTCTCCCCTTGTCACTGCACGGTTTCAGAATTTCTCCACCAACACATTCCTCAACAGACAATTTCATCATGGATTTTGATTATTTGGCCCATTGTCTGGTTCGGAAACTGTTGGCTCGGATGAACCTCTAAGAACCTGCTACGCCCGCAAAGGCGGGAAGAAAAGCGAAACTAGTTTAAGATTGATAGGTGGAATCAAATGTTCTCCTTTTTGAATATACCGGATGGACCAGTGCCGATCTTACCAAAAGATAGAAGAAGTGGTAAGATTGTGGTTTCATTACATGGGAGTCTGCCCAGCCCTCAAGCTGGGATGTTGAAACTTTATGAGAACACTGTCGATATGAGAGGTGCAGTCATCGTAGGCAACAAGTGAGACTTTAGTCGCTCTTTTTTCACGCTGTAGTTCCTCCAGTCTTGTACCGTGAGTGCCGGTGATATCTAAGAAATTGTAGCATTGACTGTTTTTCCCCGCAAGCGTTCACTGGCGCCTCATTTCCTCCATTGCTTCAACTCGGGCTCACTATTTGGGATTAACGGAGCTGAGAAACTGGAATTTCAGCTCTTCCCCAACTATATCAATGCTTGTGAGAGGTACGACTTGCCCAGTGCTTGAGAAGTATCCCCAGACTTCACTTTGTTAAAAGGGATGTTAAGGCGATGCTACTTCGAAACATGTTCTATCGAAGACACGGTTCCGGTTGATCGGATACCGAATTTTCGAACAGATAACCGCAGAGGTATGCGAGGTCTCTGATGGATCTTCAGTAATTATATTAGAAAGCGTATTTCCAAGATAACGGAGCTTCCCAAGTCTAACGCCCAAAATGAAGCTGATGCGGTGTGCTCTCATATCTAGATTTGTAGAGTTTACTATTCTGTGTTGCAGACTGAGGAGCACTCCAGGCTAGCTCTATGTTAGGGTTGAAAGTATCCGCCACTTTGAATCCTTTATCCCTGATTTTGTGTAGTAGTGAAATAACACGTTGCCGGGCTTCGAGGTCCCGTATCATCAAGCGCAATAGTTACAATATGGGGGGTATAATGAATTGCCCCAAGACCAGCGTGCTTCAGTATATTCTCTATATATTCCAATTCTATAACAGCATAATCCTGAACCCTTGATACCTGAAAATTCACCCTTGAAAAAGGAACCGTCTGCCAAGGAAAGTGGGAGAACATGCGAAGAGTGCCAATTTTGATGCAGAAGTAATAATCAAAGAACGTATCAAATGCACTATCCATAGAAAGTTTGGAGCTCACTGAGAACTGCTAAACTTGATTCAGAGTCTTCATAAGCTTCAAGGCTTGATCTATAACGATAACGTCGCTTGCCACTTCGTTACACGATCAATAACACAACAGAAGTGTTCATGAATGAAAACGTCTAGGTCTCAGCCTTCACTTCATTGTAAAAAGCTGGCTTCAGAGATAGATGCTGGTGGATCCTGTAGTCATCAACTAAATATTTCTGGTTTAGGGGGGGAATGAATTTTGATTAGATGTTCTCATACCTGTAAATTACATAACAGAACCGTGAGTAGAAGTAGTAAAGGGTCGAGGTGCGGATCAGGCATATGTAGCCGCAATTGAAGCTTAGCGTAAATTTTTCGCTGGAGAGAGCCAACAAGGGCTGCTTTCATCTGTATCCTGTGTCACTTGCTGACTATGGATTGCACACGCGGCGCCGATCGCAACTGTAGCATTCTGGATATCTTTATTTTCGTGAGCCAGCCGCAAGAAACAGCTAGTTTTGAACGGTCTGGTTATCGGGGAAGAAGAAACCCCCACGAATTGCTGGGTTAGATGGAGGTATTCTACCACAGATCTTAATTGGCCCTTCGCCCAAGCAGCAGATACAACTAACGCTGCTGGGAAATGTACCGGGCTCAGAATTTCATGGCGTATAGGAAGCGGCGCTCTTTCTTGGCACTGAATGCAGCGGGATTTACACGCAGAGCATGGCCGTCTACCGTCACACTGGTCAAATAAAGTCAACACGAGCCTTTCTGCTCCAAATTAGAGTATGGTCACGCACGCGCCTTCATTCGACTCGTTCGATACCGCTCGCGGCAGCACAAGCGATGGCGCTTGTCAAAGGACCGATAGCCCTCATGAGTCTCTCGCATGGTTCTACTGAAAGTTGCTGGGTGAGAACTTTTGGTTGGTGGGGTTGTAGATAGACGAGTAGAATCAAATAATTTCGACAAGCAAGGAACGAATGGTAACGTGCTACGAATATGTTATTATATCCATCAGAGCGGTAAGGCTTAGCGGCTTAGCCTCATCTGAAAGTTGCAATGCAATCCTCACAACTTGCGGCATAAAGTAGAGAGTGATAATCTGAAATTTCCTGGCCAAGGACATCTCCTAATGGCATCATTGTCTGGTTTTACAACAATCTGAAAAGCCTCCGGCAAAATCCGGTGACTTGATCTCAAAGCTTCTTTGCATATGCACTGATACTTCACAGGTAATTTCTTTCAATTTCCCGCACGAAAAATAAAGAACATACTCCTATCAATGGCCAAATATATATGCCTGCAATTGTTTCTATTCAATCTGTATCCATTGACGGTGGTCTCTAGGGACTTTCTTGTCGACGCTAATTGACAAGCCAGCCCCCAGAAAAACTCGCTTAATCCGCCATACTCACAAGGACCGCGGGATCTATTTCTATTGTTGGGGACACGTAGTATGAAAAGGCGTATCGGAGGCCGAGAAGCAAGTACATATGAAAAAGCGGTGAAATTTGCATGTAAATCTATTTTCCTTGTAGACTAAAGTATAAAAAATCCAAATCTGACTGTATTGTATGCTTGACAATGTAATGAAAATCCTGTATAATGGATGCTAAGCGTTCTCCACTTCCAGATCATGACTTCAACTGCTACCTCGAACTGAATGACTTCATTCTCGCTCCGCAGGAGGATGAGGCCTAATATGACTGCAAGAATGCATATGTATATATATATATTTCTGTAGTCATTTTGCAAGGTGTTTTGGTGAAATATCCTTCGACTACAAGAACATCTCGACGGGAATTTCGGAGCTACTCAGCTGTCATTTGAACGAACCTATCCCCTGAATGTCATACGCAACTTCCTCACCTTCATTTTGCTGAGGTCGCGAGTAGTTAGCACTCAAGAGGATGGAGTAGAGTTCTTTGTCACTCATCCCTGGTGAGGATACAAGATGTATCATATATACATGTAGTGGCATAGCTGCGGCCCTGCTGCTCGGCGCGGCTTTCGAAGACGGTTCACGAGTGAAATTGTATTATCGATTTGAACCCAAATACAGAATCCTACTAAGAGATCGGGAGCTTCCTTGGTAGTAAAACCCTAAGCTTTTTTAGCTCTCCAGATTTGAGGGATTAGAAGTTACTCAACCTAAAATATTTAGCAGAGACACTCACAATTTGCATTACCGGCAGAATTCGCCAGCAGAATGAAACCTGCCGCTGGTGTTGTGAAGTTAAGCTTAGGATTCGCTATTGGACTGAGGGCGACGTTACGAAGTTTCGAGGTTTTCTCAAATTCAGGATGAATCACGCGATCCCTGCACACAAGCCAATGGGCTTAGCCGTAGGCTATGCCTAAGCGAGAACATGTTTTGGTCGTAAAGCTTAAATTTCCGCAATGCCGGTGTATTGAGTTCTAAGTGCTCAAGAAGCACTCAGCTCGTTTGCACACAGTGCCTCCAAGTTGCTGCTCCTTAGGAGTCTATCGCCCACCTCGCCTACTATTTATCCACTTGAGTGCTATACGCGACCTCCCTACCTTATTCTTGTTTAAGTCGTGAGTAGTTGGCACCTAAGGAAATACTAAAGGTCCTTTCTACGACTGTCACAAGGTGTGGCTATTCATGCAGGGACCACAGTATCCTGAGGCTTTGCTTCGGCTCTTGATGCACAACCTGCAAGGATCGTGTGGTTGCTTCTAAATAGGCCTAAGCTTCACTACTGTTATTGGCATATTGCATCCTGGCCGTGTGGGCAGCTACAAGTCAAGCCTATTAGAGCCATGGATTAAAGCTTTTGACCACAATTTTGGCTTTTACAGGCTATAAGCTTTGAAACAACCTATGGATTCCGAAAGTCTTGCCCATAATGAAGGCGGCAGCCGGTTCACACGAATCAATCAGCACCCTTTAGACGAGGTATTCACTCTGCGCGAGGATGATCTGACTTCTTATACCTCATCACCAATCACCAAAATTTACCACCCTAATTACAATGGGCAGTCTCATCTCATGTATACGTCATGTATACTTCGGCCTTCAAGGACTTTACTCTTCGAAAGCTGCGGCCAGTGAAGTTTTCAACCGGGCGCGAGCATGTTCCGAAGCACCTCAATTGCCGTGTCCGAATCCCACCACTTCGTTTTGGCAACGGCAGCTGTAAGTGATAAAAGACTTGATTGACCTATCTAAATCTATGGAAAACAGGAGCCTTTTATAGGTATCCTCGATAACACTCCTGTAGGCCTGAAACCACTTATTTTAATAAAGGTAATAAAAAGTGAAGCTATTCGGAAACTATCGGAAATTACTTCTGTAGTTATCGGAATTGTATATAAATGATTATAGGTCTTATATACCTCTTTTAGGATCTATTAGATACTGATTAAAGACTTTTGATAATATCTTCGATATTCTAAAAGCCTAGTTGTTTGATAAAGTTAGTATACTTTTATTTTAGAAGTATCTTTATAAGTTTATCTACAATTATATCTCTTATTAGAATCTATTTAATTACAATTCTTTCTACTTAGATCTCTTATTATAACTAATATAAGTGTATATTAATATACTTTAGCTTTGTAAGTAATTATAGTATATCTATTTAAAGTAAACGAAGAGTTTAAATATTATTATATTAGATACTTAGATTATATTCTAGATCAAAGTTAATATTATTAAAGAATCTCTTTTATTAAACAAACTCCTTTATTATTACTAATAATATTAGTAGTTCTATTTTTATACTTAATATTATTACTATCTTTTACTTTATTACTTTATAATATACTAACTCTTTATAAAGCTTAAAATAGAATTTATTGAAGTTATATCTTATTTTAAAGTTGTTAATATAAGTAATATTACTTATAATTATAAAGATTGAATTGTTATTATTTATTATTCTATTAAATATTATAACTATAACAATCTATATATATTAAGCTCACTATATTAATAATCTTTATATATATTATATTGACTTTATTATTTAATTCTTAGAATATCACCTTTAGTAGTAAAGTAGACCTTTAAGTATACCTGGCGTGCACGTGCCTTAAGC